>JASVEL010009084.1:0-225348 GCA_032618575.1 Nicotiana noctiflora | reverse complement strand
TTTGTATTCTCTTTTGGTAGTCATTTTTGGTAGTTACTGTTTTGATATCATTGCATGCCTGTTTCTTTATGGTACATATGCATTTTATGTTTAGATAATTTTTATGAGGTGTATGCTGGAGTAACTAATGCGGTTTTTGTTTTTTGTTTTTGTTTGCCTTTTTCCATGCGCCGAGGGTCGATTGAAAACAGCCTCTCTGCCCTCTCGGGTAGAGGTAAGGCCTGTCTACATATTACCCTCCCCAGACCCCACCTTGTGGGAATATACTGGGTTGTTGTTGTTGTCACATGGGCAACTCTTTGCCTACGACTACCAGGTTAATTTGGCACAAGCATCAAGTGTGTATTGACAACTTATACATGTTGTCTGGTTGTGCTTGATTGTCTTTCACCTCATTTTGATGCTACCTATCATATCACTTGAACTTTTTGATAATTTATCATTTCTTGGGGTGTTTCGTACAGACTTGATTTCGCTGGGGAGAATGCCATCTCTCTATCAGCAAACCATCTGCAAAAGCTACGGTTGTCATTTCAATTAACGTCTCCTCTTGGGCATTCTTTTAAGCCACACCAGGTTGGGAGCCTGACTTATCTGTTGAATAACTCTTTATCATCCACAGTTGGTGGACTTAAGATCTGGTCTACAGGCTTTCCTCAAGTTGAGACATGAGAGCAAGGTGGACCATATCTTTGTGGTAGGGAATTCTGGAAAACAATTCGAAATAATACTAGTAAGTTCCTGAAATCGTTTCCGTACTCTGTTGCTCCCACTTAACATAACGTGGATGTGTTTGTGAGTTCAGATCTCCAATTCCAAGAAGAAAGAAATATGTGCAGTTGCCTCTAATTCCAATTTTAATAATCTCTAAACGCACTAACCAGTGAATACTTGAATGGTTTCTGTCTTGTAGGATTTCCTTGGACTAGTTGAAAAGTTTTTCTATCTATCAGGTAGATATGACATTCAGCTTACTGTTGGAGATGCTGTAATGGTATGTACTGATTCTAGCCTCATTAAAACTACATATTGTCACATTTTTGGTCAAGTTTTTGGAAAAACACGCAGTAAAGAAACTTATTCTTATGACATCTGTATTTTGATGGATATTTTATCTGGCATCTTGAGCTGGGCATTTTGTTTCCTCCAGGAGAACTCGTTCTTGCAACCCTTGGGTTCTGTTGAATTGGATTTTCCGGAGCTTCCAGAGAAGGCAGCTCGCCCACCTCCTCAAGCTGTTGATCCTTCCTCAAGGTTTGGGCCCAAGGCAGAAATCGCTCACGTATTCAGGGTTCCAGAGAAAAGACCTCCTAGGGACCTTTCTTATGCCTTTCTGGCCCTTGTTCTTCTTCCATTCCTTGGATTTTTGGTTGGGGTAGGTTTCCTCAGATTCATGGCTGATTTTCTTTTTTTAAATAAGTTAAAAGTAATGATAGCAGTATCGCCTCCCTTCCCACATTCTAAAAGAAAAATCATATGTATAGAGGAGAATAGTTGTGGGTTCAAGTCCTAGTATAGGTGAAAAAGTTAAATGATGTCTTTCCACTTTCCAAATCTTGGCATACAAAGTTACCCGGTACCATACAAAGTTACCTGGTAGATTAGTTGAAATATGTGCAAGTTGGCCAGGACAACACCATTCATTAAAAAATGAGATAATTGTTGTATGATTGATTCTATTTGAATTGGTTGGTTTTCCTAGGCTTGAATGTGGAGCTTAGCATCCTCTCCCTTGTCTATAATGCCTCTTTTGTGTTTAAATTTTTTTTTCTATTGTGGTATCCGGGCCAACTTGCGTGCATCTCGACTAATTTCACAGGGTACACTGTTAATTCCAGCCAGCACAGGTACCAGATAGCATTGTCTACCAAGGCTTGGATAGATGGAAATAATTCACCTAGTGTTTTCGCATCCACTTGGATTTGAACTTGGTTCTCAACTCACTTCATCGACCACGGGGCTACATCCTTGGGTGCACCCTCAGTGCTATTAGTCGCAACATTAATACATTTATGAAAAACTTATAATTTGTGATGGGTAATTGATACTTTGTTGAAATAGGAGGTACTTTGCTCGTTGTAGCAGCAATAAGTTGCACAAGCAGGACTTTCATCGGCATTGGATTTTGTTTCTTGTGGTTAATTTATCATGCTTTCATGTTGTTTTGAAGCTTCTGAGGCTGCATGTGAACCTGAAGAACTTCCCAACAGCATCAGGGCCTGCAATGTTTGCCATTCTTTTCCACCTCCTCATTGCAGCTGTTTTATCACTTTATGTTCTATTCTGGTTGCAGGTATGGCTTTTTTTTTTGGGTGGCTATCTCGACGTCATTACTATACTTTTATTCCTGCAAAAGCTGCTTCACTTCTGGTCATGAAGACCCAGTTTTAGTAGTGGTTGGGAGTAAGGGCTTATGATATTTTAAAAGAATTTATGTCTAATTTCTTTTACTCTCTAGTTTTAGCAAACATGGGGAGGTTAGATAGCAAGGGAATAGGTGTCGTTCCCTTTCTTTTTCTCTCCCATTCGTTGAGTTTCTGTTTACTGGTTGATAGAACATTGGTGATTCAGTTCAGTTTTTGAAAGGATGGCCTTACCAATCCTCAAAATTAGTTATAGGACTTCAACAAGGTCTTAGAAAATGCTCTATTTAATTGTGTGGAAATGACACTAGGTAGCCACTCTTAAACTTGTTTAAAATATATCCACGGCTTGCAATGTATAATTAGCCTTCACTCAAACTTCAGGACACGACGTCCTAGAGTTTAAATCTCAAATTTCAGGACATAGTGTCCTAAAGTTCGAAAATTGTGTCCAGAATTTTGAATCTTATGTCCTGAATTTTAAATTAGTACTCCCTCCGTTCCAGTTTATGTGAACCTATTTCATTTTTGGTCCATTCCAAAAAGAGTGACCCCTTTTTTGAATTTGAAAACAATTTAGCTTAAACTTCCAATCTACCCTTAATGAGAAGCTTTTATAAACACAAATACTCTAGACCCCATTTTGACTTGTATAAGACCACAAATTTCAAAAGTTTTCATTTTTTCTTAAATTCCGTGCTCAGGCAAACAGGTTCACATAAATGGGAACGGAGGGAGTAGTTCAGAAGTGTCGTGAGTTTCAAATTAGCAGCTCAAAAATCCGAATTTTAAAATTCAGGATATTTAGTCCTGAAGTTTGGGTGAATTGGCTAATCTTTAAAACATTGCAAATTGTGAATATATTTTAAATAGCGGGCTTAAAAGTGGCCGTTACTGCAGTTCGCCCTTCAATTGCTAAACACATTAATTAACTGAGAAGCATCTAACTTAGCGATGCTTTTCTTCTAATTCTGGCGTTCTGTTGTTTGACATTCAACTTCCTTTGAACTTTATGCCACTTCGGATGGTATAAGATTCAGTGCATTGATCAAAAGATAACCTTAAATATCATATTGGTTCTTTTGCCCCCCACTGACGCTGGTGACAACTGACAACTGACAAGTATTGCCTTCTCAGGACTACCACTTTAGATTGTTGAAATTTATAGCTATAGCGGAAGCATCTTAAGTCTTTGGCTATAGCTATCCTTTTTCAACACTCACATTATCACCAGTATGTTTGGCTTCCATAAAATTTCTTCAACTAGTTAGTCATGATTCTGCACAATTTATTTCTCACGGCCTATATTCTGTGTTTCTCATGTGAGATTAAAGCTAGGTCCGTCTCCCCTAAGCTGAGACAGATGGAAAACTGGATAAGTCTCCTTTGCATACCTTAACTTTTTGCAATTGACAGGGAATTTTGCAATTCCAAATAACCTGCTGGGTGTTCACTGCCTGTATAAGTCTGTGAAAGGTTCAAATTCGGCATGTAGATTTATTTGTTAGACAGAGACATAGTCTTGCGTGCTAATTCAACATAATTGTTTGCCTCTCTGCTTGCAGTGGAATCTGTTCCAAACACTGAGAGTGCTTGGATTCTTGGGGATATTCTTACTATTCGTAGGACAGAGAACCCTTTCACATCTGGCGTCCACATCTGCCAAGTTGAAATCTGCCTGATTTAGATAGATTGATTTTGTTAAACCTATAAATGTGAGGAAAGTGTTCACGGGAAAGAGGCTAGCTATCTTCAATCTTTTTGTAGGACAAATTATTTATGATATAACTATATCGGATTTCTAGTCCACAGATTGTGAAAAATTCAATTTTGCTGTTTTACCTTGCAAGTAGTATGTTGGTGTTGAGGTGCCAATCGTTCTCTTGGTAAAGGTAAAGAGTGCTTAGCCTATGGGAAATTCTCATTTGACATCATGATATTTAACCGTTTATTCTTAATTTTGGGCAATCTCTCGTGTAATTCATGAGCTTTTCATTGCACTATGGAACAGCTTTGAGTGCTGGCGAGTAGGCCTTTAGGGGGGAGGGTTACAGGGATAGAAGAAATGATTCAACCTCGTCTTTACAAAAGAGGAAAGCTTTCAGAGAACATCTGTCATATTGTAAAATGTCGTATTTCAATCCCTCGTGGAAACTATTTACTGGAAAGTGTTGGCAGGCATTTCAAATACGTAACTTATCGAACAGAAATATGTTTATTTTGCTTTCGTCTTTTCCCATAAGAACGCTAATACTATAAACTTACGCATAATGGTAGGATTGTGATTGTTTTAAAAATATTAATAAAGTTAAAAAGGAATATTGTATTAATTGACGAAGAAGTGGGAATGAGAGGATTTACTCGGTCGCATGCTGATAATCAGAGCTTTCAAACGGGTATCATGGAAGAACAACCTTTTGGTTCTCCTTGGGATGATAAATGACATACTTAACTCGGTGGCTAGGGTATCACTTTTACTTAACTCGGTGCCAGGGTACCACTTTCTAACGACTGAAGTCATTGGTTTATCCAATAATAGCTAAAGATTATTAAATATCATTGACTCTGATATCTAATTAGGTTGATGACCCGGTGCTTGAATTGAATTATAGTGTTCTACAGTTTGAAATTTCGTCTTTATTTCAAAATATAGGAGACATTGATCTGAAAAAATCTTGGTCAAATTTTTAGATGGTTGAGTCTCAAAAGACAATTTGGAGAGCATCGTTGTGTTTATGCTAGATAAACAGAGGAGGAATTAAAGGAGACATAAAAAGTCGAAATCTCTTTGATTTTACTAAACAGAAGGCTAACTGCTATGAGAACAGACCTCTACTTCCACATAAAAATTGCCTCACTCTATCTGTTAAATCATCCGTATCTAATAGAATGTTTATTTTGCGACAGGATAAAAAATCCTTGTGACCTTCTACATGTACAAGGTTGTTAACATATGTCAACGGATTTACGTGTCTGAAGCCAGTTTGTGCACATGGGACTTCATAGCATTATTAGGAAGAACAAAGGAAAGAAAATGGAACCTCAATTTTGGGTTATGAACCCACTTGCACTGTTTAATCTCAATGTAAAACAGGAAATCAGAAAAGAATCTGTAGAACTAAAGGGTTCATGTCGTAATCAAATGGAGATACATGTAAGAGGAAATTAAAAAATATTTACCACTCATTTGATTCCGCAAGCAGTTCATTACGAGCAAAGAAATACGTATCAAACAGAAGGGTTAGGACTCTTTATCACTTGATCCAAGAATTTGTCGGGGGAAGTGCACAAATAGCCTATTTTAAGACCACAGTTTAAAACCAACCCGGTATTTAATAACTATTTGAAATTCAGCCGCTTTGTAATAAGTAACTAACAGTTGGACAAAAATACCCCCATCTCCCATACCATGGCTACGCGGTAGCAAAGCCCTTTCAACTCTTACAGTCAATCACCGGAGATACCTGGGAACCCTACTTATGTTATGGAGTTCTTGTGTCAGATCATGGAGCTCATCTTCTACTAATCTCCTGCAAATGTTTTCATCAAGTGTAAGAAACCACCACTCTGCAATCAGAGATGCACCAGAGATCATTGAATGATATGAAATTGCTAATCATACATCACATTCATTTACAAATGCAAACCATGAATAGCAGCACTATCGCAAAACCAATATGGTTTGACCACAGTAAGCAATCACTCCCTTTTATCTATAAATATGGCCTTGTTAAACATATGGTATGTACTTCCTTGAAAATTAGAAATAAATTGATAAGTGATAACAAGAACACCAAGAGCCTGCATAAAAAACACTACACTCCTTGACCATCGTCTGAAGTTTGCACTGCTACAAGTGAAACTTTAGACCTCACATAGGCGAAGTTCACGACCATAAGAAAAAAAATTTGCTATAAAATTTGATTGTGTTTTTACACATCTCAGTTGATTACCCAGTAAAAAGAAAGCTGCAGACATGAGACTTAACACTAGTAGTTCTAGACTTCTGAAAGATTTACGAACCTTTGAAAGGATATTCACCAGATTCAATAAATTAAGGCAGACAAAATAAGATCCAAAGACAGCAGCAGCTAATAGTGTGGACATAGAAAACAGGGATACCATTAGCTATATCACAAGTAAAACCCAAAACTCCATCAACTATAAAACGTTTAACTGGTCTTCTCTTTTTCTCATCAGAACTAAGCCAACCAGAAGTCAACATATCTTTAATAGATGTCTTAGGGTTATATTGCCGCATCCAAATGCTTTTAGACGGACAAAGTATAAACACATTCACATTCTTCTGTGATGCTTTTAGTTAGTGACTCAAACTTGTAGGAGGCATAAGAAAGAGCATGATTGCTCCAGATGTGATGATTAAGTTCAGCTTTGGCATTTCCACCTGCTACACTCATTGCTACATGAAAATGGATATAGGTGGTCACACCATGGGTGTGCAATTTTGGCGGCATTTTATGATTACCCGAGAACAAGGTCTGAAGTTTGCACTCCTATTAATGAACTTCAGACCCGAGGTATGAAGTTTGTGGTGCTACAAGTGAACTTCAGACCCGAGGCCTGAAGTTTGCACTGCTACAAGTGAACTCTGCGCAGGCTGCAAGTCATCAATAGGAGCTATTTATAGAGCTATTAAGAGTTTGATCCTGCTCAAATTAATAAAATCACCCCGTCTTTGAGCAAGTATTTTTAAACTTCTGAAGCATCCAAAACATGGGCAACACAAAAAAATGACCAAATAAATGCTTATTTTGTTCTATATTGAAGGGGTACACCAATTTTTGGGCTGTATACAAGCTGGAATAGCTTTATTAACTCAGAGAACCATACACCAAACTGGCAACCGTGGAGATTTAGCTCAAGGCCAAGGTGAACTACTGTTTCTCTTTTATCTCAATCTTAAAATATAAAACTACTGAAGATCTCCAGAACTAAAGGATTAGACACAGGTCCTAATAAAATTAAGTATTAAAATAACATTTACCATACCCATTTTATTAAGCAGTTCATTACGAGCAAACAAATTTCGTACAAGAGGGGTAGGATTTGCTTAATCCAAGGATGTGTTGATCCTTTGTTTACTAATAGACGAAGCTCTTCTTTTATAATCTCCTGCCTGATGTAACATCTTTCTGTTTCTTCCCAGGATCTAAGAGAATACCTCACGCAACTTTGGTTGGTGATGCTATAATCGGCAGAGGTATATTTTATCAGAAGGTTCAGTCGACTGAGCACAAAAACCCCCAAGAGAATTAAGGGTCCACCCAGTTCCGTATAGAACATAGCTAACACCCTGTGATATGCTCTTCAAGTTCTTTAAGGTTCTACAAGCCCAGGCCTCGCAACAAACAGAATATCATGTCATGATTGGCATTAATAGTCTCCGCCAAGCAAATGTACAATACCTAACCCTTCCAATGGACGTATAGTAGAGTTTCGATATGAATATGATATATGCTAGAAATACGAGAATAGATGTCTAACAAGATTCAAGAGTGCCCAAGAAGTTCAGGAATTGCCTAAGCTTTTGTAAGGGAATTACAAGTGAGCCATTCCTATATCATGTATGTGTAAATACAGGTACTATATATTTTACAACTATTTTTGAAGAGGCAAAGAGGAGCTTCGGGTCATGCAGCTTGCCAACCAACTGTTCCAAAATTTGCCCCAGTATTTGGCTTTTATTCCTTCAGCTACTCTGTCTCCTTGATATTTGCTGCCGATCTCTGGGTATTCTTGGCCCAATTTTTGAAATCAATACTCATTGAAGCTTATCATTCCCCCATTGAATGCAAATGTTAGATAGTTATGTACATAATATGAACTAGTCTTAGAGGGTGTCTGGCTAAGCTTATAAGCTGGTCAAACTGGCATATAAACACTTTTTGGTTTATCTACGCGTTAGGTGAAATTAAAAGTGCTTATAAGTTAAGTACTTATAAGCCAAAAATAGACCAAAAGCCATAAGTTGGTCTCCCCCAACTTATCAAATTTCAACTTATAAGCAGTTTAAGTTTGACCAAATTATTTACTATTCTATCCCTAAAATACTTCTTTTTAAACAAAACTCATCGTATACCCAGTTCTTTAGCTGCATATTATTAATTTCAGCACTTTTATCCAAACACGTAACTGCTTATTTTTTAATCAACTTCAACACTTAAAATACTTTTAAGCACCTAATGCTTATCAGCTACTCTAAATCAGCTAAGCCAAACATGCTCCTAGTACCACGTAGAATAGGAATATGATATGTGTTGTATAAATAGGGCGCATTGTATTATAATTAATAGAATGTCAATAGTAGATTTTTCTCCCGTACATTCTAACATGGTATCTAACAATCGTGAGAGATTTATTATCGCTGTGCATAAATTCCAACGACTTCTGGAAGAGAAATCAGTAAACCGAAAGTCTTTTTCCGGCAAACACAAGTCTGCCGCAAGTAAAAAGCCACTTTTCGTTAGTGTTGTTCAAAAACCAACACCACTTTTCCACTTTTCACAGCAGCCACCAAATATTTGCTCGGGAAATATATCCGTGTCCGTAAGGAGCTCTCATCAACCCTCCAAATTTCAGTAGCAACGTTTTGCAGAAAGGGTACGAAACAGATTAAAAGGTGGATCCAGAATAATAATTTCCCCGGTGCATATTTGGGCTGAAAGTATCCGTAAGGAATTCTCGCCAACAATCACCCCTCAAAATGAGTTGGTTTACAAGTCAAGCAAAATACTGTTCTTCTGTAGGGGTCTATAGGATCAGGATAATTGAATCATCACATCAACCTTGGGGTGAACATAGCTCAGAAGAAAATGAACCAAGATGGTAAATGAGAGACTCTCTCCCAAGCAAATCTACAATACTTAACCCTTCCAATGAACGTGTAGTAGAGTTTCAATATGATATATGTGAGAAAAAGGAGTGATGTCTAACAAGACTCAAGGGTGCCCAAGAAGTTCAGGAATTTCCTAAGCTTTATAAGGCAATTACAATTGAGTCATTCCTATATGAGGCATGTGTATCTGTAAATACAGGTCCAAGGATCTGTGATATACAACTTGCTATACCTATCATTCACTATCAACCGACGCAGTTTTGCCCCCACCGGACCACCAAGTCCATTTCGGTCCACTTATTTTCTTTATATGAATTCTTTTTTTGGAGGAATGCGCCCGTAAATAATGGAGAGGAGCAGGAAGAATTAGAGAAGAGAAAAAAGGGCATTTGTTAAAATAAAATGGCCAACTAGGAGATTTGATAAAGCATGTGTTAAGGGAACGATCATTAATCAACACTCAACACAACCATCTCAAAGGCCAATACAGAATGTAGATAATTAATCTGGAAAATCCTCTTTTCGTTTCTTCTTTTCTGGCAAGTACTATAAATAATCTAACTGTTTTTATATCTTTCAAAGTAATTAAAAGCAGTAAGTTTGCTTGATATCTTGTGTTCAAGAATATCATATATAATTAGCAATGCATCTCTTTTACATTTCGCCATAGTTCCCTTAGTGCCTAACACATCTTTCATCATGTAAGTTTTTTCGCTATTTATAGGTGAATATTGATTTCTCTTTTGTGACGTCAAGTTTTAAACTAAAGCCCTGCTATTTGCATTATTGTTTATGCAACACTTGGCAGTTTCTAGAACCATTAACCCCCATTCAAGTAAGGAGAAAAAAAGGAACTGATCATAAGAAAACTAGAAGTAGTATAGTTCTTTACAATATATGTTTTTGTTATCCACAAGCAAGGATGATACCTAGTGCAGTGCAGAAATATATGATTAAGCCTGAGTTCCAGTCAAAGCCTTCATCTGTATATGATTGGAGTCAGCAGTGCTGGGGTTGGGCAGTGCCTCATAAGAGCCAAATCTCCTGATACCAACAGTTTTAGCAACAGCAGCATAAGTAACAATCACGACGAGTAACACAAACAGCACATGAAGCACAAAGACCAAATCAAGGATAGCGACAGCCCTGAGCTTAGAATCTTCGAGATCACACTTCGTAGATCCCTCAACTCCAGTCACAACATCCAACAGCTTATGACAACCATCAGGTATAAAAGCATCAACGTAGAGCGAAAGTCCCGTCTGTAGTACCCACAGACCCTGTAGACATATTGAACCAGCGAGCGCCACATCAGCGAGGAAAAGCCTGGGTTGAAAGGCGATGAGGAGACAGAGAAGAGAGGAGAGTAAGGAAATGTTAGCGGAAACGGAATCGCATTTGGCTTGAAGATCGGAGGTCTGAACAGAGGCGGAGTTTGAGGAGACAGAGTAGTGGAGGTAGAAAAGTGCGGATGCTAGGGCAAAAAAGAGATCGGGAGGGAGCGGGAGGAGCGAAGTTGACTCGGAGATAAGGATAGCGAGGGTTAAGAGGAGGAAAGAGAAAATGACGGCAGCGGCTTGGAGAGAGGTGAAGCGGTGGACGGGAGTGCGGCCTTTGAGGAGAGGATCGGCGTCGAAAGAGATAAAGGATTGGTGGATTAAGGAGATGAGGAGGCAGAGGAGGAGGAGATATAAAGGGAGGTGGCGGAGACGGGAGGAGAAGGCGGAGATGGGGTGGTAGGGTTTGGCGGTGTAGTCACCACGAGGAGATTTGAGGTGGTAGTTTCGGGTGGTGGAAATGAGGTGGTAGAGTCCGAGGGATAGCAGTGCAGACGAGGAGAACATGTGATACATCAGGGTTGCCATTGCTGCACTGCAGATGATTTGATTCAAATTCGAGTCACATTCCCAACTTATTTCCACAACTCGCACCTACTCATTACCCAATACTCTTGACAATTGATTTTGTTATTTTCTTTTGAACTCTTGCTCTTTCTTTAATGTAACTTCCTGTTGTTGATCTGAGCTAGTATTATGATATGCAACCTATATTAATGTATATAAAATTTTAAAAATATATAATTATTTGCCTCAAAAGTTACCAATCACTTTATGAATACAAAATAACATATGTAGGTTGGGGGCCAATCATAGCAAGTCGTAATAAATCAAGAACCTAACAAGGAAAAAGATAATAAAAGATAGTTCTTCTAATGGCAAAAAATATGAATGATCTTTATTGATGATAATAGGGTGGTCTGCCTCCGCGTAGGGAGGTTCAGAGCCTTACAATTATGTTCCTTTTGATCTACCGTCTTTCTGTCTTTCTTTTTAGGTTCTCCCTCCTTGTCTTGCTCTGTATATTTTAGAGCCCCCATGGGGAAGGAGGGGAACCTCCTGTTTGGTATGAAGTTGTGAACTATATAAGATCATCTTTGGTGGATGGGTGCACGTTAGGAGGTCATTGTAGATATAACAGATAGGCCCATGCCTTAATGATCATCTTAGACGGATGTGAGCACGTGATTTTTGCCCCAAGTAATTAATTCCAAAATAAATATACAAAAATGATTTTTGATTGAAATTGGTTGATTATTGTGTAAAAGTATCAGTATTTATTTTTAATTGTTGAAAATAAAGTAAAGGAAATTAAAACAAAAATACAAAATGAAATTAATTAGAAAATACCAAAAATGTAAAATAATTACTAAGAAATTAGAAAATCAAAGGAAAAATACAAAATAAAAGGGGATAAATACATTGGGAATAAATACTAAGGAAAACAAATATAAAATATAAGAAAATACAGAAAATAATAACATAAATACAATTTGAAAAATACAAACAAGATAAATACAAGAAAATACAAAAAATATACAAGGTATTTGGGCCAATTATAAAATGCCAGCCTAAAATTAAACACCCCAAGCAGACCTAGCCCAATTGAACCGGTTGTCTCTATAGAAACCAAACGACGGCGTATCAAGAGAATAGATATGGACCATTGATAAATTTAATCAAACGGACCAAAATAAGCGGTTGTTGAATAAATGAAATGACGTCGTTAATTAAAATGATCACAGCCGTCCAATTAAGTAATCTAACGGATGTAAGCAGTGTCACACTTAAGCCAAACGACACCGTCTAATTGAATAAATCATAGCTGTCCAAGTAACTAATCTAACGGACGAGAAGAAGGTTACACTTAAATCACACGACACCGTTTAGGGGGCAATTTGATCCTGGCCATTTATCTCGTCTAATCTAATGGCTGAAAATTAATGACACACGTGCAATATATATCTACACCCCTCCGTTCATATCTCTCATTATACACTCTCCCTCTCAAAGACTCCAAACCCTGGCCACCCCCATTCCCCTCTTCCTCCTCTCCACAGGCCACCAGAACCCTATCGGTGGTCTGCTACTATTTATCTTCTCCGACCAAGGCCACTAACCCCTGAACCTCCTCTTCCTCCTCTATCACCCTATCCCATTAGCCCTATCCAAATACCCCTCCATCTCTCCAGATCTTAAAACTCAGGTCGCTAGAACCCTATCCGGTGACCACCAACTAACGAACCAGCCTTCCCTTCTTTACACCCCAGAACCGCCTTGAAATTCTCTATCACCCCCTCTAAGTCCCACTCCTCGAATCTCGAATATTTAAAAATGTTCCGCCGGAACCCTACTCCGGCGGATACCCAAAACCTTTCCAGATCTAATCCTAGACCCTTAAAAACTATTATTTAACATCCAAACGAGACTCCAAGAGTCTGCCTAGAAGATAAACTGTCAAAAAGAGACTCAAAGTCTCTGAACCACCGGAAAACCAAGAAAAAAAGAAGAAAAATAAAGGAAAAGAAGAGAAAGAAGAAAGAAAGAAAGAAAGAAAAGGAAAAAGGAACAGCAAAGCTAAGTACCCTGAACCCATTCTTGTTTCTATACTTCACTCTTTTTGTATTATTATTTGTTAAAGCTTGAGTCTATTGCATGTTTAGAAGATATCTCTGTGTATATTTGAAATCGATTAAGTACCATTTGTTAAAATCGCATGCTATATAGTTGTTTTTTGTTCTTGTTTATTAGATCCTTTCTCGACTAATGGTTTTGATTGATTGGGATACCATGAAAGCCACATCTCGAACCTTGCGATCCGCATAACTCTTTTGCCGCGAGTGAGCCGAACGAAGTCTATCCTGAATGATTTTGACCTTATCCAAGGCCTCCTAGACTAAATCTGTACCCAATAACCATGCCTCTCCCGGCTCAAACCGTCCAACTAGAGACCGATATCGCCTACCATACAACACCTCATAAGGAGCCATCTGAATGCTGGACTGGTAGCTGTTGTTGTAGGAGAACTCTACTAAAGGTAGAAATTGGTCCCAGGAAACTCCAAAATCAATGAAATAGGCTCGGAGCATATCCTCCAATATCTGAATAGTCCTCTCGGACTGATCATCTGTCTGAGGATGGAATGTTGTACTCAACTGAGCCTGGGTTCCTAACTCCTGTTGAACTGCTCTCCAAAAGCGCGAGGTAAACTGCGTACCCCGATATGAAATGATAGATGTCAGCACACCATGAAGGCAAACAATCTCTCGAATGTAGATCTCAGCTAATCTTTCTAATGAATAGGTGGTGGCAACAAGAATGAAATGTGGTGACTTGGTCAGCCTATCAACAATGACCTAGATGGCATCAAACTTCTTGCGGGTCACCTGAAGTCTAGTAACAAAGTCCATGGTAATCCGCTCCCACTTCCACTCGGGAAGCTCAATCCTCCGAAACACACCACCAGGTCTCTGATGCTCATACTTGACCTGCTGACAATTTAAACACTGAGCCACATATGCAATAATGTCCTTCTTTATCCCATGCCACCAGAAATGCTGCCGCAAGTCCTGATACATGTTCGTGGTGCCCGGGTGAATAGAATACCGAGAACTATGGGCCTCTGCTAAGATAAACTTTCGAATACCATCAACATTGGGCACACATACCCACCCCTGCAACCTCAGAACTCCATCCGCATCTAAAGTCACTTTGGTGGCACCTCTCCGCTGCACAGTGTCTCTTAGGACACATAAATGAGGATCATCAAATTACCGGTCACGGATACGCTCCAATAATGAGGAACGTGCGACCGTGCAAGCTAAAATTCGGCTAGGCTCAGAAATGTCTAACCTCGCAAATCGGTTGGCTAAGACCTGAATATCTAAGGCAAGCGGTCTTCGGCTGACCGGACTATAGGCAAGACTACCCATGCTGGATGACTTCCTGCTCAATGCTTCCACCACCACATTAGCTCTCCTCGGATGGTACAAAATAGTAACATCATAATCCTTCAGTAGCTCCAACCATCTCCGCTTCCTCAAGTTCAACTCTTTCTGCTTGAACAAGTATTGCAGACTCTTGTGATCAGTGTATATCTCACACGTCACACCATATAAGTAATGTCTCCAAATTTTCAAGGCATGAACAATGGCTGCAAACTCTAGATCATGGACTAAGTAGTTCTTCTCATAGATATTCAGCTGTCTCAAAGCATAAGCAATGACCCTGCTATCCTGCATCAATACTGAGCCGATCCCAACATGAGAAGCATCACAATATACTGTATAAGGCCCTGAACCTGTAGGCAAAACCAATATCGGTGCAGTAGTTAGAGCTGTCTTGAGCTTCTGAAAGCTCTCCTCGCACTCGTCTGACCACCTAAATTGGGCACCCTTTGGGTTAACCAGGTCATCGGGGCTGCTATAGATGAAAATCCCTCCATGAATCAACGATAATAACCGGCTAACCCCAAGAAACTCTGAATATCAGTAGCTGAAGCTGGTCAAGGCCAATTCTTGACTGCCTCAATCTTCTTCGGGGTCTACTTGAATGCCCGCTGCTGATACTACATTACCTAGAAATGTAACTGAACTCAACCAAAACTCGCACTTTGAAAACTTGGCGTACAACTGGCTATCCTTTATAGTCCGAAGAAGTACTCTGAGGTGCTGCTCGTGCTCCTCCTGATTGCGGGAGTACACAAGAATATCATCAATGAAAACTATCACAAATAAGTCTGAATAAGGCTTGAACACTCGGTTCACCAACTCTATAAATGTTGCTGAGGCATTGGTCAACCCAAATGACATGACCAAAAGCTCATAATGCTCGTACCGAGTGCGAAATACTGTCTTAGGGACATCAGACGCCCTAATCTTCAGCTAGTGATAACCTGATCTCAAATCTATCTTTGAAAATACTTTCGCACCCTGCAACTGGTCGAACAAATCATCAATCCTTGGCAGTGGGTACTTGTTCTTTATTGTCACCTTGTTCAACTACCGGTAATCAATGCACATCCTCATCTATCCATCCTTGTTATTCACAAATAGAACTGGCGCACCCCACAGAGAAACACTAGGCCTAATAAAGCCTTTCTCCAGCAAGTCCTGCAACTGATCATTTAGCTCATTCAGCTCTGGCAGAGACATATAATACGGCGGGATAGAGATGGGCTGCGTGCCTAGAGTACCATGAGAAACTTGAAGTGTAGACTAAAAGGGCCTTAGTACATGATCCCTACCATCGGAATCTGTACCTCCAGATGAGGTACCACTGAATCTGCCAGAATGATAAGGCCTTTTGTCCGACATATGACCACCTCCCCGAGTGAGGGCCATTTTAACTATGCGGGCCACATTGGCTGCCTCTTGAAAGGAAATATCACTACCAACTCCCATGGCTATCTGAAGACGGATCGGATGAATCAATCCATCAATGAATCTTCGAACCCTCTACCGCTCTGTAATGAGTATCACAACTGCATGGCGTGCCAAATCCACAAATCTAGTCTCGTACTGAGTAACAGTTATGGAGCCCTGTTAGAGGCGCTCAAACTGCCTATGAAGTACCTCCCACTGAGTGACAGAGAGAAACTTCTCCAAGAATAACTTTGCAAACTGATCACATGTCAAAGCTAAGGACATTGCTGGTCTAGATAGGCAGAAATCTCTCCACCAAGTCTTGGCGGATCCTACAAGCCCGAAGGTGCAAAAATCAACCCCGTTGGTCTCCACTCTACCTATAGTCCTGAGAATCTCATGACAATTGAATAGAAAATTCTGGGGATCCTCTGATGAAGCACCGTTGAAGGTGGTGGTAAAAAGCTTGGAGAACCCATCAAGTCTCCACAAAGCATCCAAAGACACGGCCGCTCCATCTCCGGCCTGAGCTGTAATACCTGTCTGAGCTGCCACTGCGGGCTGAACCACTAGGACCTGAGTCTGGAGAGCTACCTGCTCCGGAGTACGCGTAGCAAGAGTCTGAACCCTTCCTCCAGCCTGAGAAGTTGCTGGTGCTACTGGCAGCAAACCTGCTCTAGCGACACTGTCCATGAAGCAGGCCAGTCGGACTAGAGCATCCTGAAGATCCGGGGTGAACATAACCCCTCATGAGACCTGAGCTGGGCCCACTGGAGCTGCTAGGGCTGGAACCTCATCATCATAATCAACATGAGGCTCACCCTCTAGAACTGCTGCCTGGGGCTGAGCTTTGCTCCTACTACGACCTCTGGCACGACCTCGATCCTTATCCCTCGCGGGAGATGCTACTGGAGGCTTGAGTTGATGCGCGATAGAAGAAGACGCACGTGTTCTCGCCATCTGCGAAAGAATAGAGTAGAAGGAGAATTAGTACTTAAGAAACAAATTCGCACGACAAGAAAGAACAAAAGTGAAACGCTTCCTAACTCCGTAGATCTGGGGGATAAATACAGACGTCTTCGTACAAATCCCTCAGACTCTACTAAGTTTGTCCATGAGTAGTGAGACCTATGCAACCTAGAGCTCTGATACCAACTTGTCATGACTTGGATTTATCCCACCATCTGGTGTCATGATGGCGCCTACAAATGGAGCTAGGCCAGCCAAACATTACACATTCTCTATCAACATCACCAATATAATATTGTATCAATAATTAAATAAGTGCGGAAGACTTTTAAGTTTAACAAAATAATATACAAATGCAAAAGTTTGAAGCAAATCACTTCCCAAAATCTGGTATCTCTAGCTCACAGACTACTATAGAATACTACAACTAAGTCTGAATGAAGAAAATACATAAATCTGTTTCAGAACAATGAAAACAAACTGAAGTAAAGAAAAGGGACTTCAGCCTGCGAACCCCAGCCAGGCTACCTCGAAAAGTCCCTGGTTTGATGATAGCTCCTGGAATAAATATCCTAATGATGCTGTCCAAAAGCTGCTCCTGGATCTGTGCACGAAAAAATGCACAGAGTGTATCATCAGCACAACCGATCCCATGTGTTGGTAAGTGCCTGGCCTAACGTCGGCGAAGTAGTGACGAGGCTAGACAGGACTACCAAATCAACTTGTACAATTCTATATACATATATGCACTAAAAACAAACAGAAATACTAAAATTAAAAAATTAAAAAGGGGGAAATATGCTATGGGGAGTACAATTAAATATATAGTTCATCAACGTAATTAGAAACAGGGTACAATAATATTTATCATAGAATAAGAAATTCAATAGTTGTACGGCATCAACATTCGTATTTTTATTCTCATTCTCACCCAAAGCAAGCGAATAAAATGCACGGCATCACCCTTCGTGCTTTTCCTCACATAACTCTCATTTCATGGCACAGAATGACCCTTCGTGCAAATATAATTAATTCAGAGCACGGAATGTACCTTCACGCGTAAATAGTCAAAACATAGCACGTAATGACCCTTCGTGCAACTATAATCAGAAATAGCACGGAATGACCCTTCGTGCAATATCACTCTTCCTCACCCAAACAGCAGTCACCACCAAACGGGCAAGAAGAATAAATAAATAGCAGCACTATCCCGGCAAGGGAGTAACACAATTAACAATTGAGTCCCGGCAAGGGAACAATAACAATATATTCAACCATCCCGGCAAGGGATTAATCACAACTTCTTTCAATACTTCCATCTTTTACTTAATAGTATTTATCATTCGAGCCAATGCTCCAAATATTAATATTTCATAATTTATCCTCAAGTTCTTCACATTTGTGGCAAATCATAATTTAGCTTAGGAGAGTTCCAAATTATCTCAAAAACAAGTACAAACAAAGACCCACGGTCATGCTAGACTCCGGTGTATAGACAATCATCACCATGCCTCTATACCGTACTCAGTCATTTAGCAAATAACATTTATGATACTCTAATCCTATTCCCTCAAGCCAAAGTTAGATCAAACACTTACCTCGAAGGTTTACGACCAATTCAAGACTTAAGCAATGCCTTCCCTTTTGAATTTAGCTCCAATTCAATCGTATCTATACACAATTGATTTAATATCATCAATAATACTCAACAATCCAACCCAAACGCCTAAATATAATCCTTCCAACATTCTGCCCAAAATTTGCAAAACCGACCCGTGACCCGCTTGGTCAAAATCCGAGGTTCGAACCAAAATAAATTCACCCATACCCCCACGAGTTCAAATATATAATTTGTTCTTAAGTTCGACCCCAAAAGGAGGTCTAAATCACAAATTCTTTGAAAACCCTAACTCTACCCAACTTCCTAATTTTCTACCAACTTTCACATGTTTAGGCCTAAGAATTCAAGATATTTTGATGAAAATTGAAGAAAACGAGTTAATTAATACTTACCAAAGAAACTTGGTGAGAGAAGCTCTAAAAATCGCTTAGGGGTTGTGGAGAAGATGAACTTGTATGTATTATGTGAAATAACCCATCACCAGTCTATTTTTAGGCTTTAAAATAACTGAGCGAAATTGCCCTACGCGATCGCGTGAAAGGGATAGCGATCGTGTGGAGGAAAGGCGAGAAGCTATGCGATCACGTGAGGACTGTTGCGATCGCGTAGAGGAAATTGACTGGGTCGTCTATTTGGCATATGCGATCGCGTGGGCATGTACGCGAACGCAGAGAAGATTAGCTGGAAGCTACGTGATCGCGTGAAAGGTGATGCGATCGCATTGAAGGAATGGTCAAAGCAGTGCGATCGCGTGAATGAGGCCGCGATCGCATATAACAAAATGTCCGTGCAAAGATTGCAGAAAATGTGCCAACTTTTCTAAGTCTAAAACACCCCGAACCACCTCCGAAACACTCACGAGCCCTCGGGGCTCCTAACCAAACATACACACTAACTCAATATCATCCTACGAACTTGCTCAGCGATCAAATCGCTAAAATAACATCAAATACAAAGAATCAACCCCCAAAACTCATAGATTTCATTTCAAAGTTTAAAATTTCCAATTTTAGTTATTTCGGTCCGAAACACGTCAAACGACGTCCATTTTCAATCAAACTTTACAAATAGTGCTTAACACATATTTAAGACTTGTACCGGGTGTCGGAACCAAAATATGAGCTTGATACCTATATTTTATAACTCATTTTCATTTTTATTTTTGTTAATAATTTTAGAAAATAATTTAACAGAAAAATTATTTTACCGGGGTTCTGGACCTCGAATTTCGACTGTGGGCACATGCCCGAGTCTCATATTTTTCTATAGACCTCCCGGGACTATCACATCACCGGTCCGGGTCCGTTTACCAAAAATATTGACCGAAGTCAACTATATTAATATTAATATTATAATTTTTCAAATTTTTCACAGAATTCATATATTTTAACATAAATATTTTCCGACTTTGCGCCCGAACTATGTATGTAAATCAAGACAACCAAGAATGAGGTTTCTAAGGCCTCGAAAGTGCAGAAAAAGAGAGAAAAGGGTCATCACAGTGAGTTATTTGTGATTACTAAGTACTATGGGTGGCACACATGTGCAGGGTTGAGCCCATATACGTGTACCGGTGTACTATTTCCGTGCTCACGATAGTGCTTAGGCTATAACATGCCTTGAAATGATTGATAAGCTTCAATTTGAGATGTTTCTCCTCTTTGTACCCTTCCGTGAGCTATCTGCACCAAATTTGAGATTTCGTTGAGGTTATTCTTCCGATTGAACCTGATAGCTACTATTTGTTGATAGAAATTGTCTGTTCTTGTTGTGATAGCACACATTACACATTTCTATACTATAGCATGTTATTTATACCATTCTAGGAGTATGAACTTGATAATCATTGATCATGTACATGTATTCTCGCATATTTACTTTCCTTGTGTTATGAGATGGACTGGTAGCTTCTAACCATGTTGGGTAAATTGTGAATGTCGACACGTGAGTTGTTTGTGTGATTGATATTATTGGAATATGAGTTATCCGTGCAACACATGAGTGGTCCGTGTGGATCCAGATGTCAATATTATTAGCACGTGAGTTGTCTGTGCAACACGTTGAGTTGTTCATGCGGGTCATATTAGTAGCACATGAGTTGTCTGTGCATCGTGTGGATATAGATCCATTTTCCCTAGGGTCACCTTCTCATGTTTCTTTCTTGATAATGTACACAGGTTATTGAGAAAAACTAATTAGTGATTTGATACAAATATGGAAAGGTTGAGGAAAGTTTGTTCAATGTTATTTGGAATTGCATTTCATCTTTACTTGTAATTTCCATGGTTTATTATATGATAATCTGCACATCAACTTATATGTTATACCCGTGTTTGAACAGAGATTCTGAGTAATTGTACACACGCACATATAGTTCTTTTCAATATCTTATACATATTCACATCATTGTTCTGTACTTGGATTTTATGTAACTGTACATATTATAGCGATTATCATTTATGATTCTTACTTCTTTTACCTCGCCGAGGTTAGTTACGATGTTTATTGAGTATATTGGGTCGATTTTACTCATACTACACTCTACACTTAACTGTGCAGGTCCAGGTGTGGGTCGAGTTGTCAGCAGTACGCTTGCTTATTGGACCATCTTCGAGAGTCGAGGTAGAGCTGCATCCTTGGTCACAATTTTGACTTGTCTTTTCCTTACATATTGTTGTTACAGTTCACACAGTGTTATTATTGTTCGATTTCAGACTTGTATTTCATGTAAAGCTCATGACTCCATATTTACCAGTTTTTAGGGGATTTATCTTGTATTAGCAGTACTTTGTTTATATTGAGATTCAAACTTAAGTTATTTATATAAATTATGGTGCTCTAGTTCTTTATTGTTATAATTCGACTTACTTAGTCGGTGTGTTAGGTGCCTTCATGTCGGGTTGGGATTTTGGATCGTGATATTTTCGCAGTTAAGTATGTTACAGTCACCTTGTCATTTCTGATGAACAACTAACACATCCATGTATGATTACCGCTTCCAGTCATGACCAACCTATAGGCAGAGATATGTTTGATTACTTAAGTGAGCTCCTTAAGTGAGCTCCACCGTGCTAAACTTATATTTTCCTTGCATTGATCCCCACTTAATCAATTCAGATCGGACTTTCCCTTTGATCCTGATTCAAGGTTTCTTACCATATACTTGAAGGTACAAGAAATTGTGCATTCTGTGATAAGTTGTACAGTTTGGCGCCTGATATGCTCATAGCAGGGGCGAAGGCACATGCAGGCAAGGGTGGTCAATTGACCAACCTTTGTCGAAAAATTACACTGTTTATATAGGTAAAATATTAGATTTTAGAGATATATAACATGTATTGAACACCCTTTGTCGGATTATTTTTTACACATTTCAAATTTGAACACCCTTAAAAAAATTTCTGGCTTCGCCACTGGCTCATAGCATCGACATTATAGAGGAGACTAATTAGAGTACTCTAAGGAACATTGGTAGCAGGATCACTGTATTTTTATTGAAACTGTTGCCAATGCATCTGGCCACATCTTTCGAGCTATATTCCAGGAAAGTATTGGTGTAGGCATAGACAAGTTGGTTCAACAATATCCATCCAGCGGTCTTTTTGGTGCGACGTATGCCTTCTCTACTATTTGGTGCAGCGTTAAGGAGGCCGACGCTACTACGACAGCTTTCAAGTTGCATCCTCCAAGCATTTATGATTCTATGTGCGTTGTTGTCGATGGAATGAAAAAGAAGAAACATAATGGAATTCAATTATGGGACTACACAGTGTTAAATGAAGAACAACGAATGTGAAAGTTGCATCATTTTCCATTTGCTCCCGTAGGTACTCTGTATATTGTTACTCTTGGTGGATCTGTGCTGGTTATCAATCCCAAGACCAATATCTCATCACACTCGACGAAGTTAGCTACAAGGGCGGCTATATGCCTTAGACAAAAGGACTCATTGTTTTGCTATTAGCACTCTCTTCTGAAAGCCCTATAATTGAAAATTACTCAGCCAACGTCATTGTGCTAAGCTAAACAAAATATGTTGCGTATTACTATGGATTTGCCTCGATTTCCGTTTGACCTAGTTAGACTTCTGAATTTGGAATTCGCTTCCGAGCAAAAGAGTTCAGACACAAGGGTCAATGCTAAGATTGCTTTGAATCTTGAGGACAAGGTTCTTCTCGAGGACGAGAGTATTATCATGAACCTACTAAACAAGTTTGCTCCTTTGGATCACGTGAGATGGAGAGATTAATAGCACATAATGGGAAGAGAAAGGCATGTGAATTATGTTGAAGCTTCGGCTAACTCTATACTTCTCATCTCCTCTTCTTGAGGACAAGGTTCTTCTCGAGGACGAGAGTATTATCATGAACCTACTAAACAAGTTTGCTCCTTTGGATCACGTGAGATGGAGAGATTAATAGCACATAATGGGAAGAGAAAGGCATGTGAATTATGTTGAAGCTTCGGCTAACTCTGTACTTCTCATCTCCTCTTCTTGAGGACAAGGTTCTTCTCGAGGACGAGAGTATTATCATGAACCTACTAAACAAGTTTGCTCCTTTGAATCACGTGAGATGGAGAGATTAATAGCACATAATGGGAAGAGAAAGGCATGTGAATTATGTTAAGCTTCGGCTAACTCTGTACTTCTCATCTCCTCTTCTTGAGTGTATGTATCCTCTCATCCTCGTTCTCTAAGTTGAAGCTTCTCATCACCATTTTGATCTCTATCCTTAGTTATTTGTTATTTCAGTATTTTCTATTGTAATTCAGTAGTTGAAAGTTATTGGAATTACTATACCAAAGTTGTAATTGTGTTCCAGTTCTTATTAATATATACTGAAGAGTTTAACTATTTGTTACATGGTCCAACATTTTTTATTAGGGTAATAAATCCCAAAGATATGTGACAATTTTGATTGAAAGCTTTGTTTTAACTCTATTTTGGGGGAATAACTAGATTTCTCCATTATATTAATTTTCAATTTCCATACCCGTTTGGCCATTTTTCCTTCCTCGAAGAATTAACCTAATCAACGGTCCACCAAATAGTTTTATATATATATATATATATATATAAAATTCATGTATAAGCATGTATTAGGACCGAAAAAGTCAGGTGTCATGCAAAAGTTAGAAAAGCAAATCTTGAACAACAATAAACAACACAACAAAAAGAAATCTACCAAAAGAGACACAAATATTTAACGTGGTTCGATCAATTGACTTATGTCCATGGCGGAGATGAGCAATCCACTTATAAAAGATAGTATAAAATATTGAGAGAACAACCTCACGAAGAGGCAAATACAAGTGACACTCTAACACTTGTCCCATAATGTTCTCTCTCTAAATAGGACTCTCAAACCCCATATGGCTACATTGTCGATGCTACTGAATGAGAATGAAGGATCTTCAATTTATAGAACTCCAAATATTTTTCAGCACGAAAATGGATTAGCTAAATATGGAAGAATTATATTTTTCTTCCAGGAAGAGAAAAACTCAATTATGGTAAATATGTTGTCCTTTTCTTAATGAGACAGGAGAACCAATTAAGGTAAGAAAATCTGAAGAGACACTTAACAATTTCCTCCCTTGGCCTAATAAACTTGATCCATCTTCTTTACATAGTCTTCAACAAGTCGCATCTCCAAATCCCTACTATAAAGTTGGTCTCAATGTGCGTAGCACATCGGTCAAATTTCTCAGATAAAAATTATGATTATCGTCAAATATGTTGCGACTAGAACTAAACCCGCCAGGATGAACCTATCCTGAACCTCACTCTGATACCACCCATTATGTCGAGGAAGAGGCAAACCCAAAACGAAGGTAAAAACCACGAGATCACAAAGATCCAAAAATATTCACTGTAACAATAAGAGGGTTATACAAGTTCTTCAAATTGGCTACACAACAAGTTCCAGTGCAACAATAGCAACAACTAGTCAATTGAAGAAAGAGAAGAATCTACAAAACTGAGATGTTGTTTGAGGCTCGAAATTAGATTCTACGAGTCACCAAATCCGATCTCCATCGTTCATATCAGTGAACAAGATGTTACAAATATTCAGTCAAAATTTCAGCCCGATCCAATGGTTAACGAATTGGAATTGTTGTGTGAAGTTGGCTAGTCAGAATAAAAATCTCCAGCAAAATAAATACTTTTCTTCTCTCTTCTCTTGATGAAAACTCTCTAAAAAATAACGCTTATGTGCTTAAGTCTTTCAAAGACTTGTATCAATGAAAATAGAACAATTCTCCAAGCTTGTCCTATTTATATATTATAAGTGATGTTTTCTCTTAATGGCAAAACCCACTTAAAATAGGAATAAATACTTGATCTAATTCCGAATAGGAATAAAAATCAAAAGAGAATAGGATTAGGCTATTGGGCATTTTTCTAGGCAACATGGGCATGTGCCCAACAACTCTCCCTCTAGCCAAGGGGCCAAATGTGTCTTCAACTAGAGAAACTATTAATAGGCTATGTCTGCCAATTTTCTGCAAAACGAATGCTTATCTGCAAGCTTAACTATGAAGTCCTCGGGTTGCTCCATATAAGTCTCTTCATTTAAATCACCATAAAGAAAAGTATTCTTGACATCCATTAGCTCAACTTCGTAATCTAGACTTGAAGCTAAGCCTAAAACCACATGAATAGAAGACGTCTTCACAATAGGGAAGAAAATTTTATCAAAGTCAACTCCCTTCTTTTGGACAAAACTGTTAACAACTAACCTCACCTTGTATCTAGGCGTAGAGGTATCGATATCTTGTTGTATTCTGAATATCCATTTGTTAGATAAGGCTCTCTTACCTTTCGATAATTTCACTAACTCATATGTTCCATCCTCATGGAGTGACTTCATCTCATCTTTCATGGCTTTGATCCACTGATCTTTGTGAGTATCCTTCTTGGCTTCATCATAATTCTCTGGTTCTCCCATGTCAATCAACAGTACATACTCATTAGGAGGATAGTACAGAGATTTTTGCTTCTCCCTTCTAGATCTTCTAAGAGAGGTTTCAGGAGCATTCGAAGTAGTTACCTGAGCAGGAATTGGTTGTTGATCAACCACAACTTCATCAACTGAAGCATCCATAACATCTACACCATGATGATCATTTTGATCTTGATCGCTATCTCCATCATTATCTTGGGTTCCTTCATGTGCAATAGGTGCCTTAGCAATAAAAACTGGATCACTATCAACTAGGATCTCATTACTCTGAGAATCTATCTTCTCAGCTTTGTCAATATCTTGAATAGTGTGGTTTTCAAAGAATATTGCATCACGACTTCTAATAAGTTTATAATTTACTGGATCATAAAAACGATACCCAAATCATCTTGACCATAACCGATAAAGATGCACTATTTAGTTTTGACATCCAATTTGATCTCTTATCTTTAGGAATATGTACACAAGCTTTACACCTAAAAACTCTCAGGTGATAATAAAAAACATCTTTAGCAAACCAAACTCTATTTGGGACATCACCGTCCAAAGCAGCATCACGAGGCAAATTGATAAAATAGGCAACAATGTTAAGTGCTTTCGCCTAAAATGTATTTGGAATTTTAGCCTCTGAAAGCATGCATCTAATTCTTTTAGCTAGAGCTCTATTCATCCTCTCTGCCAAACCTTTCAATTGAGGCGTATTGGGCGGAGTATTCTGATGACGAATTCCTTGTTCCTTGCAATTGTTATCAAAAGGATCACAATATTCACCATCATTGACACTGTGAATATATTTTAATTTCTTCCCCGTCTGTCTCTCAGCTAAGGCCTAAAATTCCTTAAACACGCCAAGTGCTTGATCTTCTTCCATTTGACTTTCTATTGTCCTCTAATATGCAAGTAAAGAATCTGATACATAACTCAATTCCATAAACATTTTCAACATTACATATGTATAGAAAAATTTGTTTATCTTAGAGTGGAAACATGGAGGGTGGAGAGCTAAACCTGTGCAGCCTAATGAGAACTTTTCCTCTCTTACATTATCCACGTGTTAAAGCTAATCATATTTGACCAAAAGGAGAAGAACCTATCATTAACTTACCAACAACTGGATACATTTGCAATCAAGAAGATGGCTATATCTCTATCAATATTTTTATAAATCGGGGGAGATGAATTCTGGACAATCACTTAATTATCTAAAATAGGATACCTTTACGATCCTTTCCAACTTTTCTGCTTCTTCTCTTAGTCCAACAGCCTCATTTAACATGTCTGTAGCATCTTGGTGCATGTCCAGTTTGGCAAGGGCAACTGACTGCATGTAGAAAGTCGTTGGCCAATCTGGATAAACGCATTGTGCTTGCATAGCATCACGAAGGGCTGCATCAGGTTGATCATACATAAGATAACAGATACTACATCGTGCATAAACAATTGGGGATACATAACTCAATTCCATAATAACATATCTGTAATTTCAGTCTTTCGTGTTGTTGACATATATAATTTGTGCATAACTTAATAAGTACAACAATTGGTTTTTGAGGAGCAAATTTGACTATTTCCCCTGCCATGTAATTGAAAGAGATTGTAAATAGAATTTCTTTTAAATACTACCAGCCTTGTGGTGTTGATCATTTCTACAGAGTGTTGGCTGAAATTGGCAACATCAATCAGATTCAATCTTTGTTTTTAGGTTTTTCTTGGCATGTGGAGTTTGTAAACCACACTTATAGCTCGTTCTGTATTTTCTAAACTACATTATCATTTATGCCCTACAGTATATGAGCACAAAGGAGAATGTTAGGATTTTAGAATGTCTTAGCACTTGTTCTGACTGGTTCTTGATTTAATGATTTTGGTATTGGAGAGGACAGAGTGATTCAATAGTTTTGGTTCTGACTGGTTTTGGTTCTTGATTCAATAGTTCTGGTTCTTGATAAAACCAAAATGTTAGGATTTGTTTCATGCTGTTTGTGTAAGCAGACTTTTGTACCATTGGAATGCATGTGACAATTGGGACCTATTATAGGCAACAAAATGCTTCTTTTGCTGATGCAACTAGGAAAGTTTAATTTCGTTGACAAGTATTTGAAGATTATCGTAGATGAAAATTGAAAATTCATCATTTGCATGTCATCATATGTTTCTTCTAGGTGCTCATTAGAGCCAACCAACATAGATACATGACGATCAAAAAAAGGGACTTAGGAAAACAACAATAAAGAAATCTGTCTCTATATTCCCCTGTTGGAATTCTGTCCAGCAAAGTATGTGCTAATCTGATAATTTCTGTACATTATCTTATTAAAGAAATCTTATACTCCCTCCGGTCCAAAATAAATGATTTTTTGTCCTTTTTTTTGTGGTACAAAATAAGTGATTTTTTTGAATTTCAAGAATGACTTAATGATGTTTTTCCTATATTGTCCTTGGAGTAAATGGGGGTTGCTCTGATGGTAAGCAACCCCACTTCCAACCGAGAGGTTGTGAGTTCGAGTCTCCCAAGAGCAAGGTGGGAAGTTCTTGGAGGGAAGGATGCCGGGGGTCTATTTGGAAACAGCCTCTCTACCCCAGGGTAGGGGTAAGGTCTGCGTACACACTACCCTCCCCAGACCCCACTACGTGGGATTATACTGGGTTGTTGTTGTTGTTGTCCTTGGAGTAAATAGTGTTGGGATATGTGTTAGAGTATTTATGTGAGATAGTAAGGTTAAAATGGTCAATTCCATTGCTAATTAATGTAAAAAGGTGACTTTCTTAATATGTGTAAAAACATTCAAAAAATCACTTATTTTGGACCGGAGGGAGTATCACTTAGTAGATTCTCGACAAAATTAGTTGTCAGAGGATATGTATCTCCTTTTTTTACTTATATGTACTCAATCTTATACTATTTCGTGTTTGCTTTTTTTAATATGGCAGAGATTTTATTATTCATGAATCAAGAAGGGTGCTCAAGCAAAAATAAAAAAATATCCAACTGCATTCCAGCTAGATCACTTGCATCTTTGCGAAACAAAAAGGTTTCGTCGTTGACAACAAAAAGAACCTCTCAAGCTATAAGGTCACAATCAGAATCTCGATCACTTGCATTTTTGCGAAATCAGTCGTTGACAACAAAAAGAACCTTTCATGAAAATGAAGAAAGACAATCAAAAGCTGAGAAAGTTTCGCAAAGATCTCAATTTCAAGAAAAAGTGCGACAGGTGTCATTGATTTCTACCTCTTCTAAAGCACAAGGAATGCAAGAACAAGTGCGGCAAGTGCCAATGGATTCCATCACTCCTATATCACAATCTGTGCATGGACCATCTCAGGATTCTACCAATCATGAAGCAATTGAACAATGTGAGGAACCAGGCAAGTATATATAAATTTTAATCATAAAATTAACTAATATTGGTGATTGGTCATTATCCTTGTTTTGTATTAGTGCAGGCCCTCCCGCGCCAAAAAAGGAAAAGAGGCCCTACTCAAATGCAAAGTGTGCACAGTAGGAAGTATCGTAAAATAATGAAGTTGTAAAAGAGTTGGGTAGCTTCCTCGGCACATTAGGAAGGAAAGAGACCTTTTGTCCTCTTAATGTATTTGATTAGAGGAAAGTAGATACAAAAAATGATATTTGGAAATATGTCAAGGTTTGAAGTTCCTAATGTTCAATAAGTGTCGATAATATTTCACAGTTCTCATATTAACCTAATTGCACTAAATTTGTAGGAAAAATATGACATTCCTGAAGAGGCGAAGAATTGGGTTTTTGATTCAATTTGTACTGTTTGGAGAAAGTATAAAAGTCAGTTAAAGAGAAAGCACTTTGAAGCATATGAGAATGACGAGTTTCGAATGGAGAATAGGCCAAAAGATGTTTCGGAGTCTTACTTTAAAGATCTTCTTGAATATTGGAATCCCGATACTGCCAAGGTAATTACATCCAACTTTTGCCAACTTTGTAGGAGATATAATAGTTGTGAAGCTAATAATCTCCCTAAATTGATTGTAATTGTTATTGTAGTAAGGTGAATGGAAATCCAGTGTACTGTACTGTACTTTGGGCTAATGCAAAAGCCTAAAACAATGCTTCTGGTGTCGAGAAGCACTACTGTATTCTCATGGCTTCAGGGGCAGTTGAAGCAAACTCAAAGTCCAATTGTATTTTAATACATAAAACTTGCATTTTAGGTTGCACCTTGTCAATCTTTGCTTGCTATTTGCAGAAAACGTCTGAAACCAATATCACAAATCGAAAAAAGTTGAAGCATTCATATATTGCTGGCAAAACAAGTTTTTGCTAGAATCATCGAGGTTTGATTTTTTCTCTTATTTTTCTTAAAATATGAACTTGCTAACTTTGCATGAAAAGATTATTATACCAATTTTCATGTTATTAGGAAAAAAAGAAGGAAATGGGTGATACTTCGGATACTTTATCAAGTAAGGACATATTTGTGGCCACAAGAAAAAACAATCTGGTCGAGTTTACAAAAACTCCTATGGGAATACAATTAGTAAAATTGTAAGAAAGTTCTAATTTAAAATTTGTTGTGATTATTTATTTGTTCTTGATTATCGTATTAGTTTTATTTACTTAAACTCTATTCTCTTGTATATGATTTGTAGGCTGAAATGGAGAGAATCCAATTAAATCAAGAAAGTGGAGATGGAAGTGATTCAGTTGACGCATTTGCATCCGTCATGGGACCTGAGAACCCAAGTTAGGTAAGATTGTATGGACGAGGGGTTAATAAGACTCTCTTAAAAAAGAAAAAAGAAGATTTTGGATCCTGTGGAAATGCTACTGATGAAAGAATGGAACAAAAAATGGAGGAAATGGAAGAGAGGATGCAACAAAAATTGATGGAAAAGCTCAATGCACAAAAGGAAAAAATGCTGGAAGAGCTCAATGCACAAAAAGATGCTATGGAACAAGATATTACGATGAACGTCGTTACACGACTTCAATGTCTCAACCCCGATTTAAGACTTGATTCTGATATGCTAACATTCAGTGCTTGTACACCCGGTGAAGCTGCTTCTGCACAACAAGGTGCTATTCAACCAATCAATCGTCCATCCGCCGACAGTAACACTCGAGGTTAGTCATTGGCAAATGTTACACGTCTTCTCTTTCCTCTTCTTTTCCTCTTTTTTTTTTTATGTTTCTTCTCTGCCATTGTGCGCTCTCTCACTCTCTCTTTTTTTATGTTTCATTTAGTTTCTTATATTGACAGTCATGAGATTTTGAGCATTTAAAAGAATCATTATTTTTGAGGTTTAGCTAGTGAAAGAATCTGAGTTTTCGTTTTGTTCAAATGTATTTGTGTAACATGGTTTAGTTCTGTTTTTTGTTTAATATAATGGCACCACTTTGATTTGATTTATTTTGGACTATTTAATTCTAGCTTTGTGCTAGAATCTGTTGTTTATGTTTTTCCTTGGCTTTGATTTTGTTATGTGGTAGCGTGATTATCAAGAGTATTTGCAAAGTACCTCCTGGATACCTAACTATTCTTTACCATTTATCCCTTTCGGACAGTTTATCGAACTCTGTTTTTTTTATTTGAATTATATGATACTAGTTGTACTGTTGTAGGTAGAACAATTTTTAAAGATTTTATTTTGTGGCATTTGACCTGAAAAGTAATGTCAAATATTTAGTGGGAAATCAACTAATTCTGGTTGCATTCAAAATACCAACTGATGAAGTGGTTGCTATGATTTTTCCTTTGCTTTCATTCAAAACATTGTGTGCTCTAGCTCTCTCGCTTTCTGTCATGTGTTGAAGCTGTCCAACAGCAGAATGTTATTCTTGTTGATGCACTTGTTAGACATATTGAAATTCTTGCTGTTTCATAATCTGGTGCTCTAAGAAAAGTATTAGGGGTTTATAAAGTTAAAGTGCGTTTAGATAGCAGTGACATTTGGGTTGTTGTATCTATGAGAATTTTTAGATAGGATTCTCTTGAAGGGATAATGACTTTATTTATACTTTTTTATAGGTGGAGTAGATGACGCAATGGAAGGCTGAGGTAGTGATGAAGGCAGTGATGAAGATCTTGATCTTACTTAAGAGATTTTTGAATTGTTGATTGTTGTAGATGCATGTGGCGGTTTCTAAGAATGTTTGTTATCAAAACATTTTAAAATTTTGGATCTTGAAATATCAAATATATGTATTTATTGGTTTCATCACTATCTATGGATTTATTATTAGCTTGTTAGATAATTTGGATTATGAATAGTTTTATTTTGTTATTTATATAAATTTTAGTATTTTATAGTTTATTGTATATATATGTAAATCTTTATTTACAACAGGGGACACTATTTTCAATTCAATTAAACTGCTATAGCTAACAAAACCGTTGTCGTAGGTAGTTCAACCGTTGCAATATGACCTGTAAATCATTCCAAAATATTCTAAAAATTGTTGCAATAGGTAGTTCAACTGTTGCAAATTCTTAAAGAAATTGTTGCCATTTCTGTCATGCACGTAACGGTTTAATAGATACAGTAACGATTATGGACCGTTGCATTTGATGTTATGGTAATGAAAAGTAATCGTTGCAGTTGATGAGAATAATCGTTCCAACGGGAAGTGGGAAAATCGTTGCGATAGACTGTACTATAGCAACGGTTATCTGAACCGTTCCATAAGCTCATAGCCGCGCCAGCTTGTGGAACGGGCGCTGAACCGTAGCAGTAGATCTATGGCCACGGTTTGCTTACCTATTGGAGTTGTCTTCCATCCGTAGCCATAGGTGAATTTTTCAATAGTGATAATTCTCATATCCTCTCTATCGATCATCAGATATATAATTCTGATATAAATTCCTTAAGGTTGTTGGTATTACGGTGTACAAAATTAGAAAATCAGAAAAACAGAACTTGGAACAGAAAATACAAAAATAATTTCGAGTCCACTGAATTCACAGTGTGTCCTTAAGGATGTTAATCCACTCACTGTTGCCCAAGGTATGCGCATTAATCTCTCTCAGGATAGAATAAAATAACAATTATATGATAGTAGCACTTCAAGTCACAGAACTTCAACGAACTCAAGAACGGAGCAAATCACACTTGACACTTTGAATTCAACAAAGTTGAAATGTTTGGCTAAGCTTTTAGAAGAAAAATGTATTTTTGAGTAGAAGGAGAAATAGTTTTGGAGAAGCGGAAAATTGTAGCTTCTCCTAAAAAGCACTTTTAAGAAAAATACATTTAAACACTTTTAAAAAGCTTGGTCAAACACTAATTGTTGTTCAAAAGTACTTTTTAAATTAGTTATAGCATGTTTGACCAAGCTTCTTTTGAGGAAAAAATATTATTTTTTCTAAAATTAAGGTGTTCGACAAGCTTTTGAAAGGAAAAAAAGTGAGTTTGAGGAGAAGGAGAAGCAGTTTTTGCGAAGTAGAAAAAAATAGTTTATGTTCAAAAGTACTTTTTATAAAAGCATTTTTGAGAAAAATACATTCAGAAGCACTTTTTAAAATCTTGTCAAACGTTAATTGCTGCTCATAAGTGATTTTCATATTAATTAGTCAAATACAAACTATTTCTCAAGTACTTTTGAAAAAAAAAATACTTTTTAAAATAAACTTATTTTTGCAGCTTGACCAAACATAGTATAAGCTTACTTGAAAGAACATAAGTTTTTAGAGATTCTTACCGAGCTATATTATTTTAGAAATGTATTTACCTACATTAGAGAGGTTTTAACTTAACTATAATTTGATATAAATTTTACCAATTATATAGTACATGTAGTGATAATTTAATATCTCAAAATTATAGGGCTTTAATTAGCTTTCGAACGTACGCACCCCCACGTCTCTCAAATAATACCCAGATAGCGTATCCCACCTCCCACCCCCATGTAACCAATCGCCCAAAATCTCTTTTGCAGAATTTATTTCAAGTTTCACATTCTCTTTTTTTTTTAAACAAAAATAATATATTAATAATACTAATGTTTCTGCGAAAGCATTGATATTTTGGTTGGAAATTGTTTAATTTCGCTTTTATTTAATCTGTTTGCTGGTTGACGAAAGTTTCTTTCTAACAATTATAAAGTCAGGACGTTATTAATGTTGCGAATTCTATTGATAACCATTAAAAAGTTCCATAGTTTTGAATTTGAAAATCAATTTTAAAAATTTATTATTTACTTGGATTAGGTGTTGTTGCAAATGATTGGGAATATTTTTTGAAGTTTATATCCAATTTTTAGAGAAATGGTGAAGATTCGAGGTGGTTTCGGTTGTAATTTCATATTGAAACTCGGAATAGTCAAAAAAGTATATTAAATTTGTATAATTATTATATAATAACATACAATATATATATATATATATATATATATATATATATATATATATATATATATATATATATATATATATATATATATACAACTGACATAATTATATATAATGTAAATTGCAGTTTTTTATCAGATTCTATACGAAAAAATCGTTTTTATGTGCTAGATAAATTGTAGATTTTGACCGAATTTGTATATATTTTGTAAAAAAATTAGTTGCTTTCTATAAATAGGAAAACTTAGATAAAATCAGGTAAATAAGTTTAAAATCTGATATATATATATACACACGACAAAGTCCCAAGTTTTTACTAGTTATGTTTGCGAACTTGGCCCAATTCTAAACATGCCAAGCTTGGTTTGGTTCGCTTGAAAATGAGTCGAGTTAGAACTTGACCAAACGGATTTACCTCCGGCTAGTGCCTAGACCTAACTCTACAAGTTTAATACAAGGAGTAGAGGGGGCAGCATGGACCGCATATTACCAATTTATAAAGAAAGGTAGCCCAACCCAAGTCAGATTAATGGACCACTCTTAAATTCTAGCCTTTTTCATATATAGTAGTATATCACATGGACATTTGACGTTTCAGTCTCAGGGATGGAAAACTACATACACAGTAGCATCTTCAATATTGATCAATGGTTGGTGGAAAAGGCCGGCATTGCCTTCTAGTTATAGTCGACTTTAAGCGCATCTAAATTATTCACGGTTGTATATTTACGAGCTTGCACTTAATTGTCAAATAATATAATTGTCCTAACTTACTACTCTTTCCGTTTCAATTTATGTGGACTCATTTGACTGGGCACGGAGTTTAGGAAAAGAAAGAAGATTTTTGATCTTGTGGTGTAAAATGAGACACCTTTATTTTGTGTGGCTATAAATCATTACATAAAGATAAATTATTTCCAAATAAGAAAAGTGGTCATTCTTTTTGGCACAGACTAAAAAGGAAATAAATTTATATAAATTGAAACATAGGAAGTACTTACTTTTAATACTTGGATCGGAATAATAATATTAAGAAATAAAAAAAGAGTAAGCACATTAATTTTTTAATTCAAAGGATTAAAAAAAATAAGAAGAAGTAAATGCACCGTAAAAGGAGTACGATTTTAGCTATATTTGACCAGTCACCCTCGTGATAATGACTTGTCTCTTTTGTGTCTTTTACTTTTCTTTCCAGGAATGCTATTTTGACATAGACTTCAGTGGAAATTCTATACAGGATTCGTACTGTCATTCAACTTTATCAGGACTGTAGGAGTACTAAAAAGGACAAAAGTAAATAGGACAGTACATATGCTCACCAAGAAAATTAGTAAGAACCTACGTGCCAGGAAAAACAAATCAAGTTAAAATAGTTTTAAAAATAAAATTGTGTTTGGATATAAATACAATTTGAAGTTGGTTTAAATTTTTTTTTTTTTTGAATGATTTGAAGTGGAAATTCTGAAAACTAACTTTTTGGAGTTTTTAAAATTTTCAAAAAATTTTGAAATTCAACTTCAAGTGAAATTAAAATAAAATTTTTATAACTGAACACTAATTTCGAAAAGAGCGATTTTGTTTTTTTTTCAAACTGGTACAGTTGGCGTTCGAACATAAGAATTGTGAATTTCCAAAAAAAGCAAAGAAAAAAGTGAATTGAAAATAGCATTTAATAATTAGAGTTGTGATGAGACATGAATATGATTCGGAGCTTTTTGGAATATTTATCAGTAATTTGAAGTAAAAATTTAAAACACTAACTTTTGGGAGTTTTTAAAAAATTTTGAAAAATTTTAAAATTTAAAATATTCATAGGCAAACATTAATTCTACAAACAAACAAAAAAAAAAAGCAAAAATTTTAGAAAAAAAGTATAACAAGTTTTATAGCCAAACAGGCCTATAGTCTAGGGGTCAATAAAAAATCATAAGATCTCATACTTAAATTCTAATAGAGACAAAATTTACTACATTACATTATTGTACGGGTCAAAATTAGGTCGAATTTAGTGAATGCAAGAGCTGAACCGAGGTCGACGCCAAATACCACCCAGTGGCGAGAGGTCGCCCAGAGAGAGACTAGTGCCAAGATCGAGTAGAGAACAAACGGCAACAACGGTTGGATAATGTTAGGATTGTGAATAGGATTATTTCACTGATTATTCCCCCCGTTGTACTTTTTTTAAGGCTTTTCAGGAATATCTCATTTTAATAGGAAGAGAGATGGAACAAAAAACTCGCTCGGAACTTTTAGGAGAGAACATCTTGTAAAGGATTGGCGATCAAGAATATACAAAAAGCTTATCGTGCCTCATCTATTTGATTCCATTACTGAATATTCCTCTTTTATTCACAAGACCCAAGAATACTTTATTTATTTTCGTAGTCTGCTCTCACACTCTATAGTTAGAAGAAGGAACCAACAATCTCATTCAACATTTGGGTGACAAATTTCTTCTTACTACATTTAATGCAATTTGTCACATTTATTGCATGTTTTCATTCTCATATTTATTGATAGTCATCGAGCATTAACTTGGCATTCATTGACATGAACACGGTCATGTACCATCAAAATTATTGTACTTCAGATCTAGGATTTATAACATTTAACTAGGATTCACCATTTATCTACTTATTAAATTGGTTTAACAAAAAGGGCCTAAAACTTTTTTATCAAACAATTTGGCACCATCTATGGGGAGGCCCTAATTAAAAAGTTTAGTTTCTTCTAGATCCGAAAAAACAACAACAACAACAAAAGCTTCCTTTTTCTTGTTTGCACCGCTAACAACGACAGAAAAAGGAGAGAAAAGACTAAAAGCAGTGATGGGTGTTACTACTAACCTCTTAGGCACCCTCAACGAGGTGCACATGGAAGACAAGGAGAATGTGACGCCACGCTCCTCGCTCGGGAAAAACGACTCACCTCCTCCTCATGGGAGTGTAACCGCTTCACATGAGAAGGGAGCCTCCACGTCCACGATGGAGGAAGTGTGGCTCGCGGTGAAAAAGTTATTGGAGGCGTAGTTGACAAGTACCCTAAACAGTATACTCGACAAATTCGCTAAAGGCGTGAGTAGGAACACCACATGAGTTGACACCCCAACAATCATCAACAAGCAACACGCTCATCCCCTAACAGGTAACACTCACATCGTTGTTGATGCAAATAACGATGCCCTGGTAGCTATTATGAGGAAAATGGAAGAAATGGAGAATAATAATAAAGCACTTTGCGACCAAATGAGGAAGCACCAAAAAAGGGTTGATAAGATACCAAGCACCCCAAAACTTCTGCCAAAATGGGACATTGGTCGGTTCGTAGAACAACCATACAACGAGGAGGTAGCCTCTCATGCCATATCCAAAATCTTCAAAATGCCACCATATCGAAAACCTTCAAAATGCCACCATATTTGAACAACGGACACTGAATACCATATCATACATTACATCACGACGGTAAAAAACAACATCCTCTCAAAGGAGGAGGTACCGTCGGTGTTGCTGAAAGAGTTCAGCAAAACCCTAATAAGGGGAGGCTTAACATGGTACTCACAGTTACCTACACGTTCCATAATGACGTTTGAGGAAATGGCCGACAAGTTCATCACAACCCATGTCGGGCTAAGAAAGCAGAAGCTAGAGTGAATGACATATTCGCCATTAAATTATCGTCTGGCGAAGGACTCCAGGACTTCCTCACCCAGTCAACAGAGTAAGAATGAGTCTGCCAAACGTGTCAGAAGGGATATTGGTAGTGGCCTTTCAAAATAAGTTAAATAGGAATGTGTTTAGGGCGATTCGAAAACTCTTAAGCAGACTCAATAAATACCCTTCCACCGTGTGGGAAGAAATCCACAACACTTACTGTACCAAGGTGAGAGCAGATGAAGACGACCTCAATGGTCCAACTCAACATTTGATGAAAATACAAATTGAATCAAGGAAAGATCGTTGGAATGAAAGCCGAAGAGATAACGCAGGTACATGCCTCAATCGGTAATGGAACCAACCGTACATCAAAGGGGCCATCCCACATCCTCCCCGCCAAGCCTTAGGGGCATCCAGGTCATAGACGGGGACTCACCGAAATGAATGAGGTATGACTCCACTTTTATATGCTCATATTTTTTGTGTTTCTCCTTCAAAAATAGTTTACGCCATAGAGAAACTCGATCCCAAGGTGAAATGGTCAGAAAATATGAAGTCAGACCCAAATCCGAGAAAGTCGAATGCCCTCTACGAGTTATACTAGGAACGAGGCCACAATACCGGGGATTGCATATCCCTAACAAGAAGTAGTGAACATGCTCCACCAAAGACATTTAAAGGAGCTTATGAGCGACCAAGGGAGAGCTAATTTCACTCGTGGACGAGAACAACATCAATGCCTCCTAAATCCACCCTCCCCCGCCCGTACCATCCAAATCATCAACAGCGGAGGCGACAAAGCAACAATCAACCATGTGAAGTTCACCGTCACACACAAATTCAAGTGTTTGGTCACCCATGAACAGCATGATGACCTTGAAAACAGTATCATCTTCGATAATTCAGATACCCATGGTTTGACCTCTCCAATTTTCGACGCTCTTGTCATTACTTTACGAATTTTAGATACCGATGTAAATAGAATCATGGAAGAAGACGGGAGCAGCGCGTGTTTTATCCACCCGAGAGTTCTCACAAAAATGAGACTAATAATACCACTCCACATAACCCTAACAGGTATTAACAATACAGTGGAGCGAACCTCTAGAGAGATAACTTGCCCATTCTGGCTGGGGGCGTCACCCTGGAAACAACATTCCATGTCATAAACCAAGATGCACCGTATGTTGCCATTATAGGGCGACCTTGGATACATGCCATGAGGACGTCCCATCTAGTTTATATCAGGTAATCAAGTTCCTTACCCTATATGGAATATTCAGCATCCACGGTTGAACAACGCACAGCTCAAGAATGGCGGCGCATAGCCCAAGGCTACATATAGAATCAACAATTAAGAGCGGAGAACTCAAAAACATAGAAATTACCGAATTTGAGGCTCAAGTCCATCGAACTAACAGACGTCGTCAAAGACCACAACGGCATGGAAGCCATAGTGTTAACAGTGGAAGACATCGATCCTCTCCAGCTGGACAAAAACAATCATAACAAAAAGCCTACATCAGCCACAAACTCACAGAACCAGGAAAAGACCACCTTTATCACCCACCAAGGGACGTACTGCTGCAGACGTTTGGGTTAAAAAATATAGGGGCGACCTATCGGAGGCTGGTCACCAAGATGTTCAAAGAACGCTTGGTAAAATGATGGATTTCTATATAGATTATATGTTGGTGAAATCAAAAAGAAAAGAGGACCATATCGACCACACAAAGGTAGCCTTTGACATACTTAGGTGGTACGATATGAAGCTGACCCCCGAAAAGTGTGCTTTCTATGTAAACTCGGGAAAGTTCCTTGGCTTCTTGGTGTCACAGAGAGGCATCGAGGTTAATCTCGACCAATCAAGGCTACAGAGGGAATACCTAAAATATTGACCAGGAAAAAATAGGTGTAGAAGCTGACTGGTCATTTATCCGCTCTATCCAGGTTCATCTTACCATCCTCTCACATATGCCACAAATTTTTCAACTTACTCAAAAAGGAAAACGGACTCCAATGGAATTTTAATGCATCAATGCCCTAAGAAAATTAAGACATAATTGTCCTCGCCCTCGTTACTCGTCAAGCCAAAACATTACGAATGTTTCTTAATCTACCTAGCCGTATCCGAAGTTGCAGTAAGCGCAGTCTCGGTCTGTGACAACAAAGGTATGCAATTTCTAATCTATTACATTAACAAAACCTTAGTCAATGTCGAAATGAGGTATCCCCACCTCGAAAAATTGGTTGTGGCATTAGTCGTAACTTCACAAAAGCTTAGACCATATTTTAAATGCCACCTCATCTCAGTAGTCACGGCCTTCCCCCTAAGAAGCATCCTATGTATACTCGAGTTGTCGGGTAGATTGGACAAGTAGGCCATCTATTAAGCGAGCAAGATATAACATATCAGTCGCGAACAACGATAAAGTCATAAGTACTTGCTGACTTCGTCACCGACTTCAACGTAAAACAAATACCTAAGGTCGAGCAAGAATCCTCTCATACCTCTCCAAATTATCTGATGTATGGGTCATGTACACCGATGGTGCCTCCAACGTGCCAGGATCTGCACTAGGACTCGTGCTCGAGATCCAAACGAGCAAAGTTATCTACCAGTCCATACGGTATCCCAACATGACTAACAATGAGGCCGAGTATGAGTCCGTAAGCAGGATTAAAACTAGATCTCAAGTATGGAGCACGATGAGTCTTCCTCCGATGTGACTCACAACTCATCGTCAACCAAGTCACAGGGACTTTCCAAATCAAAGAACATATTCTATAAAAATATCAGGCAGAAATTTATCAGCTACTGCCTGAGTTCAACGAGTGCCAACTCGACCAGATACCTTGAGCACAAAACATTAAAGCAGATGGCCTCGCGAAATTAGCAGCGCCACCAAAAACATAAGCGGAAAAAAAATGTGGTCACCCTCCTCCGTTCATCAATAGACCAAATCGATGTATGCACTATAAACTTGACTTGGACTGGCACAACCATATTATGTTATATTTGCAGGACGGAGTGCTCCTACCTGACAAAAAAGAAGCCAATAATTTTCGAATGCAAGCAGTCAGATACACGATCATCAACCATGACTTGTACAAAAGAACGTTTGGCAGTCCCTTGGGGAAAGGACTAGGACCCAACCAAAATTGATACGTCTCGACGAAGTACATGAATTCCACTGTAGAGCCCATTCTGATAATTGAGTCCCCGTTAGATGCTTCATACGGATAGGCTATTACTGGCCCACCATGAAAAAGGGAGTCCTGACTTCGTTAGAAGTGTGACCAATGCCAAAAATATGCTCCAATAATCTACCAGGCAGACGAGCACCTCCACTCAGTCACATCACCTAGATCGTTCATCAAATGGGGGATGGACATTGTTAGACCCCTTCCAACAGGATGAGGTAATCTATGATTTCTTTTGGTTTTAACTAACTATTTTTCTAAGTGGGTTGAAGCGAGTGCATTCTCCCAAATACGCGAACATGAAGCTATCACATTCATACGGGGGAACATCATATGCTGCTTTAGCATCCCCAAAGAACTCAGTTATGATAGACCCCAATTCAGCGAAAAAAAGATCGCCGAATTTTTCGAGAAATGACACATCAAGCGAATACTCTCCACACCATATCATCCTACAAACAATTGTTAGGTGGATTCCTCTAAAAAACAATAATGAACATTATGAAGTAGAAGCTTGAGGACGCCAAGGGACTGTGGACGGAACAACTTCCAGAAGTGCTATGGACATATCACACCATGCCAAAAACAAGCACAGAAGAAACGCCATATTCACTAGTCTATGGGACTGACGTAGTGATACCAATCGAAATCGGGGAACCAAGTTTGAGATAGTCCAATAAGAGTGGACCAAGTAACGATGAAAGTAGAAAGCAAGACCTCGACGAAACAGATAAGCAAAGAGACATTGCATATGTAAGAATGTAGCTTAAAAACAGCAAGCAGAACAGGACTATAACAAAAAAGCCAAAGTCAGACCACTCAACGTAAGGAACTATGTACCCAAAACGAAAACACAAGCGTGCAAAGAACCTCATGACGGAAAACTAGGAACCAATTGGGACAGACATACAAAATCACGGCAGCAACAAACAAAGGGTCATTCAAACTTGAAACATTCAAAGGAAAACTACTACCAAACAATTAGCACGTCACCTACCTCAAATACTTCAACTTCTGAAGATGGGAGACCTCTAAGTCGTACTTTTTTCCCTCGCCCAAGTTTTATCCTAATTGGGTTTTCCCAGGGAGGTTGTTAATGAGGTGACAAAGAGGGAATCTCGAAGTTTAGGTATTAAGTTCATCGCCCCGCGTATCGACTACTTCTCTAGGACGAGCGATGAAGGGACTAGATAGACTAAGACTCTTCGAATGTATGTACGGACCAAATAGAAACATGTAATATTCTCCAAGGAATAAACAAAGCAGTATATGTCATTCTTACACCTCCACCAAATATACACATCCCGTCCACGCAAAGGAAAATGTACATTTGATCTCGATAGATTTTTTATCTATATTCTATCTCACTCAAATTATTTTTCTAAGTCTACATTTGACCTCGCTCAAATTAACTTACATTCGACCCGCTCGGATGATTTTCTATCTATATTCGACCTCTCTCGAATTAACTTATATTCGAACTCGTTCGATTAACAAAGGAAATGTACATTCGATCTCACTCGAATTATTTTTGTAAGTCTACATTCAACCTCGCTCGAACATTTGATCTTGCTCGGATTACCTTACATTCGACCTCGTTTGAATTAACAAAGGAAAATTTACATTTAATCTCGCTTGAATGATTTTCTAAGTCTACATTCGACCTTGCTCGAATTAACATACATTCGACCTCATTTAAATCAACTTACATTTGATCAATCGAAAGTTAGGGACTTTCTCACAAAAGAAGATACTCACGGGAAAGAAAAAGAAAGAAGACCCAAAAATACATAGCAAAAGACAACTGTTCCATTTCAGTTATTCCATTCCAATATATTTTACAAAGACCTTGAAAGACGCCCACACAAAAACAAAATAGCAAAATGCCAAAAACTAAAAACCAAGTACAAAGACTTCACGCTGTATCGCCTCCTCATCATCGACTTCACCGGCATACTCATCGTCATACCAAGGTTCGGAGGCAATTCCATCTAAGGCGTCTTTATCATCATCCCCACTGAATGTACCAGGATCATAACCACATGCATCACAAACTGTACATGCCTTGATACGAAAATCCTCATATTCCGCCTCGGAAATCTTTCCAGTCATATTTAGAGAGCTATATTTGTCAATTTAGGCCTCACCATAAGCCCACATTTCATACAACTCCCGTGACACACCAGGATCAGTAGAAGTATGAGAAGTAGACTCCTAGGCCTAACGTTTTGCTTTTTCAGATCTTAGGGCAACAACCTGCTCATTCGGCTCAAACAGCTCCACCTTCAAACCCCCAATATGCTCCTTAAACCTTGCCTCTCTGAGTGCCAAAATTTTTGCCTTAGTAGCTCTCTTAGACCTACAAATACGATGGGGTCCCCCTAGGGCTGCCACCTCCACCACAGTGGCCATTCTGTCTTTCTCAGCTCAGCCCAACTCTTTGACACTGGTGCTCAACTCCCCCTTCAAGTTGACGGCCCTTGTTTCGCTCTGCTCAAGCTCAACCTTAAAGATGCCAGTTGCACCTGAAGGTTAGTATCTCATCCATCACTCTATTTCTCACCTTGAGCTCATCTTACTTAGCCTTAGTATCCCATCCATCACTCCCTTGCTCATCTTGAGCTAATCTTACTTAGCCCTCAGCGTCCTCTCAAGCATGTTACATATGTCGATGGACCTCATAATCTCCTCGTTCTTAACCCTCAACTCCTCATCCACCTGGTTGAGCCCATTAATCATTATGAAGCGTCTGAAATTGGTTGTCCTCACTAAGTAAGTTTACTAGCATTCGGTGCTTAGAATGGTACTCTCTGCACTTGGATAAGATTTTCTTAAAGAGGGTTGTTCTTCGCTCTTTCCACCGATCGCGCTCAATCTCCATGATGAGGGTTTGAAACACAAAAGAAGACAAGTCAAAGTAAACTAAATATATGAAATAAACTAAACATGGGAAAGTAATCCTACTCGCAAAGCCATGCCAGATATACCCAACAACAAATCCATATTCTTCAATGTCTGCAGCATTCTATTCTCAGAGTTCGCGCACATATAAGCGAAGACCGGCACCGCCAGTTCTGAGTTTGGAAGAGGTTATAATCTACAGGGATGACTATGTACCGATCAGTCCCTTCCACCTTATCTCCACTCGAGTGAACGCCTCTTCAAAACGCTGTACCTTCTCAGGGTCGACATTGGAGCCCGACCCATCATCTTCTACAAGGAAGGTTCTATACCTTGCATCCGTTTATGGGGCCTTTCCACTACCAACATGGGAAGACTCGCCCGGTGAGCGTACAAAATAGAAACTGAAATCTCGGGTTGAAGAAAAATGCATATGCATGCAGTTTTGGCCGTAGGTAAAGATTGGGCAGTGGCTTCCGATGCAGTACGGATAGTGGCCCTCAGCGCAGCTGGAGCAGAGAGTGCCAATTGTCGGAATGTGAGTGGAGGAGCCCTTGTCCTTCACGTTCTCTCTGCCAACAAGGAAAAATGGTCATATAACAATATGATCGAATCGTAAGGCAAACAAAGCGGGCCGACTCACCAGTGAAAAGCTTACGCCCATATTTCTCATGGAAGGACGTCCACTCGAGAATACCCCTTGTATAGGGAAGATCTGTGTTCACCTACTCACGGATATCGTTAATTGGCGGAAGAGGTAATCTCCCGGCTTCAAAAGCGAAAAGAAGTTAGAAATATCACTTGTAGAAGAATTATCGACAATCTCTTTGAGTGGAATCACAAAATAAATAAAGGAAAAGTTACGAGCAAAGTTCCACGTCTCAGGGAACCCAATCGGGTTCGCTAGGAAGTGCTCTGTCAGCACATAAAAGTAACTTTCCCAGAAGTGAAGATTAGCCATATCGTCTATCTTCACCACTAAAATCTTGGTCTCTCGATGGCGCATGTGGATCATCATGCCCCGAATAAATTGAGGGGCAAAAATATAAAGCATGTGCCCCAAAGTAATCCCTCGATCGACGAGCTCCGCGTACTTGAAAAGCATGAGGAAGAGCTTGCACGTGTACGCTGAGAGTTGGAAGGGCACACTTTATAGAAGCGGCAAAATTCCATCACTAGAGAGGGGAAAGGAAGTGTATACCCGACAACAAAATGATACGCGTAAATTGCACAGTACCATGGAAGGTGCAGGTGCACAATGTTTGTCCCCGTCGCCAGTATCATTTCAACATGGTTTAATATTCCCCACTTGGTTTTTATCGCCACAATCGCCGCTTCATCCATGGTACAAGAGATTGGTTCCGGATCTTCTCTACCAGGTCTATTAAAATTAGTCCATGTTTTTCTCCGATGAGGTAATATCTCAGCCATTGTTGGAACCCCCTCATCTTTCATAAACCCCCACCCCCTCTCCAAGAGGAAGTACGTCACTTTTCGGCACCGGAGCTCCGACGTATCAGTCTGTCTAGAAAAAATTACCTGACATTTGTCTAAGTTTGATCGAAATAAATAAGAGTGAAGCAGGAAAAGAGAGGATGGTATTGTCAAATTCTGACGAAAGCAGAAGTACAAAATCGGAAGTATAAAATATTGAAGAGGGTGGAAGTTTGCAAAATTCCTTAGGAGAATCAAAGTGTAACAATCGAATGATGGGTTTCCCCTATTTATAGGAACATGATTGTCCCGAGCAAGAAGCCCAAGAGCCTCCAATCAAAAAATTGAAAGGGAAGGAAACAATATGATGCATAGGAAATGTGCGCCATGATGATGCATAATGGGTATCCATAATAGCTACAAACTGACGTAACGGTCTAACGATACCACTGAAGTGTCACGTCGCCACCTCGACTTAAGGACCTCATTCAATGCATGACGTTCAAATTTCTCCTAACTTTTGTATCGATAGGATCCGCCCACCGGGATCGCCAATGATTTAGCTCCAAACTGACGTAACAGTCCGACGATACCACTGAAGTGTCACGTCGCCACCTCAATTTAAAGACCTCATTCACCGCATGACGTTCATATTTCTCCTAACTTTTGAATCGACAGGATCCGCCCGTTGAGCTCGCCAAGAGGCGAGCCCGACGGGCAAAGGGACTAATTGTATGGGTCAAAATCTGATCATAGGATGATTGTTCTTAAAAAAGAACGACAAGGGGTCGACCAAGCCGTAATCACGCCCACAGGGCGTGATAGCAAAGAACACCTCAGCTATTGCCGAGGTCAACCCGTCGGAAGGCTTACATCGCAGAACAAGCTTAGTGTTTGGGCGAGCGGTAGTGTATACAATCACAAGAAAGTACGTGGGTCAAAGACCATTGGGTAAAAGGAAAATATATATATATATATATATATAAAGAGAGAGAGAGCCCAGGGCAGGGGATTTTTTGAATGTCATCACTATGGAATCAACAGGGGAAATATCTTGGTCGTCAACATTTCCTTCTATTCCCTCTCTTTGCTTCTACGATTATGATCCTTCTTATCACAAATGTAAGCCTATTATCCACATTTGATGTACAATAGTTATCTTAAAAAATATTATACATTCTTGTTCTTCTTTGATGTTTGCACTCAACAAATTTGGATCTAGAGTTAATAATGTATGGCTAAGATTTACCTTCTATATCTCTGATAATTAATTTAAGAAAGGGCTCAACGTGTTTTTGTCAAACAAACTATACCATTCTTTTCAAGATGAATGGTATAATCACTCCTAACTATTAAGTAGACGGATCATTTTTATTTCTAGAATTTGATTTGATGTAAACATTGAATTTATATATAAATTTTTATCAATAAATTATAATGTACTTATATTTAGTAAAAGAGAAGTATGGAACTCCACCAATAATAAAAACAGCTCTTTTTTTGTTGTCATTTCTTCAAGATAACGATGCCAATTGCCAACCTCTTCTCTTTTAGGCATGTGCTATGTGACCAAACTGTTACTATCTTTTATTTTAAAATCTGCGTGATCAATTCTTGATAACCTTTAATGGCTATTTCTTCCTTTTTGCCGAAGCATCTCCACGTTTAAGCCCCCTACATAACTGTAGATCCTTTCTCGATTCGCTTGTGCTCAAAATATTACTCTAATTAATCAACTTGGCTTAACTTCCACTAACTAATTTAAATGCGTTCACACACCGGTCAAACACTAATTAATTGTAGAAGCTTACATAGTTCAAAAGTAGGAGGATGAATGAACACATAATATAAAGATATTTCTCTTTCTCTTCCCTGGAAAAAACATTGCTCTCCGTCTCTTGTATCCACGTGACGGGGTTTTCGAGGTATAATTCAGAAAAGTTGGGAGGCGTGGAGGATGGGAACATGGGGGGCTGATTTTCAGTTGGTTTTGACAATTTGACCAACTACTATTAACTGAAAATCTTGCCTCCGTACCCACTTGTCTTCTAATGAATGCACATAAGAATTCTCGTTTTTCTTCCCAATTTTTCTTATACGATTTCACTTATTTCGACAGAGAGAATATTTTTAACTCATATAAAAAGCATTTCATTTGAAAGTTACTATGATACTCCCAATGTTTTAAAAGTCGGGGTACGAGGCGAAGTGTTTTACTTTTCGAGCCGAGGTGTTTTATTTCAACGAGCCAAAGTGCAAGTCCTGGATATGGGGAGTAAGTCCCACGAATTTTGAAATTTTATTAATTTTATAAATTTTTAAGATAGTGTAAAATAAAAAATAATTATATTAAAAATACAAAATTATTACAAATAATATATTAAAAATATTAATATATTATAATTCAACTATGAATAATACGAAAAATATGACATATATCATAACAAATAGTTGCAATGTCGTTACAACTCAAACATCAAAAGTAATGTATTTTATACAAAATCTTATATGTATCTCTTAAGGGGTAATGAATCTGGAGAGAATTTCGATATTATAATTTCATATTTTTCTTAAAATATTTCTTTTATTTAAAATGCTTTCTATTTGAGAAAGAATTTTATAAAGACATAATTCACAATAATTCTCAAGCATCATTAATTTTTAAGTTTCAACTAGTTAATAAAGTGATACATAATTCACCTTACAACATGATAACTAATTATTTGTACATAGTTACTAGCTAATACTAAGCTATTAAATTAATAAGTATTGTATCTCGTAAACGTAAAAAAAATTATAAACAAAATTATGGACTATATTATGTAGTAAAGACATAACAATAGTTGATAAACAAAAACTTTTTAAAAGAAAGATTTATTTAAAATTAATTATCATGGTAGTTTTAGTGGTAACGTGCAATAATTTTTATTTTAACTATGACAAAACTCCCAACTTAATCACTTATACTTAGAAAAAAAGTAATTTTGAGTAGTCAACGATATATTAAGAAATTTTGAAGATTTACAAGGTTAGTTACATTCAATCGCATAAAGTTCTATTAGCCGAGCCCAGTACGCTGGGCGTTGGGCATGTCTGGGGCGTAAGCTCCGATAGTCGAGGCGTAAATCTAACGAAACTAAGACCAACACATAAGCCCAAGGGAGTTTTACAAGTGCTCTGTCCCCGGACGAGTTCCAATTCTGTCTTTTAAAATAGAGGATACTCCTAGTTTTATTTTCGGGCCATCACTTTTTCGATTTTTTTTTCTTTTTTCGAAATCATTGTTTGCTCATAAATTTTTAAATTTTTTTTTGAAGATGAATTTTGAAATTTTTAAAATTTTTTACAAAAATCCAAAAGATTATTCCTCAAAAATTCAATCAGATCACTCAAATAATTTAAAGACAACCCAAAATTATATTCATGTCCAAACACAACTCTAGCTTTCAAATATCATTTTCACTTGAATATTTTTTTACCTTTTTGGAATTTTACAGTTATTATGTCCAAACACCCATGTATTTTCCTTGAGAGTTCGGAACCAAAATGTAGTTCTTTTAGACTCAAGTGACGGAAACGTGTAGAAAAAAAAACTTAGTAACCAAAATATGTATAACGCCCTTTTGAAGGCACTATACCTTAACGGTCGTTTGCCCCGTTAAAGTATAGTGCTTTTTAAAAGGGCTTTATACATATAACATTTCTTATTAAGGCATTTTACCTAGATATGAAAAGATAGGAGAGTATAATGCCTTAATAAAAGGTGCTATACATATTTGTGGGTCCACCAATAACTCTTCTGCGCTTACCTGACATAACAATAATCAAATATATAAAACGCTTTTTAAAATGGCGTTTTACCTCAAAAAATTTGACCCCCCCTCCTGGATTGGATATTGCCTTATTTAAAGACGTTAAGGATTTTGCAAAAATCCATTCAGAAATATTCTAACTCCTATTAAAAAAAGTTTTTGTTAAATTCTAAAGCATTTTGTCATAATATCTGAAGAGTAAAGTAAGGGTTCCATTATATTGGGGGGAGGGTGAGGTTGTGGTGGAGAATGATGATAGGCTATAATTACGTATTTTAGTCGCTTATTACACTCGAGTTTACTGCACTTTAATTGAGTTTGAACTTTAATCGCTAGTATTTTGCACTAATTATGTGTTTTATACTTTGTAGCTGTTATTCCGAGCTATATGGATGTTATGAAATGAATTTAAGTAATTTGGAGCTAAAGTTTGAGTAAAAGTTCAAAGAATTAAGCTGGGATCATGTTTGGGGGTAAACGAATGATAGTTAGTGAGAACGAAGAATCGAATAGGCAGATTGCGTACTGTCTAGTAAAATAGATATAACTTTTTTCTAAGAATACTTCTTTGGCTCCATAATATATAGTTAGAAATATAAGTCAAAGGGATACAACTTTCATGTTTTGCGTTTTTCCAAATTCATAACGGAACAGGGTGAAAAATGCGCGAAGACATGCGCGAGTCGCGCACGCTAAGGGCTGAGGCAGAATGGTACGCGAAGTTACACACGAAGGACGCGCGAGCTCGCGCATCTCACCCGGGAAAATTATCATTTTTCACATCGGAGAAGGTATAATTGTTTGGGCCCAATGCTACTTGGTATATATACATAGGAGAACATTTCTTAGAGCAATTTTTGACCTAAGGAGGCAGAGAACACATTGAGAGCAAGGCAGGAAATTCTTCAACAAGTTTTTCCTTCCACTTCATATTTTTCATTGTTGGTTATTTCTTTTGATATCGTAGTTTTACATACTATTATGAATAGCTAATTTATTATTTAGGGTTTTGGTGAAAAACGTTGGGGATTAATTGGTTGTTATATTAATATAGTTTTGAGTTGGTTGTTAATCTTTATTTGTTCAACTACGTTTTGATTTTAGTTAATTGAAAGGATCCTCAATTAGACGTTTCTATTTATTTTGTATCTACTTGAGAGAGAATGCATATTTAGGTAGTTTTTTGAATAACATCACTCCCAGAGTATAGACAAGAGTCATAACCGATGGTTTGGAAATCGGATTAGAGATAACGATATCTCAAGTGCAATCTATGTGAACTGTAATACGAATATCGCTAGTGTAGCTTGAGAGAGTGCATCTAGTAAATTATCATAATTTCTTGAGAGAGATTTATGAAAGCTGGAGAGTTCATGATTGATAGAGGCAACAAAGTCAAAGCTATAGGAAACATACAACCAAGGAAATCAACAACGGGGAAAACCATTACCTTAGATTTTTATTCCAATTGTTTACAATTCAAGCATAGTTAGTTTTCAGCTGTTTATTTATTTTCAATATTGTCTTCTTGGTGATATTAAACAGATACAACTAAGCCTTAGTTCTCTGTGGGATTCGACTCCGGACTTTTAGAACGAATTATATTTGCAGCGGCCACTTATCCTTTTTAGGACTAGAATTGGACGTGATCAGCGAATAACTCAATGAGCTATAGTTTATCTCCAAAAAGTCATGTTAAATTTTCATTTACAATGGAGTACATAGATTGGTATCCTTGTTGTGTAAAAAAATGAGTGTGAACAATCGCTCGATGAACCTTAAAGTAACTAGAAGATGTTTGTATTTTGTCACTCCGCAAGGGGCTTGTTATGCTGAGATTAACATCGAGGATGATGAAACTCTAAGTGACTTTTTGGAGACTACGGATGAATACCGGGAATTAATTTTGGTAAAAATGTTGAAAGTATGCGTGAAGGTTGAAGACGTTAGCAATAATGAGGTTGCATAAAGCAGGGATAACTCTCAATTACCTGGTTGTTATTCTGGAGCAGTTTTAGTCGAACAAGTTCCGGCTAAAAGAGTTTGGCCGGGTCTAAACTTATCTCCATGGGTGAATATTTTTACTATACATAATCTACAAGACGAGTGGTAAATATCAATTTTCATTTGTGTTACGATATTTATTTTTTGTTGTATTAATTTTGTATTATGATTCATATATTCCACACGAGATACTGTCCACATATGAATTTTACAGGTTATAAACCCATGCCCAGTTAGAATATGAGTAATTTTAGTGTGTTGGATCATGATGGTCCATCCGGGAGTCATCACCAACATGATAATGTCTATCATGTAATATCAACACGTTATAACTTGTAACTGAAGTGATATAGCTATATATAAAGTATTTATCAATTTGAGTAGATTATTATTTTGTTGTTTGTGTAGTGAAAACGAGCCACTTAATGGTCCTATCCTCACTCAGTTGCACGTAGATGACGTATTTTTTTGGGATTTGGTAGATGTGCAGATTCTGGAAGATAACAGTGAATATGACAACAACGCCAATGAGTCTGGAGATGACACACCCTTCCCTGACGAGTGTGATAAGGAGGAGGAAAAGAATATCGAACCTTATTTAACGAGGGAGCATACTTCACTTCCCGTTAGGCCTAGAGTGTACAAGTCTCATGTATCATTTCATTCAAGGCATATTCCCTACCTTGATCATTTTCCAAGTATACCAGATGTAGATGCCCTCATAGGGGATTTTGAAAAAATTTAGACAACAATGTGGGATGAATTTAGACCAACGGTACTGGCAAAGGGCATGCTTTTTTCCTGATAAAGCGCACCTAAGTATGGCGATGAAAGTGTATTGCATAAAAGAGTGTCGTGAGATGATGGTATGAGAATCAAATCCGGATGCATACAAGGTTGTTTGTCTTAGACGGTTTATGGGTTGTCATTGGATATTGCGTGCGAGTAAGAAGAAAACATAATTGTGGAAAGTGGATAAATATATTGGCACCCATAATTAAAAAATGGACACACTCAATGGGAATCACTTCAACTTGGATGTTAACTTGATTTCTCTTCAACTGATTCCACACATTGAAGCGTCCATAAGGTACATGATCAAAGAGTGTATCACATCTGTCCACCAGGAATATAGGTGTACTATTACCAAAAGAAAGGCATGTCTCGGGTGCAAACGCACATTTGGAATTGTTTATGATGACTAGGATTAGTCATTTGCATCTCTACCAAGGTGCATGGCCGCATTGATACACTTTAACCCCGGGACTGTTGTTGAATGGAAGCTTGAAACGTGTAGTATATATATATATATATATATATATATATATATATATATATATATATATATATATATATATATATATAATGTTGCGGCGTGCAGCCCGATCCAATATATATGTATATATATATATATATATATATATATATATATATATATATATATATATATTCGGACTAGTTTGGGTATTTAAACCAGCAATTGATAATTTTGTGCATTGGCACCCGGTAATTTCCATAGGCAGTACTCATGTCTATAGAAAGCATGATATTAAGATGTTGTTCGTCATTGCAGTAGATGCCAATGAATAAATATTTTTCCTAACTTTTGCCATATATGCCAATGAAATCCAAGAGACGCAGACACTACTATTGAACTACTTGAAGGAGCATGTCGTCAAGCAACGTTCAGATATTTGTTTAATATCTGATTGGCATGGGGGTATATTAAGTTCTGTAGAGAATTTGCCTGAACATCAGGAACCGTATGCATACAACTGTTACTGTGTGAGGCACCTAAAGGAAAATTTCTAGAAGAAATATCCTAACAAGGGCTTGCATGATTTAATAAGTGGATGGCAGCAATTAATTACCAGGAGTACAAATTCAGGAGGCGCATGGAATTGATCCAGCAGGAAGATGAAAGAGCCTATCATTGGTTGATGCAATATGAGCTTCACAAGTGAACATTGTATTGCGGATTGTGGCAGACGGTGAGTAACCCTGACTACAAATATGTCGAAGTCTTTCAACGGGTTATTGAAGTCTGAACGTGGACTGTCTGTCACTGCCATGGTGCGGATGTCATTCAAACAAATGGCAGAGAGGTTTGTTGAAATGCAAAGAGGTACATCAGAATTGATGGAAAAAGGTATTGAATTTATTCCAATACCAATGAAAAGATTTGAAACATATACTAGGCGAGCACATTAGCATTCATTTTTATAGTATTGCAACGAACAAAACTAGTGAGCTGCTGCTGCATGTCCAGGTACTGCCATGTGGCATCTCTCTCATTCCCTGCAACAGCGAAAATGGGTGTCCATCAATGGGCAACCCGTATAAAACCTCCACGTCCTGTAGTGTGATGGTGGCCTCGCTAATGGGCAGGTGGAATGTCTGTATCTTCGGTCACCGCGCTCTATTAAGGTCGTGACCAAAGCGCTATTATGTATAGCACACTTTATAAAAGTGCTATTCGTATAGCGCTTTATAAATTGCGTTATACGTACGTGTCTTATCAGCTTCGAGGTATAATGTATTTCACAAAGGCGTTTTATATATAATGCTCTTTAAAAAGAGCGCTATACCTTAGTGTCCAAAACGAATGTTAAAGTATAGCGCCCTTTAAAAGGGAGTTATATTTAGATATTTTACTCTCTTTTTTCCCCATACATTTCCGTCATTTGAGTTCAAAAAATTACATTTTGGTCACGGACTCTTTTGCTTGACAAGACATGAATTTTTCACAGTATTAGAAGATTTGAATTGAATATTTGGTTTTAAACATAACCTGTAATTTTGATAAAAAAAAAGTCTCATTAGGGATAAATAAGAGAATAGTAACATTAAAATTATTATTTTCTCTATTTCAAAATTCAGCTTAAAAAGATTGGTATCTTTTAATATTTTCTTAATAGGAAGCATTTATAGCCAAACAAATATTATGACATGTTTAAAATATGCCATAAATTTTAAAAATTCTAAAGCCACGCAAATACTATAGCTTATTTAATACCACATATTTTAAAAGTCTTACCATCTTTATTAAAAGTTTGTCTCAAGTCAAACAATTACAATCTTTTTTGAAATGGAGTTAATAAATGTATGAAAAGATATTTTTTCTGAAAGCCGATTAAAAAAGAAGTAAGATATCTATATTATATTAAAAGTATGAAGTCCCTATCAAAATATCATTCGCCCTTTTTACCTTTTAATAATAGATTACATACTAGATAAAATCATAATTTAATTATTTTCTAATATTATAGAACTTTAAAATCAATTAATTTTTTTATTTTAAGATCTTTCCTTACCTGAATAAGATTTTTAGTGATTTACAACCTTTCCTAGAATTTAGTACTTTAGGAATTTAAAGTTTTATTGCATTTGTATAGGAATTCCATAGAACGAAAATATTCTTAATATTTAGAGGTCCCAATTTATTGCACATTGAAATTTGTTTTATGTCACAGTTTAGTTATAAGAGAAGAAATTCGATGACTTTATATTAGTTGGAAAAAATAAAAGGAGGTGTTTACGGTACTTTTTGAAGCTTTCAGATTTATGTTAATATTAATAGGTCCAAGAAATATGATTTGAAACTAGGTATGGCATAATATCAAGGAAGTCTTGTTCAATTTCAGGCCAGAAGCTACATCAAAAAGGTCCCGATTAATTGACTTTTTTGTTATTCAATTCCTCTTATATTTTTATCTTCTGAGTTCAAAATTCATAAGTTTTAAGTTGAGCCAACTAATTTCTTGATACTTGGTAGAGAAAATTGTTTTTGTTTTTGGTTAGATAATTTTATTTAAACTTCATTGTCTATTGAATTAACTTGATATATTAAAAGCTAATGAAATGGTGTAATCACAATATATAACACAGAAGGATAAAAAAGAGTGATTTTGGAAAAATCTGGGTGACAAGAATATTATTTCTTTAGTATATGGCGTTTATATTGATGCGTCAACTATCAAATATGCATATATTTGCCACGATATAATTCTCAAAATTATTCATCCTAGAATTTGAGGTATGAATTTACTTATATTAATTCTTTTTTAAGAGCCAATGAATGAAAGGTGTAATTATTACTTCACAATATGCTCCTTTAGACTATTTTTTTATATATAAAATTATTGAGTTTCTTGAGTTTAAATGCCTCTTTTTTTATGGAACGAATAAGGTGTTCGTTTCGGTGAAGAGTTATTGGCAAGAGACTAAAAAAAATGTCAAAGAGTGCTATGCTACTAATAGGTAATTTTTCCTCATGATTTTGCAGATATGGAGTTATTTTATTCAAGACCAGACACGTTCTTTTTCTCCTTTACGGTTCAGAATTTTCAATTGTTTTTTGCATAGGCTTTATTATTTTAGAAATAAATAGATTATAAAATCAAGAAATTGTACTAATAAATTTCTTATTAATTTAAAAAATAAATTTCACATTTAATATTCTTATATATTTATATCGGCAATATCTTGAGGAGTTAAAAAAATGTTTTAGGACTGAATGACAAGAAACTCCCGATCCCTATTTTCTTGATTCTTTATTTTTAATTTTGTTCTAATATTTATTTATAATTAAAAATTATTTTAATAATATTTATTTATGTGATTTTAAAATATGTATGAGGTACACGTGCACATGGACGTATTTAGGGGGACGCAATGGTATTTATCCAAACACCCTTCACCGAAAAATTACACTGTATATATATAAAAAAAATTTACCTCAATATATTAAGTTTTGAACATCCTTAACATAATCTCAAAGTGTAGTTTAGTGGTAAGAGGTTCAAAATCTACATAAGGTCAAAGGGTTCAATTCCCACTAGTTACAAAAAGGTACTTTTTTGAACCCTTCGTGAAGATCTTGCCTCCGTCACTGCGCGCTCAACGCACGTACGTTAAATTAGTACACAGTTAAAATTATACAAGTGTTAGATAATGGAATCGTTAAATAGAGTATTATTTTTCAAGTCAATTTGATTACTCTTTTACGTAAACATTAATAATTTTTTTAATGTGTATTCATTAAATCGGAAAATTTACATGTAACTTTGTAAACTCAAAAAAAAGATGTTTTTCGGCTCAATGATTTAAACTTAAAAAACATCAAGCAAAAGCCGTTTAAGGGTGAAGTCAAGGCGTGCTATATAATTGACAATAGACTAAGGGTGTGTTTGGTATGAAGGAAAATGTTTTCCATGGAAAATGTTTTCCATGGAAAATGTTTTCCTAGAAAATGTTTTTTATGGAAAATATTTTCCTAGAAAATGTTTTCATGAAAAATGAGTGATTTTATCACTTATTTTCTCTTGTTTAGTTGGTAAGTGGAAAACATTTTCCGGAAAATATTTTCTATGTTTGGTTAAAGAGTAAAAAATAGTTTTTTTAGAAAAATATTTTTTTTGCAACTCTCCTACCCCTCCCCCACCCCTCCCCTTCCCGAAGTCTCTAAAAATTGACACAATCTAAAGGAACTAATGTGATGCTTTACTTTTTAACGCAAAAATCGCATATTTTCGAATCGGTAAATTTATAATTTCTAAACCTGTAAACTTCCGAACTCATGATTTTGGAACTTGTAAAATATTGAGCCTTTAAATGATAAATAATAAAATTAAAAACTGGAAAATATATTTTAAAATTTTTTCGGGGGGGAGGGGGGTGAGCCGGTGGTGGGGCTGGGGCTGGGGGGGCAGTAAATCGAAAAAAAAAAATTTAAATTACAAAAAGTAATTTTTTTTTTGTGGGGGGGTGTGGGGGGAGGGTGGGGGGGGTGGTGCCGAAAAATAAGAAAACAGAAATTTAAAATAATAGAAAAAAAATTAAGGTAAAAGAAATTTTTTTTTGCGGGATGGGGTGGAGGGGTAGTAGGGTGGATGGTAACGGAAAAACTGAAATTTTTCTAAAAAAAAACTATTTTTTGGAGAGGGGGTGAGGTGGGTTGGTGAGGGTGAGAATGGTTGAGAAGGAGCTTTGGAAAATATTTTCCCTTCTTTTGATAAGGAAAACTTTTTCCTCCAATTGGAGGAAAATGAATCGATAAGGAAAATATTTTTTAAAACATTTAAGCCAACCAAATATAAAAAAATTGGAAAACATTTTCCAAAAAATATTTTCCTTCGTATCAAACACACCCTAAAGCAGTATTTAATAGGTAACCTACAAATGTTTAAATGAATAGCTGCCAAAATTAACAACTTGTGTGGGGTCCACGAATGAACAAGTTTGGTTCAAATTACAGTAAAGACTATTAAGTGCTAAGTTTGAATTTCTTCTTGATAGTCTAGGAAGAAATTAATTAATTAATATTGAAAGAGCCGTTAAATAAATTACGATATGTCGATATGATAATAATATTTACAATTCAATTATGATAACAGGGAAGGAGACGAAAATATTAATTGAGATATGAACTTAGTGATATTAACCAATAACATATTCAAATTGGTTAATTGCATTTGTTTATTGTGATTTTTTTTTTTTTGTAACGAAGAAATTTTATTTAACTATTAAGTAGTAGGGTTACATGGCCGGTCCTCTCATTGGGAGCACACGTAGACACGCTAGTAGTAATATTGGTACAACAAAAAGGAGACATAATAGAGTTTCAAGCATAGCCAAGTTATTTAAAACAACTAACATTAGTGGTATTGCTCCTAGTAGTACTAATACACATTTTGTCAGCTTGCACAACAATCCCTAAGGTATTCTGGGACATTTGGATATAGCTGATTATAAATGATGTTGGCTTACTTGACTCCATGTTATGCTAGCTCATGTGTTACCTTGTTCCCTTCATAGAAGTTGTGTAGGATTGGTGAATTCTCCAACATCTTCAACCAAATACCTGTAAATAGAGATGAGTGCATTATATGGTGGGTAATTGAAAGTCTCGATTATTGATGGTATGGAGGTTGAATCCATCCCTAAAGTATTTTGGGACATTTGGATATAACAACAACAACAACAACTATCTAGTATAGTCCCACAAGGTGGGGTCTGGGAGGGTAATATGTAGACAAGCCTTATCCCTACCCAAAAGGATAGAGAGGTTGTTTCCAATCGACCCTCGGCTTAGAGAAGGAAAGGGAAAGCAACAACAAAAACAAAAACAAAAGAGCATTAGTAATTCCGGCAGAAATCTCATAAATAGTTATCTAAACATAGGAATTATACATAAAATGGCATGCAATAATATCAAATAGTAGCTACCATAAATAACTACCATAAGGGGGGCACAATCCAATGCACGAATCATCTATGAGTCGCCCTCACAAGCCTCACCCAACCCCGGGAAAGGAGTACAAAAAATTCTAGGAGCCCCTATCCTACAATCCTGATACTAGACCTCCAGACTTTTCTATCAAGGGTCATGTCCTCGGAAATATGCATCCTAGCCATGTCATGCCTAATCACCTCTCCCCAATACCTCTTAGGCCTCCCTCTGCCTCTCCTCACGCCGACCACCGCCAGTCGCTCACAACTTCTCACCGGGGCATCAGGACTTCTCCTCCGCACATGCCCGAACCACCTGAGCCTCGCTTCACGCATCTTCTCATCCACTGGGGCCACCCCCACCTTCTCTCGAATAACTTCATTCTTAATCTTATCTAACCCGGTGAGTCCACACATCCACCTGAGCATCCTCATCTCCGCAACCTTCATTCTCTGAACATGAGAGTTCTTCACCGGGCCAGCACTCCACCTCATACAACATGGTAGGTCTAACCACAACTCTATAAAATTTTCCCTTGAGTTTCAGTGGCACTTTCTTGTCACATAGGACTCCTGATGCAAGCCTCCACTTCGACCATCCCGCCCCTATACGATGAGTGACATCCTCGTCAATCTCTCTGTCCCCCTGAATCTCCGACCCAGGATATCTAAAAATATCCCTCTTAGCGATGACCTGAGCTCCAATCTTTACGTCCCTGCCTACTTCGCTCGGCTCGGCGCTAAACTTGCATTCCATGTATTCAGTCTCAGATCTGCTTATTTTGAAACCTTTAGACTCGAGAGTCTGTCTCCATACTTCTAGCCTCTCATTCACACCGACCCTCCTCTCGTCTATCAATACTATGTCATCAGCAAATAGCATGCACCAAGGCACATCTCCCTGAATATGTCGGGTTATAGCATCCATCACCAAGGCAAACAAGAGAGGGCTAAGCGCCGATCCTTGATGGAGCCCCATAACCACCGGGAAATGGTCTGAGTCACCGCCCACCGTCCTAACCCTAGTCTTAGCTCCATCGTACATATCCTTGATTACTCTGATGTAGGCTTCCGGCACGCTCTTCGCCTCCAGGCACCTCCATAGCACTTCCCTTGGGACCTTGTCATACGCCTTCTCCAAGTCGATAAACACCATGTGTATGTCCTTTTTTCTTATCCCTGAACTGTTCCACCAATCTCCTGACAAGGTGGATATCTTCTGTAGTGGAGCGACCCGGCATAAAACCAAACTGGTTCACCGATATAGATGTCATCTCCCTCACCCGCGCCTCGATCACCCGCTCCCAAACCTTCATGGTGTGACTTATTAATTTGATACCCCTATAGTTGTTGCAACACTGGATATCCCCTTTGTTTTTGTACAAGGGCACCACCGTACTCCACCTCCACTCCTCCGGTATCCTTTTAGTCCTATAGATCGCATTGAACAACCTGGAGAGCGACTCCAATCCTGACCTACCCATGCATTTCCAGAACTCCACCGGGATCTCGTCAGGCCCGGTCGCTCGGCCCCTACTCATCCTTCGCAAAGACCCTATGACCTCCTCTACCCTAATGCGTCTGCAGTACCCAAGGTCTCTATGGTTATCTGAATGCCCCAGCTCCCCAAGCTCTATGTTTCAACCCCCCTCCTCGTTAAGTAGATCTCGAAAGTACGCCTGCCACCTCTGCTTGACCTGAGACTCTCCCATCAAAACTCTACCATCCTCGTCCTTGATGCACCGGACTTGGTCTAGATCCCGCGCCTTCCTCTCCCTTACTTTAGCTAACAGGAATAACTTCCTGTTCCAGCCTCTATCCCCCAATTCCCCGTACATGCTACCAAACGCCGCATTTTTAGCTTCCGTAACCGCCAGCTTTGCTTCCTTCCTCGCCACCTTGTAGGTCTCCCTGTTCACTCTCCTTTCATCCTCGTTAGTGCTCCCTGCTAACTTAGCAAACGCCGCCTTCTTTACCTCCACTTTTTCTTAGACTACATCGTTCCACCACCAGTCACCCCGATGTCTGTCTAAATAGCCCTTGGCTACCCCGAGCACATCCCGTGCTACCTCCCTGACCAAGTTCGCCGTTTCCGACCACATTGCGTCCGCTTCCCCAGAATTTCTCCAAGCTCCACCATCAACTAACTTCCTCTCAAACTCCTGGGCTTTCTCCTTAGTCAGAGCACCTCATCTAATTCGCGGTCGTCCCCGAGCACTCCTCCTCTTCCTCTTCACCGAGAGGCAGACATCCATCACTAGGAGTCTATGAAGAGTCGAAAGGGACTCCCCCGGAATAACCTTGCAGTCCTTGCATAAGCCTCTATCGCTCCTTCTGAGAATGAGGTAATCAATCCGGGTCCTCGCCGCCGAACTTTTGAAGGTGACCAAATGCTCTTCCCTCTTCTGAAATGTCGAGTTCGCAATTAGGAGCTCGGAAGCCCTAGCGAAATCAAGCAGTGACATGCCTCCTCTGTTCCTAACCCCAAGTCCAAAGCCGCCGTGCACCTCACCATAACCACCAGCATCAGCCCCAATGTGACCATTAAAGTCCCTTCCAATAACTAACTTCTCAGATTGGGGAATACTACTCACCAAATCGTCCAAGTCCTCCCAAAATCTCCTCTTAACCTCCTCATCCAAGCCCGCTTGCGGCGCGTATGCGCTGATGACGTTGAGGATGCAACCCCCAATAACCAACTTAATAGACGTTAACCTATCATTCACTCGCCTAACCTCAACCACAGACTCCCTTAGATCCCTATCCACCAAGATGCCCACACCATTCTTACCTCTCACGGCCCCAGAACACCACAACTTAAACCCGTATGCATTCCTCGCATTCGACCCTTTCCCCCTAGTCTCTTGGACACACGCTCTGTTGACCCTCCTCTTCTGAAGAACCTTCGCCAACTCAATGGACTTTCCCGTTAGGGTGCCTATGTTCCACGACCCGATCCTTAATCTAAGAGCGTCCGCTACCCTCTTCCCACCCTTGCCTCCCGCCCTACCCGCAGAACCACTCCCAGCCACCCTACTCACCCCTACCAACACCCCCGCCCCCCCGAGGACATGACCTTACACTACCATCCCCCGTCGCGGCCACTATCCCTCCAACCAATTACGGAGGACCATGACGCACACGTACTATAGCGGAATACGCAAAATAATGCAAGTTAGGAATTGACAAAGTAAACCACACACAGGATATTTAGCTAGAAAAAGTAAAAAAGTGTACATAGTGAATACGAGGCCGGGAGGTACCAACTCCTGATGGAAAAACCTGGAAGTACGCTTTGATTCGCCCGATATCAACTACCACTAGCTCTTGCACGTTTCGTCCGGTGATGCTTTGCTCTTCACGTCAAAAGCTCGCCTTGTCCTCCGTGGCTTGTACCTGAAAATCACACACACAACAAACCCCCAAAAAAGCGAGGGGGGGATGTGCCATAACTCTTCTTACTAAATTTTAGAATTCATTCTCCACTGGAACTTAAAAAAAGTGTAAAAACATTAACCTCTAAGGGCATCTCCAACAATCACTTCAGTTTTTGCATTATGTTTCACTCTAAAATGGTGCAATACCAAAATCTACTCCAACAGTCACACTTTTTTTACACCAAGTTTTTTCTCTCTTCTATTTTATATTATTATCTTCTATTTACTTTTCATTTTTATTTCCTTCAAACTAATACTGTCTTTTTTCTTTTTTTCATATTCATTATATATAATTCACATTCACCACTTACATAATCATTTATTACAAAATTTTACATAAAGTATAAATTAACAAAAGTGAAATCATCAATAAAATATAATTGAATAAATATTACATCATAGTCAAATTTAATTTAAGTACCTCATAAATATTTAATTTTCGACTATATTCTCTTATAAATGCTCGATTAATGCATTACGAAGTGCGAAATGCGCATCTTTATCCTTAATTTTTTTGTGTCAAATTAAAAATTATTCAAATCGGTGATCTTGATCTACTACCATTTCTACCATAGGAGCTCGACATTATAGTGCACAGCCACAACCACAATAATTTTCTATCCCGTTCACTCAATATTTTGGTAATTATAGTGCACCTGGAAATGACATAGAGGATTACTAAACTTATGTTTTATGTTTTTAATGTAATTTTAATTTTAATGTATCTTCCTTTTATGTACTTTAATTATAATATATTTTTATTTTATGTATTGTTATTTTTAAATAATGGTTATATTTCTTTTCATACAATTATAACAATAATAAAATTAACTTATAATTTTATATAAATATAATATATAAAAAATTAATATATCAAAAAATAGGATATAAAATTAAAATTATAAAAATCTTAATATAAAAGTTAATTATATACACAATATATAATTAATTAAAAGTTAAACAATAAAAAAAATAAAAAAATATTATTAAACCAAATATCAAGTAATGAATAGTGTTGCACCAAATTCATGCTCTATAATAGAGTAACAAATAAAGTACTATTGGAGCAATTTTACTCCATTTCTTGCATCAAATTTGGATTTGATACAAAAAATAAAGTACCATTAGAGATGGCCTAAGCCCGATTATATTTGGTAAATGGTATGAAAAAGTATAATATGTCAAATTTTTGAAAGCGATCGCATTAACACTATCTCAACATATCATATGATTTATTTGAACACATTTCAAAGCCAATACCTACAAAAAATTAAATATAAAAGAATCTAGATGTAAGGATGCGATGGAAAAATGATAATTTGAGGTAACAAATACATAGATTAATTAACAATTTTCAAGTTTATATCTATTTTATAATAATATATGCATGTGCCGAGTGCAACAAATTCTTTTTCATATATAATTATTATGATTATTAATTTTACAGCAGTAATACAATGTTATTTTTCCTCAAATATTACTAGGGTCGGGTAAACTCAATAAAAAGAAAAAAATCCCCAATAAAGAAAAATAAAATAACTGGAAAAGAGAGATCGAATTTAGTAAACTCGCTTCCTCATTTGTTTTTGTATAGGTCTAAATTTGGCGTATCGATGGTAAAGTATAATTAAGATAAATTTTGGGTCGACCATGGTATAACGACTGAGGTTTTTTTTTCAAGACGTTTGATGCCAAAGACAGGCAACTGTGACAAGGAGACAACGGTAGCAACAACAACAATAACAAACCTAGTTTAATCCCAACAGGTGGGGTCTGGGGAGAGTAGTGTGTACGCAGACCTTACCCCTACCTTAAGATATTCCTTGCTTTGTACTTTTTAGAGTTTTTGGAAAATATCCCTTATAAATAGGAAGAGATGAAGACCAAAAAGGGGTTTTACTTCTTGAAAATCACTTCATGTAAAGAGTTGACCTCAGAATATATTGAAATTGTCTCATTCATCGATTACCTTGCTCAAACTCACATTTTTGATTTTATATTCGCAAGATCCAAGGATCCACGAACTCTTGATTATTCCAATCATTCCATGCTGTTGTCGGAGGAAAGAATCATTTGAGTCACACAATATTGGGAAGTGAATCCTTTCTGTTATGCCAATAGCGTTAATCTATATTTATTGTGCGTTTATGTTGTTTCATTTATGAGCATTTGATCAGCTCAACCATATTCATTAGTATCATCCATTTTGCCTACTTCGTTTAGTATTCGATCTTGAGTTTATTTTTCTTAACTAAAATTCATCCTTCTTATCATTATTAATTAGTTTAACTAAAGAGCTTAATACGTTTTGGTCAAATTATTTTTCCCTAATAAATGGAAAATAGATTTAGTGCCCTTTCTTCCACATTTCACTGTACCTACTTAGGGAATAGAATCGTTGAAGAAAATAAATGGAAACATAATTTAGTACCCTTTATTCCATAACTCCTTTTACATACTTCTTCTATTTATTTTATGTAACACTATCTTTTTAATAATTCGATAAAAATAGTATCCTTTTATATTTGATAATAATTTAATTTTAAACTTCCTATATAACCCCAATGAGAATATTTCATGAAATACAAATAAAATGATATTTTAAATACCTTAAGTTTCAAAAATCTTATAACCACATATTTGTTATGATATATTAATTTTTTTTTAAAATGTTTTTTTTTTAAACTTTGTATTAAGTTAAAGAGCATCATCCAAATTGGAAAAGAGAGAATATAATAAAAGAAAATAGAATAGTTTCCCGTTTATCTGAACCTATTATTTTTTTGTTTTGTTCCAAAAAGAATATTTTCTTTTTAAATTTGGTAACAATTTAACTTAAACTTACAACTCTATCTTTAATAAAAAGCTTTTATAACCACAAATACTCTGGACTCTTTTTAACTTGTTTAGGACCACAAATTACAAAAAATCTTTATTTTTACTTAAACTTCATACCCATTCAAATAAATTTATATAAATTAAAACGAAGAAAATAGTACACTTTATTCCACATTTTATTCTACTTTATAATAAAAGAGCATTGGTTGACAAAGCTATTTTATTCATATAATATATTACTACTAGTAGGAGATAATTTGTACCGTGAAATTATTCGAGGGCAGCACGAACTAATTCTAAAATAAAACAAAAAAAAGGGAAATAGAATTTAGTACTACACTTTATTCCACATTCTTTTTATACCTTATAATAAAGGGAAAATACGATTAAGTACACTTTCTTCCACATACCCTACCACTCCACACCCGGTCTTCTAGGTGACTAGGTTCCCCAAAGTCTTTAACTGCCTTTCTGCCTTACTTCTCCTATAAAGACTCCTCACACATCACCCTCTAACGCTCCTCCTTTCTCTCTTTTACGAGCCTACAGCCCTTCTCTCTCTCCCCTATTTTTTTTCTCTCTCTACAAACATTTGAAGGAGAAAGGAAGAGCGAGCAGTTCATCAACAACAACAATGGCTTCCACCATCAAAAGAGTTCACATGATTACCCAAATTGTGAGGCTGAAACAAGTCGTCAAACGCTGGAAAAGTAACTCCCTTCGCCCTCGCTCCTCCGTCCTCTCTTACTCCTCCTCCGATTCAGACGAACCGTCTCAACACGGTTCAAATCGTCGCACACCTTCCGGTTCATTGGCAGTCTACGTGGGCCCGGAGCGCCGACGGTTTGTGATACCGACCCGGTTCTTGAATCTCCCGGTCTTTATCTCACTACTCGACAAGGCGGAGGAGGAGTTCGGGTTTCAGCCCAGTGGCGGGTTGGTTTTACCCTGTGAAGTTGAGTTTTTTTCGGAAATCTTGAGGTTGCTTGAAATGGATGAACAGAAATTCGGACATTATGGGTTGGATGAGATTGTAATGTTGATTTCTGAAGTGGGTTTTGAAGCTTTAGATCAGTCTTGTAAAGAAGCGGCTTCTCATGGTTTTGCTCCTCTGCTTCAGAATGCTAGGGTTTGACCGGCCGGTTTTTGTCTAGCATTTGCGGCGGCCGGTTTAGTTCTCGAGGAGAGTGATTTGGGTTTAGGGGGTTTTATTTTTCCTTTGCCTGACTAACCTTGTTTGAATATTTCTAGGAAGTTTTTATCTTTTCTTGATTTTCAACCATCCATGAGCCCAGAAATTTGGTTTTATGAATGTTTACTGGGTTCTTAAGAGATTTGGGTGATCTATTTTCCTTCTTTTTTTTTAGGTTCTAGTGCTTTTTTACCCCCAGATTATGATATTGTTCTGGTGGTGATGATTATTATTGTTACTCCAATATTATGATGATGATGAAAATAGCAAGAATTAATGAAATGTTCTACTAATTGACTTTGGAATTTTGTAGAATCTTAATGATAGCCCACCTTCTTTTTTTCTTTGGTTTTTAGATCTGATTTTCTGATAGTTTTTCCATATTTATTCTGTTATATAGGTTAGAATGCAATCCAAATTTTAGTTGATTATGAGAATCAATAATATTGCTGAGCTGTTTCACTCGAATGGTGCTCAATCAGTTTCATAATCATATCGTTTAACCTAATTGTTAAATCAGTTAATGAGAATATTATTTATGTTTTAAATAATATCTAATCATTGTTTTAATAATATTATATTTTGGGTGGTATGCTGGGTTGTTTTTTCAGTGTTCTAGCATTTGCTCTAAACCAAAAATATTTAAATAATTACTATGTTTAGCACACTTTCTTTATGATTTTACATAATGCTTAAGAAATTTAGCTTCTCACGAAAAAAAAAAAAAAAAAAAAGGAGGAGTTTGATCTGTACTGGAATTCATACTATAATGAAAAAAAATCTTTCTTTCCGATAATGAATAAAAAGATGAATTGGATAAATTAAGTATCATACTCTTATCAAAATATTATCCTGACTCGTTCACGTTTACAAGCACTAGCCGAAAATCGAAATCTCCAACTTTATCTCAAAAAGAAAATGATTAACGTACAAAGACAAAACTTATATTTTCAATAATTCCCCTCCCACTCTCCTAACAGTAATAAATTTTAAAATTTAAAAAATAAAACTTATATATAACCTCATTCGAGTTAAATAGCCTTCAAATTTTGATTTTTCCTACAGAGTAATTTATTGAAGCATTCATGTGAGAAAAAGAAATTTAGAGTATGACTTAAATTTTGGTTATGGACAATTCTATATACAAAGCCGCACTACCATGATTCACAATTAAATATTTACAAACACAAAGTATAAGCATAATTAGTGTCCCGAACCCCGCTTCCAATACACTAGCAAATAGCAACAGTTGGTGGGACAAGTGCACAAATAACTATTCTAAGGAATTGTATTTAAATTTTAACTGTACTTATTTGTCCTGAACTTTTTAAATTAAAAATTTTAACTTTAGGATAATTGAGAACATTTTTATCCTGAAATATTAAACTAAAAAACGGAAATTCAGGATATATGGACTAATTCCTAAATAACAGCCGTTTAAAGTGGCTATGTAGTATCATTTATACACAATTGAAATCGATAATTCATATCATTTGTTCTTTTTTCAAATTAAGCTATTTCGTATTATATAGTTCTTTCCTTTGTAAGTACCTTCTTCATGAGATAATGAGAAGAATTCTAAAATGGATGACTACCATTGAATTTTGAAGCACGTATAAATATGTAACACTATAGCAAACTCATGTTTTCTGAATTGTTAGCCATCCAAAAAGGTTTTTGCGGATGGTTTAGCGAAGCATGGCACTAATATGAATACAATTTTTGAAAGCTTAAAGATCTATTATGGATCCAATCTTTTGTTTTATCTTCTTGTTTGTAAATGCATGGGATTTTGTTTCCTAGAAGGGCTAAAATGTTGTGATTGCTATAATATAAAAAAAGGATGAAAATGTCCCTAACTTATTCGATTTGATTTATAAATATCCTCCAGTAACCTATTGTCTAGAATTGCCCTCAACAGTTTCTTTTGGCTTAAAAATACAAGTCTTAAAATGGTGGCATTTTGAAGCAAAAAGAAAACGTTGAGGGCGACCAATAGATTAATGGAGCACATATTTTATAAAATAAATAGAATAGGTTAAGAGTAATAATTTTTGGGTCTTTTCCGTTAATGTATGTAAAAAAAAAAGATACATATTACTCCTATATTATTAGTATAGGACAATCGTAACTATCCAATAGGTCGTTTGGAATACTAACCTTAATTTATGTGCTTTGAGACCTTTCATAGATTCATTCCATATGTATTGATTTGTGTGTGTAATCCGCGCCACGTTTCGAAAAGCGTATGTGAAATTTTAAAGAAAATGTGACTTAAAGTAAGGCTAAAGTTGACCACAATCCATATTTTTGGTGAACTACCTCGGGTCGGTATTTTGACAGAACTGGTAGGTTTGTATGATATTTTTGGACTTGTACACATATTTGATTTGGGATCCTGTGTGACCGGAGCGTATTTCAGCGCATTGTGTGAAAGTTGGCAAAAAGTTGAGTTTTAAACTGAAATTTAGAGTTTTGGTAATCGATTCTTATTATTTGACGTTTTTTTGGAGGTTTGAGGTAGCGAGCAAATTTGTAGGATGTTATTACACTTTGGCGCATGTTTGATTTGCAGTTCGAGGTGCTCATGTGAGTTTTGGATCCTTTGCTGATTAAGTTTGAACAACTGAAGCACAGTTGTTGCTGGCGTTAGATTGCAAGTCTCCCATTTGCTAGTACCTGATCGCAATTGTGACCCTAACATTTGTGATGTCACGCTCGCAAATACAAAATATGGGCTGGGCAGCCATGCTTTGCAAATGCGAAGCATGGATCGTAATTGTGATATCGCTTTTGTGGTCAAGGGATCCCAGACGGTACAAAATAAGGCAAAGTCATGAGAGGTACTTAGCGGATACCATACGGTAATTCGTTATCAGATATTTATTGCATGATGTGGTTTATGTTATGTCATCGATCAGTTATTAGATATTTATTGCTTTTTTTATGATATTACGTGTTGTGACAATTAACGTTAATTTGCCGACATTACTACCTATCATTTTAGGAGTACTTTCTGATTAAGCTCATTTCCAAATACAAGTAAGAAAATTGAGTAAATGTACAAATAGACAAAACTGACAGCTGATGCCAAACCGCACTTGTAAATGAAAAGTCATTTTTATTTTTTATTTGTTTTTATTTTTGTATAATATGTTTTCTTATACCAAAAAGTTACCACATGCTCTGCTGCTTTTTCCAGTTGAAATTTCCCCAACAAGCTTAAGTGTTTCATGGGATTCGAAAAGATTTGTCTGGTCATATTATCTATTTGCTTTGTCAACTGTAGATTAAAAAAAAGAACTTTACCATTGCTTTATTTCTGACATGGATGTACAAGGTACCAATTCGTAGAAATATTTGATGCCTAATCCATTTCTTTATTTGATGCTAATTATTTATTGTCTAAATTCTTGCATTTTTTTTATAGAACACTTTATGATACCAGTGAGAAGAGTACAGACCAAATTTGTGAAAAAGGGACAAGAGAAAGTTAGGCATTCTTGAAAATTACTTATAGTAGTAAGCCTTTTAAAAGAAGAAAAATAAAGTGATTTGTAGTCTAATTCTTGGTATTAGGTTTTTGTTAATGGTTTAATTTTAGAAGAAAAAATTGGTTAGTTAAACATACTCCCTCAGGTTCAGAATAAATATTTTTTTGGGTGTTTTCATACAGATTAAGAAATTCATCTTTTAGCATTAATTAACAATAAAATTGACCATATTAATCTTTATCATCTCACATAATCATTCCTAACACATTTTAACATTATTTACTCCATCAACAATGTAAGAAAAAATAATTAATTTATTATTGAAATGAAAAAATTACTTATTTTGAACCACAAAGAAAAAAACTAAAAATTACTTATTTTGGATAAGAGGAAGTATGTGAAAAGAATTTTATACCAATTATACGTTTGTGTTCGATTTCGCTTTGATAATATTATTTTGATTTTGATTGAAAGCAGGTTGCAGGCTGGTTTATTTAATAATATCACAATTTGCTTTAATCATTGCTTTGTTTAACATAGCTGTGATTCCACAAAGCATGATGAGTCATGCTTGTTGGAGAGGATTTTTCCATGCAATTATGGTAGTAGGGGAGTAGTGCCCTTCATGTATAATTTATGTTCTATACATTGTTAATATATAGATTTTTTTTGGTTTCCCATTCGGTGTTCGGTATATGTATTGGAGTCTAACTATATCTTGATTCGTATCATGTAGGGCTCCTTTCGGGGAAGCGCTTCCTTCTAAGGATTTTTCGATACTCAGAGCTCGAACCCGAGACCTCTAGTTAATGGAAAAACAATCTCATCTACTGCATCACATCTTTGGTGGTATAATATATAAACTCTTAATATTGAGCTTGACACGACAATATGAAAATAAAACAATAACTTGCTATAATAAACAAAATTGCAGTTAGTAATTTTTTTAACATTATTAATATATACTCACTCCGTTTCAATTTATGTAAACCTATTTCCTTTTTAATTCGTGCAAAAAAAAATGACATTTTTCCTTATTGGGAAATAATTTACCTTTATGCAATAATTTATAGCTACACAAAATATATGCTTCATTTTATACCACAAGTTCAAAAATCTTCACTCTTTTCTTAAACTCCGTGCTCAATCTAATGAGTTCACATAAATTGAAACAAACTGAGTATTACTTGAACTCTAAAACGTACATGCACAATTGTTGGAGTCTAATTCAAGGTTTTTTTTGGTTGGTTTTTCTTAACCCCAAAGGGAAAGGATAATGATAGTGCTCTTTGTTCTAAAATGAGAAAATACATAAAGACCCATTCAATTTGTTCTAAATAGTCATTTACACACCTAAATTTTAAGGGCGACCTTTTACCCCTCATTTTCGATCAAAGTATATTAAAAAACAAAGGAAAACTCAAGCCTGAAAAGAAAAGTGGAAAATCTTTAATTTTAATTTAAAGTAGAATAGGAAAAAGATGGTGAATGGGGACATAGGTGACAGTTAAATCGTAGATTCGAAAAAATCTCCGTAGCACAATTTCCGTATAATAGCCTGTCCTTTTTTGCCTTAAAAGTCTACCCTGCGTTTAATAGCTAAATAAATAGTACAGTCTGGCAGACCTCCTGTCCCTCAGCGTGCATGTTCAATTAATCATCATTTCTAATTTTATATAGTATTGCTGCCAAATATAAAGTTCTGCCAAAATTTCTCCTCATTCCCCCTTCTCCCTTTTCACTAAAGTATAATTTTAAAAAGGCGAAATACATAAATAGCCCCTTAAAGTTGTTTAGAACGGTCAGTTGGACACCTCAATCGAGAGGTTTTCCAACTGAACACTTCAAGTTTTCAAAAACTGAAATTTACAAATACCCCACCTCAGCAGGTCACTTGGCGTGTGGTACACATTCCTAATCGCGCGTGTGTATGTGGTAACTAACGGTAACTTAATAGATTTTTTGTGAAATTCCCAAAATACCCTTAATAAACTCCCTAATTTAAATACCCAAATCCAACCCTAATTTATAACCCATCAGCGTTTCTTCTCTTCTTCTTCTTCAAAAAAGCTGTGATTTTTTTTCTTATTTCTCTCTCTCTACCTATTCTATATCAATGGAACCTGTTGTTAATTGCAATTGTGGCCAAATTGCTCTTTTAAAACTTTCATGGTCACCATTTAATCCAGGTAGAAGATTCTACTGCTATAAATTTGGGAAAGCAGGCGATGGGGGATGTAATTTTTTTCGTTGGTATGATGTTGAATTATCCGAACACTATACCAAAGTCATGTATGGATTACTAAAGAGGGTAAAAAATCATGAAGAAGAAAAGTTGAAGTTGATGAAGAAACATAGGATCTTGGTTTGGCTGCTTGTTATTGTAGCTTTGACTTGGTTTTTGAGAGAATCTTCTATTATTTAAGTGTATGGTATCTGTATATGAGAATGTATTTTTCCTTTATTTTATCATTTATGGCCAATGTTGCCTATTGAATGTAGTTGAAATTTTCTAACTGGCAATTATCTGCTAAAATTTTCGAATTGTCACCAGTTATGTATTTATATATTTCGCCTGCCTAAATTAAATTGTAATAAACTAACAAAAGCAACTAAGAGAAATACCACACCTAAATAATAGAAGATGTTTCATTGCCATGGCATCAAATGTAATTGCCATGAGAAATACAACACCTAATTGCCATGAGAAATACAACACCTAGTTTACAACTTTTGAGTTATCTGCATAAACGAACCCGAACCAAAGCATACTAAACTAACAAAAGGAGGTTAATATAAAACCATACTAATTGTTCAAAATACTGCACAAAACAAGGTTCATACACATGACCAACAAAATACTTCACACAATAAGGTTCATACACATGACCAACAAAATACTTGACAAAACAAGTCTTCCTAAATCTGACTTTGATAAGAGTCAACTTGGTGTAGATGAAGTAGAGGTCCCAACTTTCATCTTTTTGTTAGAAACTCCAGCATCCCTTTGTTGTTGAAGTTGATTCCTCGTCACAACTCTTTTCCCTTTCCACTTGAGACCAGTTGGTCTAAATCCAAGATCCACATTAGTTTGTGCAGCATTCATCAAGTTTGTACCAGTTGAAATATTTCTTTCACTTGGCCTACCAGGCTACAAAATACTTATAGTGAGTAATGAAATCATCCAAAAACATAAGGACATAAATTATTATTAACTAAGCTAATTGACTTCTCACACTTACATTAAGGATAGTACTTCCAGTTTATGTGTCTGTGTACAAACCAAAACCAAAATTTCTGGTTCTATTCTTTCCAACAGAAGAAGCAAGTGATCTGGCAGTAGCAGAAATAGCTGCACCAGCTCCTCCACCTCTTCCCCTACCAGCTCCTCCACCTCTTGCCCTACCAGCCCCACCACCTCTTCCCCTACCTCCTATTGATGGTGTGTTCCTTCTTATCTTTGATGTTTCAGCACACAAGGAAGATGAGGCCCTTGGAGTTTGGGTTGTATTACATTGACTACCAACTGGTGTGCTTGTTTGTCCCTAATATATGATTGCTAAGTCATTAATCAATACAACAATGAAAACAATGACAACATTAGAAACAAATTGAATTGAAAGTCATCAAACTTACCCTTAAACTGCATACTGATTTGTTGTGACCAACCTGATGGCAAATTGAACAAGACATCTTGGCACCTTTCTTTGAAAGTTTTCCCCACTTCTTTGGTTCATCCTTGTCCTTTCTTCTGCATTTTTTTGGCCTACCAGGCATTGTTTTTACCTCTGGAGGCTCAACTGATGGATTTGTAGAATCAGGCCACAGTTGTATGCTTGGAATTGGCTGAATAAAGTATTGGTAAGCTGCCAAGAAAGTATCTTTCCTATACCAGTGTTCAACATAGTCTTCTGGTTCCTTCCCAACCTTATAAAAGGCACATATTGCATGTTGACATGGTATACCTCTTAACTGCCATAACCTACAACTGCATTCTCTTTTTTGTATGTCAACAGTGTGCCTATACATGCCCTCATTCACTTCAAATCCAGTGTCAGCATTTCAATGTACTTTTAACTTCCTTCCTATTTCCTTGTTGTCCTCTAAAACTAGTCTTGCCATAGGTGATATATGAGAAGCCCATGTTTCAACAAACTTGACCATATCTACTTGCCTACTCATCACTTTTGTGCCTAATTTCTTCAAGCATGGTGATGATAGATTTATGCCTAGGACTTAATATCCAGGAATTAAATGTTTCACACATGTTATTTTCTACAATATCACATCTAACATTCTCATTGAAATAAGCCCTACACCAGTATTCTTTATCATAGGACAATAAACTTTCATAGATACCATTACCTAATTCATCTAATTTCTTCATTTCTTCTCTTAATTTTACCTGAAATGGAGCCTTAGCACATCTCCAAAACTGCTTCCTTCTTTCTTCTCCCCTCCAAGTTTTCTGCCAGTTTGCCCAAATGTGTCTTGCACACATTCTTCTTTCAGCCAAGGGTAGCAAATCAGCAACAGCAGATGACAGTCCCTAACCATAGAATATTAGTTGGATGACAGTCCAAAATTAAGAATAGTAATGATAAGAAACAAACAACATAATAAATCAATTACATTACCTTTTGCATATCAGACATTACTGTTAAATTTTCACCATTCCTCAACTCTAAATCAGTTTTGAGATAGTTGATGAACCAACTCCATGAATGTGTAGTCTCTTGATCTACCAAAGCCCAAGCAATGGGATACATCTGATTGTTTCCATTTTTTCCAACATCAACTAACAATTCACCTTTGCAGGCTCCTTTTAGGAAGCAGCCATCAAACCCAATTATTTTTCTACAACCTGCCATCCACCCTTTCTTCATAGCCTCAAAGCATACATAAAAGTATTTAAATAGATGTTTCCCAGGTTCTGTTTCTGTATCAGTTCTTACCCAACAAGAACTTCCAGGATTGGTGGACTTAATCATGTCAGCATAGTCCAGCAACCTAGAAAACTCAAGGTTCCAATCACCCATAAACTGACTAATCACCTTCATCTTGGCTCTATATACAAGTGATCTTCCTACATACAAACCCCATTTAACCCTTATAACCTCTTGCAACTCATGAACTGTGGTGTTTGGACTTGAGATGATTCTATTTTGCAGCTTTCTAGCAATGTACTTGGTTGTGCAAAGTTTGTTTTTGTTCTTTGTTGGGCATTTATGGACAGGAATATAGGTCTTCACAGTAAAGTTTTGTGAATCCTTGTCCTTACTAGCATATATCCGCCACTTACATTGTCCATGTATACACTTAGCTCTTACTCTATCTTTCTCATTAGGTCTAAGCTTTATACCCACTTTATATTGAATAGCATAGTCAGCAAGAGCTTTTCTAAATTCTGTTGCATTATCAAAGATCATGCCCAACTCAAACAAAGGAATTTTAGCATCAAAGTCATACCCGATCTTGTAGCTTTTTCTTCTTGGAGGAAGATCAATACCTTCTTCAGCCAGTGGGTCTAACTCTTCATCACTGTCTACACTCCCAACATCCGAGCTGTCCAAATACTCTTCATCCCCACCCAACTTTCCAACATATTTGTCCTTCTTATATTTTCCTATATCTTCAAACCCCTTATCAATTCCAGCCTCACCAAGTATTACATCTTCTGTAAAAACAGGTTTTTTCCTCTGTTTCTTTTTACTTTGTGATGATGCATCATTATTCACCTTACTCTTCAACTTGTTTCTCTTTACTTCCCTGGCAGCATCCCTCACAGATTTTAATTCATCATCAATCTCACTGTCATCTTCATCTGGAATGTCTCCAAGATCATCTTCACCAAAGTATGCATCTTCATCTTCAAGATTTGTCTCATTAAACTGGTTGTCATGTTCTGCAGTTGCACTCTCTTCAACATTTATATCCTCTTCTAATATTGTAGACCTAGGTTGTTGTGCATTTACATCACTGCCCTCGACAGCATTTACTTCAATATCCTCATCAACATTTACTCCATTGTCCTCATCACCATTTACTACATTGCCCTCCTCACAACTTACTCCAATGCCCTCATCACCATTTACTACATTAGCCTCATCAGCTGTTACCCCATTGCCCTCATAATAATGTACACCAATACCCTCATCAACATTTACACCAATGCCCTCACCACCCCTAATTTCTGCTGCCTGGTCACTATCACAAACTTGTGATGAAGGTAAATATCCCACAACTACATCCTGCTCCACAACCTCTAAATTGTCTATTGTATGACTCACATAGACATCAAACTGATCCCCATCCTTCAGGTCTTTAATCAAATTTAGTAGTTGATAGTCATTTTCAACTGGAAAGAACTTCTTAGTTTTCGGGCATAGAACAAAGAGCCCACCAACAGAGTTGTAGCGCATTTCAGGGGTCTCTTTTATGTAGGACACAAGCTCGGGTAAAGAGAAATGGTCTTTGTCGACAAAATGCCCTATTACAGCACCCTCCCCCACATACTTGTCATCAAAAAAGTATCCCCCATGATGAAAAACAACACCAATATATTCGTCCATGTGACTCTGTACAGAAATTGACAAAAGAAACCCAGTAAATATTCCCTAACATTTTCTGATTTTGAAAACAAAAAAACCCTAATCGAAGCAAAAAATGGCGAAACATGTGATAAAATACAAAAAATGGCGAAACGTACATACCTTTATGCAATAATCGAAGCAACTTTACAGCAACAACCCTTTTTCATAGAAAATTAATCCACTCGCAAACCCTAAAATGTCGTTCCTTCAGGTCATCAAACTTCAACAAACCTAAAACTCGAACAGTTTAAGAACTAATTCATAGAGTCGTAAGTGAAAGACAACTTTAATTTTGCAACAATAATGGCGATGAACAAAGCTTAAAGGAAGAGATTAAAATGGCGAAATACAGTGGTATAGAGAGAGAGAGAGAGAAAGTCTTTTGACGGAAGAAATAAGGAGGAGTTAACGCCATCTAATGTTTTATGTTTTATATTTTTAATATTTGTTATTATTGCACACATGTCAGATTTTAATTCGTTCTTATAAAATAAATTGGAGGTGTAACACACGCGAGTGACCTGCTGAGGTCGGGTGTTTGTAAATTTCAGTTTTTGAAAACTTGAAGTGTTCAGTTGGAAAACCTCTCAGGTTGAGGTGTCCAACTGACCGTTCTGGACAACTTTAAGGGGCTATTTATGTATTTCGCCTTTTAAAAAAATTAACATTCATATTATTTTATATAAATATTTTGTTTTCAAAGTTAACATATAGTAATAAGTAACCAAACAAGTATCTTTCAAAAATACTCCTAATTCCAAAATTAAATCTCGTTCTTCTAAAAATTAAAATATTTTGGGTTTGTTTGTGTTCTTAAGTTTTATAAATACTATATGTTTGTTTGTGGGACAAAGAAACATACTCAAATTATAAAGTAAGTTATATTCTATATCTGACTTACGTAAGAGGGTTTATTTCGTAGCAGTTAATACTTAGAGCATGTTTGGCTTAGCTAATTTGGAGTAGCTGATAAGCATTAGGTGCTGAAAAATACTTTTAAGTACTGAAGTTGACTTAAAAAATAAACAGTTATGTGTTTGGATAAAAGTACTGAAATTAATAATAAGCAACTGAAAAACTAGGTATGCAAAGAGATCTGTTTTGAAAAGAAGTATTTTAGGGATAGAATAGTAAATATTTTGGTCAAACCTGAAATACTTATAAGTTGAAATTTGATAAGTTGGGGAAGACCAACTTATGACTTTTGGCTTATAAGTACTTAACTTATAATCATTTTTAATTTTACCAAACGCGTAGATAAGCCAAAAAGTGCTTTTAAGCCAGTTTGACCAGCTTATAAGCTTACCCAAACGCCCTCTTATCCCCCTCTCTCTCTCTCTCTCTCTCTCTCTATATATATATATATATATATATATATATATATATATATATATATATATATATATATATATATATATATATATATATATATATATATATATTTGAAAAACACAAAATCAGAAAACTGTTAGAAGAATAAAAGAAACTAGAAAACAGTAAAGAATAAGAAATATTCCGAGTCTACAATTTGCTTGTGCGTCCTTAAGGAATTTTAACTCCCTCATACGTTGTCAAGGTAATAGATTTAATCCTCTCAAGATGAAACGGAATAAACCTTCTTGCAACAGTGGCAATACAAACTGCAGGATACCAACGAACTCAAAGAACGGAGCAAAATCACACTTACGAATTTGAGAGAGAGAGTCTGCGAATTAGAATGCAGTATTTTCAGAATGAAAGAAGTTCTCTAGTTTTGATATGTTAAAAACGAAGCCATGCCTTAGAATTTATAGGCAATTATTGAAAGAGGTGTGATGTTTGTTCTAGAAAAGGTGTCTGTTCAGAAGTTTACGCGTCCTGCCGCAGTCCTATCGCGGTTACGCTAGGACCGCGGCCAGACTAGCCTTCTGAATCTGCAGTAGTGTTATGGCACGGTCCTACCGCGGTTACGCCAGGACTATGGCCAAACTATCCTTCTGAATCTTCAGCAGTGATCTAGCATTTAAATAATTATTAAATAAATTTATCCAAAAATAATCTTATTGATCGATCATTTGACAAATCCAAAGCTGAAGTTGAAGCCGAAGCCGAAGCCAAGCGAGCGACGATGACGACGCGAAGGTTCATTCTCTTCAACTCCTTTTAAGAGCTTTATGAAGTGATTTTATATATAAGCACACAAATGTAGTTGTCCTCAGCAATGAGGCACAAAGTGCAAGTCAAACGTTCACTTCATTCAAAATTTTCATTTCCCTCTATTTTATTTTTCACCATTTTCAATTCACACTCTTAGACATTTAAAGCCCAATGCTTGATGTCTTAAGCCCAATGCTTGAAGTCCAACAATCCCCCACATGAATGGGAGTGACTGTAATAAGAATGATCATAGATGAAAGCTGTGTGATTTGCAAGTAAGGATTAATTGCATCTGGATAAGTAGGTTTTCCTTTGAACTTTCCGTAGTGAACATATGTCAGATATACTCGGTCAATCGGTAGATTTGATATCTTTGAGAACTTTAGTGTATACCTAGACAACCATATGTCACACAACCAAACCTTAACCGTTTATTAATTCTCATTATTGTGTTCGTTTCAAACATTTGGTTTCATAAATGCGTAGAGAATTGGCCTTGCAAATTCTCATTGAAGCGACTTCCACTTCACATTTACATAGGTGATTCCTAGACGTGTAATCCTTTAGATTGGCACTATTTGATAACTACCATATCAAACTTAGGTAATCATTAAAGAACGTGTAAAGTTCTATCCTTGTTACTGAACATTGTCTTCATCACGAGAAGGGACCAAAGATTTAACTTTGACAATATTGAACCAGTCAATCATAACTTTGTTTGAGCTCCTTGAACCTAGATCTCGGAACATCCAAAAATTCTAGGTAGAGTTACCGCCATGTTGACTTGTCCTCGGCCATAGTCTCATTCCCTTAGATGATTTCTCAACTCCCGCTCTAGTTAAGCCTTTTGTAAGCGGATCCGCCACATTATTCTTTATCTTACATAATCAATAGTGATAATTCTACTAGAAAGTAGTTGTCTAACGGTGTTATATCTTCGTCGTATATGACGAGACTTTCCGTTATATATAACGCTCCCTGCCCATCCTATTGCAGTCTCACTATCGCAACGTATGCAAATAGGAGCCAAAGGTTTTGGTCAGAACGGAATGTCTTCTAAGAAATTTTGAAGCTATTCAGCTTCTTCATCGGCTTTGTGCAAAGGTATAAACTCTGATTCCATTGTAGAGCAAGTGATGCACGTTTGTTTGGAAGACTTCCAATAAACGCTTCTCCACCAACAGTAAAAACATATTCACTTGTGGACTTTGTTTATGTTGAGACGGTTATCTAATTTGCATCACTATATGCTTCAATAACTGCAAGATATTTATTGTAGTGCAAAGCATAGTCTTGGGTATGTTCCAAATATCCCAGAACACGTTTCATTGCCACCCAGTGATATTTGTTTGGTACTTGTGAATCGACTAAGTTTACTTATTGCACAAGCTATATCAGGTTATGTACAATTCATGATGTACATTAAGCTTCCAACAGATGAGCATACTCCAATTGAGACGTACTTTAACCTTTATTCTTTATAAGATGATGATTTAAGTCAATTGGAGTTCTTGCACTTCTAAACTCCAAGTGTATGAATTTTTCAAGTACCATTTTCACGTAATGTGATTGAGACAAAGCTAGACCCTGAGGAGTCCTCTGGAATTTAATTCCTAGAATTACATCGGCAACTCCTAAGTCTTTCATATCAAACTTACTAGCAAGCATACGCTTAGTAGCTTGAATGTTGGCAATGCTCATTATTAGCATATCATCAACATATAAAGCAAATAATAACTATATGATTTGGAACGTTCTTAGTGTAAACACATTTATCACATTCATTAATCTTAAAGCCATTTGACAACATTGTTTGGTCAAATTTCGCATGCCATTGCTTGAGTGCTTGTTTTAGTCCATAAAGGGACTTAACAAGTCGAACACCTTTTTTTCTTTTTCCTAAACCACAAACCCTTCGGGTTGTATCATGTAAATTTCTTCCTCTAGATCACCATTTAAGAAGGCCATTTTTACATCCATTTGATGGATTTGAAGACCATATAAGGCGGCTAACGCTATTAGCATCCGAATGGATGTAATTCTTATTACCGGCGAGTATGTGTTAGAATAATCAAGTCCTTCTCGCTGTCTAAATCCTTTGAAAACAAGTCTTGCCTTGTCTTTGTCAATAGTACCATCTTCTTTTGTTTTCTTCTTGAAAATCTATTTAGAACCCAATATTTTGTTACCTGGAGGAAGATCAATCAATTCTCATGTATGGTTGCTTAATATGGATTCTATTTCACTATTGACAGCTTCTTTCTAATATTGTGCTTATGAGGAAGACATTGCTTCCTTGAAGGTACGAGGCTCATTTTCTAGGAGGAAAGTCAAAAAATCTGGACCGAATGAAGTAGATGTCCGTTGACATTTACTTCTTCTCGTATTTTCCTCATTAGGCATACCATATGTTATTTCCCCCCGAGGCCGTTTTGACTTTTGGTAAGGTCACTTCACTTTCCTTTTTATACAGATAAATTATTTTAAAGAATTCAGCATTATCTGATTCTATTATCGTATTAATGTGAATCTCAGGATTTTCTGACTTATGAAATAGAAAACGATATGCCTTGCTATTGGTTACATATCCAATAAATAAACAATCAACTATTTTTGGACCTATCTTAACCCTTTTAGGCTTTTAGGTTTAGGAACTTGTACCTTAGCTAAACATCCCCACACTTTGAAGTATTTCAAGATGGGCTTCCTTCATTTTCATTTTTCATAGGGAATGGACTGTGTTTTACTATGAGGTACATGGTTGATTATTCGGTTAGCTGTAAGTATAGCTCCCCCACATGTTCTGTGGTAAACCAGAACTTATCAACAACACATTCATCATCTCTTTCAATGTTCGATTCTTTCTCTTCGCAATTCCATTAGATTGTGAAAGTAAGGGGCAGTTGTTTCGTGAATAATGCCATTTTCCAAACATACTTCTTCAAAAGGAGATTCATATTCACCACCCCTATCACTTCTTATCATTTTGATCTTTTTGTTTAGTTTTCTTTCAACCTCACTCTTGTATTGCTTGAAAGCGTCAATTACCTCATCTTTACTATTAAGTAAATAACATAGCAAATCGTTAATAAAAGTAATAAAATATTTTTTCCCACTACGAGATGGTGTTGACTTCATATCGCAAATATCTGTGTGAATTAAGTCTAAAGGACTTGAATTCCTTTCAATGGACTTATAAGGATGCTTAGCATACTTTGATCCCACACATATTTGACATTTGGAATTAATGCAATCAAATTTTGGCAATACTTCTAAATTTATCATCTTTCGCAATGTTTTGAAGTTGACGTGACCAAAGCATGAATACCATAAAGTGTTTGACTCAAGTAAATAAGAAGAAACATTAACTTTATTGATAGAAAATGCTATTACATTTAGCTTAAAAAGGCCCTCATTCAGGTAACCTTTTCCTACATACATATCATTATTACTTAGTACAACACTATTAGAAACAAAAATACATTTGAATTCATTCTTGACAAGAAATGAGGTAGACACAAGATTCTTACGAATTTATGGAGATGGAGAACTTGGTTTAGAGTACTATTTTTCCCAACGTCATCTTCAGTGCTATCTTGCCAACTCCTTCAATTTTCGTTGTAGACGAATTTCCTATGAAAATTTTCTCGTCGGGCCCTGCTGGGGCATAAGAAGAAAATAAATCTTTGTTAGCACAAACATGGCGGGGGCTCCAGAATCTATCTACGATTCTTTAGTATTTCTACCAAGTTATATTCAGACAACATGGCACACAAGTCCTCCATTTCTTCAGCATCTTTAACCATGTTAGCTTGATTCTTCTTCTTCTTATCATTCTTTGGTGCACGACAATCCACAGCCTTATGCCTAGATTTTCCACAGTTGTGGTAATTACCCTTGAACTTTTTCTTGCTTGGGTAATTCTTGGTCCATAAGCCTTCTTTCTTTTTTTGTTTTGTGGCGCCTCCTCAACAATGTTAGCCCTTATTATTATCGAGTTTCCACATGACTTCTTTTCAGCATTTTTGTTGTCTTCTTCTATCCCCAAACACACAATCAAGTCTTCAAGTGTCATCTCCTTCCGCTTGTGTTTTAGATAGTTCTTAATATCTTTCCACAACGGAGATAATTTCTCAATAAAAGCGGCGACTTGAAAGGCCTCATTAATGATAATACCTTCAGCAATAAATTCATAATTAATAACAAGATAACTCTTATCAATAAATTTATTGATTCCGGTCATACCTTCAGCAAGGAGGTCATGCACAATAACTTGTAATTCTTGGTCTTGAGTTATGACCGACCTAGTGTCAATCATCCTGAAATCCAAAAACCTTACAGCCACAAACTTCTTAAGTCTGGCATCCTCAGTCTAGTACTTTTTCTCAAGCGCATTCCATAACGCTTTTGAAGTTTCCATAACACTATAGACATTGTACAAGTTATCTTCCAAACAACTCAAAATGTAGTTTTTGCACAAGAAATCAGAATGTTTCCATGCTTCAGTTACAACAAATCATTCGTCATCTGGAGTGTTTTTAGCTAGGAACGGAGGATCCTCCTTGATGAATCGCTACAAACTCAACGTAGTAAGATAGAAGAGCTTCATTTGCTAGTGTTTGAAGTCGATACCGAAAAACTTTTCGAGTTTTTCTACTGGTGCCATAGCATGAGCAGGATTTGAACGGATTGACGAGGCATCACAATTCATAATAGTAACACGCGTTCCCACAACATTTCCATTAGTTTGGTTTTCATTTGTCATTTTTCTGCAGAGTTGGAAACAAAAGAGAACTTTGTTAAATTAGTGAAATTTTGATATCTTCAAACTAAATACCAAACCAAACAAACAACACGTAACAATGGTGAAGTTTTTATATACTTCAAACCCGTAAATTTATTATTCCGATAAATTTTTAATATACTTTAAACCGGACACAATAATTATTGGAGTAGAAAGCACAAAGGCTTTAGTATCTTGAATGTAGTATTTTCAGAATGAACAAAAGTTCTCTAATGTTTTTGATTTGTTAAAAATGAAGCCATGCCTCAGAATATATAGGCAATTATTGGAATATGTGTGATGTTTGTTCTGGAAATGGCGTATGATATATAGGAATCATTAAATATTAAATAATTAATTATTAAATAATTTTTGATATGGCATTTAATTAATTATTAAATAATTTTTGTCCAAAAATAATCTTATCGATCATCTATCAAATCCAAATCCAAATCCAAATTCAAATCCGAAGCCGAACGAGCGACGACAACGACGACGACGCGAGGGTTCATTCTCTTCAACTCCTTTTAAGAGCTTTAAGAAGTGATTCTATATATAAGCACACAAATGCAGTTGTCCCTCATCAATGAGGAACAAAGTGCAAGTCAAAATCTCACTTCATTCAAAATTTTTATTTCCCTCCATTTTGTTTCCCACCATTTCCAGTTTACACTCTTAGACTTTTAAAGGCCAATGCTTATATATATATATATATATATATATATATATATATATATATATATATATATATATATATATATATATATATATATATATATATATATATATATATATGTATATATATATATATATATGTTATGACGTGGTCCTACCGCGGTTACGCCAGGACCGCGGCTAGACTATCCTTCTGAATCTTTAGTAGTGATGTGCATTTAATTATTATTAATTAATTAAATAAATAAATTTTGTCCAAAAATAATCTTATCGATCATTTGACAAATCCAAAGACGAAGCCGAATGAGCGACGACGACGGCGCGATGGTTCATTTTCTTCAACTCTTTTTAAGAGCTTTAAGAAGTGATTCTATATATAAGCACACAAATGTAGTTATCCCTCATCAATGAGGGACAAAGTGCAAGTCAAAAGCTCACTTCATTTAAAATTTTCATTTCCCTCCATTTTATTTCTCACTATTTCCAATTTATACTTTTAGACTTTTAAAGCCAAGCTTAATGTCTAGCAATCTCCCACATGAATGCGAATGACTATATATATATATATATATATATATATATATATATATAGATAAAAGCACGAATAATTTATGCTAAATATTACGAATAATTTATGCTAAATATTGAACGACTAAAATAATTGAAACATTAATCGACTTTTATGCCCTTAAATATTTGTATAATTTGAGGATCTAATAGATAAATTACCTAATAATAGAATTCTTTTTCGATTTAAACTGCACATACAACAAGCCTACAAAATTGTTTTTGAGTCAAATTCTTAAAGGAGACTATTGTTTTGGACTACTCCTCACAATGTCATTATTGAGTACATTTAGATTTTAAGCGATTGTGGCTAAAAGTTACAAGCACTTTAAATTCCTTTTTGTTTGTAGGAATCCTTTATTAAGTTTACTTTTATTATCTTCTATATTTATTATAAAATACGAATGTTGAAAGCTAAATATTGAACGACTAAAATATCTTTAAAATATATGCCCTTAATTATTTACATAGATCTTCACAATCAAAAAAATGACAAACTGAAAATACACCATCTAAGATGACGAGTTGTAATAAAATAGTAATTTATATACCCAATCAACTAAATCTATCAAATTTAATTTGGGTATATGTAAGACTTCGTTCATACCTCTTTACGTTAGTTATATTAGCTAACAAAAGCAGCAACAAAAATAATCAAATTATCAATATCTCAACTATGTTTGGATACTGATTTGTTTGTCCCAATAGACACTAATATAAAAGACATTCAAATTTCTTTGCAAAGTACACGTTTTTCATTCTAATAATGAGTTTTTTTGATATATATTTGTTCTTAGTAATGATACAATTTATCACGTTTTTCTTTTTTTTTTGTTTGTTGCTTTTTAAATTTATTTCTTAGCTTAAAAATTTTGACATCCCATGTAATCTAAGGTATTTGCTAAGACAAAGAAACATAAGATTAGGAATGATTTTATATGAAGTATTCTGCTAAAGATCTAGGGAAGAAGGTTGGTAAGATCTCTTATATGATGGAATCTATAATATAAATTATCTTTGAGGACTGTGGCTGAGTTATATGATTTTTGGTATTTTGAGATGAGTCGTTCCATATAATAACTTTTAGTATATTGGAATGCTAAATATCGAATCACAAAAGTATTTTCAAAATATTAATCGTCTATTACGCTCTTCTACGATTAAATTATGCTGATGTATAAAAATATACTAAAAAGTTATCTAAGAATTGGACACTAAAATTATATCGTTGAATTCAAAATACTATAGGATTTTTCTACGTGAAATAGGCATATAATTAAACTAATTACCGTAGCTTACGAATTTGTAAGTTCCACATCACCTAACTTTTCACAAGTATGCGTATTCGTCACAAACATACACAAAATATACGTGCAATATATAAAATTAACAAATATATAGTATCAATTTTCTTTCACACGAATTTTTACTTTATAATAGAGAAATATATACGTGCAATGCATATATATAGAGACTAGTATATATAAAATAACTGGCTAATAGTTATCTTATCCAATTGGAACAAGATATGTATTTATGTAAGTAAAATTTTACTTGACTTTAAATTTCTAAATATTAGGAGCTTTTACTTAGTTCAAATAAGGAAAGACTTAATAACCAAAAATTTAATTAATTTTAGATCCCTAAATATTAGATAAACAATTAAATGACTACTTTATTCAACGTGAAACCTATTTTTAAAGGGTAAAAAAAAACGAACGATATTTTGATAAGGCCGCACGTTGCACGTGTACCTATATTAATGAATTATTTTTGTATAGAAAAAAGTATAAATTCTTTACAATAAAAAATGGTAATCCTATTCAGTTAAGTGTATATCATTATTTTGTATCTCTCTGGTATAATAAATTATTTTGCCATGAAATCAGAAACTCACAGTTGCTGATTGTCTTTGTTGCTTAACTGGAATAAAGAATGGTGATTCAGACTTCCATTCTGTGTGAGACAATTAGGTGAATGTTGTACTCGTAAATTTTTTATGATTTTTGGGTAAAAGAAACTTCTTTGCTTTGGCTAAAGGAATTATCATTTTTAAAATTTCAAAAATTTAATGATTAATTATTTTGAAATCCAAACACCATAACTAATTGTTTAACTGTATAAATTTTCATCTCCTTTGATTTTCTAGAAAATTCAGGCAATAATAGTTAGGAAAATTGCTCATGTTCGTTAAAGTTTCATTCTTCGTTTATCTAGAAAAGTAGTACTCTCCTATTATTTTCAAAAAATTTATAGGAAAAGGATAAAGGAACGAAAGAATTAACAACTTGCTGGAATTGCATGGTCCAAATGTAATATTGGTGTTTTCTAGACTATGAACCAAATTTAGACCAATAAAATTTAACTCATAAAATTACCGGTGAAATATAATATTTCTATGAACCAATAATTCTTATTGTAAGTCAGAGATTTTATCAATTATATTTTCACCCCCGATAATTTTGCTGTTCAACGCGGTTTTGCGCCCAATAGGCCATGTGCATGCATGGTTATTCATGAGAGCTCGAGAGACTATGCCAAAATCTCGCAGAAGTGGCCCACTCCACTCTTGTATAGGCGAATTCATCAATTGTATACTGCTTTTAAATAGAAAATCTATAAGGAATATGAATTTCATTAAGAGTTATAACTCATTCTCTCAATTAGCAGCAGTCAAACACTCTCTTTTAGTGCTTCAGTGTCAATATTGACTTGTTATTACCCATATGAACCTATTTCATGGGATCTCCAATCACATAGGTTGGGTTACCATCTCTATTGACAAAAAGTCGGCCTTAACCCCATCTCTTTTGAGAATTGAAGAAATAATTTTCTTCCCACAGGCTTAGTTAGAAGATCAGCCAAATTTTTCTCTCACTTCACATAGTTAATGGAAATTATTTTATCTCTCAACAGTTGTTTTGTGACATCATTTCTCAGTTTCATGTGTCTACTTTTATATTTGTAAGATTCATTCTTTGTAATAGCTATCGCCTCTTGGAAATCACAGTCTATAGACACATTGGGCAATACGTCCTTTATTAAAGGAATATTAGCTAAGAAGTTTCTTAGCCACTTAGTATCAGAACCAACTAACTCCTGAGCTACAAACTTTGATTCCACTGTCGATCTTGCTATGCTCGTCTGTTTAGCTGATTTCCACGATACTGCACCACCACCAAGGGTGAATACATAAACAATAGTGGATTTTATCTCATCTGAATCAGATATCCAGTTTGCATCACTGTACCCTTCTAAGGTAGAAGAAAATTCACTATATAGGATACCATAATTTATGGTTCCTCTCAAATATTTCATTAGTCTATCTAATGCAGACCAATACTATCTGTTAGGATTATGAGTATATCTACTTAATCTACACACAGCATAAGCTATATTAGGCCTTGTAAAATTTATTAAATGCATCAGACTCCCAATAATCTGCGCTTATTTAGACTGAGCAACTGGGTGACCATTATTTTTTTTAACTGAGAGTTAGCATCAAAAGGAGTGCGTACATATGTGATATTAAAATATTCAAACTTTTTAAGAAGTCTCCCAACATAATGTTCTTGTGACAACATTATTCCATCGTCGCTCCTTTTAACTTTAACTCCCAATATATTATATTTAATTCACACAGATCTTCATATAAAATTAGCAGACAAAAATAATTTAGTACTTTGCACAATATTTAAACTTGTACCAAATATAAGCATGTCATCAACATATATATATATATATATTATCACACATATATATATATATATATTATCACATAATCCTTATCTACCACTTTAGTATAAATACATTTATCCACCTCCACAGAAGAAAACTCGTCTCCCAGTAAGACTTGTTCAAATTTCTCATATCACTACTTAGGAGCTTGTCAAAGGTCATAAAGAGATTTAATTAATTTATAAACTTTATCTTAGGTGAAAAATTCATCAGACTAAGATTTTCATCTTAGGAGAAAGATTCAACAGACTAAGATTTTTACTTTATCTCAGGTGAAAATATCATCGGACTAAGATTTTCATCTTAGGAGAAAGATTCAACAGACTATAATTTTTATCTCTATCTTCGGTGAAAAATTCATTAGACTAAGATTTTCATCTTAGGTAAAAGATTTAACGGACTAAGATGCTGACTCTAAGAAATAATTCATTAGACTAGGTCCATTTTTGTATGATCTTAGGAGGAAGATCCATCGGACAGAGGTTTTGACTCTAGGAGATAATTCATCAGACTAGGTCCATTTTTCAAATCCAAATTTTCTTAATCTTTTAAATTCAAACTTCCTTTCTTCCTTTTTCAAATTCGGACTTCCTTTCTTTTTCCAAATTATTCCTTCCTTTTTTTTCCAACTTCCGCCTTCCTTTTTTTCACATTATGCCTTCCTTTCATTTTTTCCAACTTCTGCCTTTATCTTAGGTTAAAGGTTCATTAGACTAAGATTTTTATCTTAGGTGAAAGATTCAACAGACTAAGATTTCTTTATCTTAGGTGAAAAATTCACCAAACTAAGATTTTTATCTTAGGTGAAAGATTCAACAGACTAAGATTTTTATCTACTACCCATTTTCCTCCGAAACTTATTTTATCTACCTTCCAACTTGAATTGTCCTCCTTCAGAACCACTTCCCTAAAAAATGGTGTTGTCCTCCTTCACAAAACTACTTCCCTAAAACTAGTGTTTCAATCCTCCGAAAAATTACTTTTCTTAAAACTGGTGTTTCTTTCCTAAAAACTACTTTCCTATCTTTTATCTTTGTAAAAACACTTGTATTGACCTTCATGTTCTTCAGATGGGTACCCGACTTCAAGAAAATTTTCAACACGATAGAAAATTTTCTGCCCCAGTTTAATAATCCCCATGTAGCATATCTTTCTGCCATTAATAACATTTCCATGCCCCTATTTCAAATCAAAGAAAATTCTGTCAGTTTAAAATGCGGTGGTTGGTTGTGGTACTCCCGCTGGGATGGCTTTCCTTTTCTCCTTTCCATGCTTTGCGTTGTCTGACCATCTTTGAAACTTGGCTGATAACTTTTGCCCTTCTTGATGACTTCTAGTCTTCTTATCTGACCCCATATGTTTTCTATGACAACTGATTTTTCTTGAAGATCCTGCATGTTTACTGATTAACCACTTTTCCCCGCCATCCGTGTCATCGAAATACCCTTTTTCCCCGTTCAAGTCTAATATCTTCTTTTTAGATCATTGCTCGTGAACTGGCATATTCCCGACCTTTGAGTCTTACATGAATTCCCAAATTATGTCCATTGCCCCCCATATTATGTCGTTGTTTCCTGGCGTATTTGATGGCCATGGACCTGAGGTCTGTTGCTCCCTTGCTTGCCGATAACTTTCATTTCTATTTGAAAACCCTGCTTGTTTCTTGCCTAATCACTTCCTTCGCCATCCTTGGCACCGAACATACCCTATACTTTCTGTTTATTGTACCGCTTTTGAACTGTCTTTACCAACCCTTGTGCCTTATGTGACCCCCAAAGCATGTTGATTAATATGTTATTCTTCCAAATTGAAACCCCTTGCCCTTGCCCTTGACCTTGAAGTCTATTGCTCTTTCGCTTGACCCTTGTCACAAAAAATATTTATTCTTCATTCCAAACCAATACCCTCTATCAGTTGCATTACTCCGAGCCCGCGATCTACCCAACTTTTGTGTTTCAACAGGATTCCCCAAAGCATGTTGAGTATGACCACCTCGGTGATGTTTGATGTTATTTCCTAACTTATGACGCTTTGATGTGTTAACCAGATACCATTTTACGTAATTGGAAAGTTTGGTGGCATATTTTTGAAGTCATTTCTCACTTGTTATGAAGTGACAGACTCAAGAAGAAAAACAAGATGGGAAGAATAGAATGGAGGAAAATGGAAAGAGACGAAACCTATAGAGTAGCAAACCATCAGATGTAGATATCGACTCTAGCAACCTCGATATGCACATGCAGCTTACTCTTTTTAGCAAATCTGAAGTTCAACTCTTGTTGCAATTTTTCGCTGTGAAACTGGTTTTTGATGCTCCGCTTGCCCGATCTGATCCATCATCTTTAGTCGACTTGTGGTGCCCGTAGAGTTTTCACCATCAAGCCTCTCTCATTTGATTTTTCTCTCAACTCACTATCGCCTTACGGTGCCCATGAAGGTTTCACCAATAATCCTTTCTCATTTTGATTTCTCTGATCTTGAGGGTACCGATGGTGGTTCTCATCATTATTACTCTCTAATTCTTCATTTTCCTTTGTTTGTACTGGAGTGTTGCCCCTGATGTGATTCAACTCTGCTCGCTTAAATTGACATTTCTTGAAGACTGATCAAAAGGTCTTTCTTTGGACCGTAATGCAAGCTTTTGGATGGGATCTAGAAAAAAGTGTATAAAGGCTCAAAATAATTCAACGTGGGTTCAAAACTACAACTTCCATAATCATATTTCTTGCAACAACCACATCTTCTGCCCCAGTTTTCTTCTTGGGGACTTTTGGACTTTTCTTTGGTTGTGACTGAACCTCAGTAAGACTGTCTACGTACCCTTTCGGGATCAAGTCAAACATAGTTCAGGCAACTACATTTGTTAGTGCGATCTTTCCTTCTTCCACTTTCTTTTTCTTTCTCTCCTTTCTTCTCTTTTCTTTTTCTTCTTCTTTTGTTTTCTTTTCTTTTCTTTTTTCTTTTTTTCTCCTCTACTTTTCTCTTCTTTTCTTTTCTTTTCTTTTCTTTTTCCACTATTTTTCTCTTGTTTCTCCATTTTCCTTGCTCGGGTTCTTGAGTTTTGTTTTTTGATTCCGAAAGAGGGATACGAAAGAAAATATAATAAGGCTCAAAGGGATAACGAATGATAAAGTGTTTGGATATAAGAACAAAATGCCTTCGTCATTCCAATCTTCAAAATATACCAAGTACAAACTATACAGTTAAACACCTTTTGATTGATTCACATATTTGCCTTCTGTGTTTGCCGATTCCTAGTGCCGTTGGACAACAATCTCGGTACCATGAATGATCCCTTTAGACTTGGGGCATTCTTGCCTTTGGCTTTAAACCAATGAGTCATGATGCATTTCCACAGTATTTCTTTATGTTCTATTTTCCCCAGTTTCTCTTGATTCAGGCTTCAAAGTATTCCAGTATATTCTTATTTCTTTCGAGTGCCCTCACATCTTCAACATTGTTTCATTGCTAAATTGACTTTTAAACAACCAGGCCGAGAATTATGTATTCATGTCATGTCACTTAAATCAGCATGAAAAGATTGTAAAATGACTAGAACTGGCAGGAAACAGAGAATTGTATTAGACATGACGGTGAAAAGGGTTGAAACAACAAAACAAGCGGACTAGGCTAAAATTACAAACCTAAACGGCACTAAACAAGCTTATTACTAAACAAAGAAAAGTGGAAAGATAAAAGGGTTAGACTCCCAAGATAATGTCCGGATTACAACCCTGAAATAACTCGGGCAACTGAAATGACACCAAAATAAACCACCAAAACTCCAAGAGATGGAGCGCCTTCCAAATTACCAAGTATGGCATCTTAGCTACTGAATTTCACACAAAGATTACTGGAATTTTCACAAGTCTTCATCACGTTATTCTGAGCAAACTGCCTCTGGGTTTCCTTTGCCGGCTCATTCTTACAATCAATGATTCCTACCATATGCGTCTCATTATGCACTAGAGATGGACGTTGGCCAGTGTTTACTGCATCTGGACTTGGCACAACAATGTCGCTTGTATCAATAATCTTTTGAATTGCATTCTTCAAATTCCAATATTTCTCTATGTCGTGCCCCGGGCACCTGAACAGTATGTGCACTTTTAAGAAAGATCAAACTTCTTTGGAAGAAGGTTCGTCATTTTTATCTTAATTGGCTTCAACATGTCCAATTTCATTAGCCTCTGGAACAACTTGGCGTATGATTCTCCTAATGGAGTGAATGTTTCTTTCTCTGCAACCTCTCATTCTTAAATGCTTGATTGGGCCAAGAATATGAACCATGAGGGTTTCGGTAGGCTTATGGGGGTGGCTAAGACATTTGTAGATGTGAAGCATATGGTGGTGCATTGTAGTTGGGGTACCGAGAAAGTGATGTACGATTTTGGGAGTTCTGTAGAGAGAGGTAGCTGTGAGGAGGATGACACGGATATCCGCGGGGTTGATATTGAGGCTTAAAGTGTTTAACAAGAGTGCCCGCTGGATCCTTTTATTGGTGGCGGCTATGACCTGACAAAAGATCGGGTGTTGCTCAAGGGATATGTTTGGGGTTGGTGTTGAAGTTGAACAGGTTTAGCAAGAACAATTATCGGACCTTGTTGTGGATGGGGCTCAGCAACATCTTTTCCGTGAATGGCAGGACCATCCCGAGTAACCTGTTCATTCCACTTGAGCTAAAAATCCTTAAAACTTCCCTTGGGTTTCTTTTCCTTCTGAAATGGGGAGGAGCAATTTGGGACAATGTCCTTATTGTACTGAGTGTCGAACAAAATCTCGAACCATGTCACCCAATGTTGGCTATTTTCCAATATCCTGGCAATTATGCCATTCTAAAGCAACTCCAGTCAAGCTCTTACTGAAGTAGGCCATCAACAAGTCATATTTCTCTCCGACATTTCCCATTTCATTGAAATAGACCTTCAGGTGGGCTACCGGATGTCCACTCCCATTATACAGGTTAAATTTAAGCACTTTGAACCCCACAGGCAGGCAAACATCAGGGGACATAGAAGATTCTTTGTAGGACGTGTTACCTGGTCTCCCATTCCTGACATGTTTTCTAAGGATTGTTCTTTCAGCTTTATGGCTATTTCATCTCGCCTTACTTTTCTTGTGACCTTTTTATTTACGGTATGAAGCTCATCTCGAGGATTCTTCCCGTATTCATTATTGGGAGTAGTGGATATGACAGGAAACATTGGTGGTGGCAGGGGTGGTGCCTTCCCAGTCATCCAGGCTTGATATAGGTCTGCCGTGTGTAATCTTAACATCCGCACCTCCTCGACCAACCCATCACCCCGTTCATCCAACTGTTTTTGAGCTCCGGTATTAACCGATCCAGTTCTTTTATTGTATGCCATTTCCTTTCGTTGTCGAGAAGAATTACCACTTTGGAAACAACAAACCAACCACCTTTCTGGAATGACAAAATGAAACCCACATGTTAGTGTTAGGGTATTACTGATTTTTCTTTCCTTTCTTTCTTGTTTTTCTGCTATTTTCTTTCTTTTTGCCTTTGGTGGTTTTTCCTTTTTTTGTTTTGTTATGGTCTAATCCTACATGGATTGACTACATATCATGACCCCGCATGAATCAGACCGAGTGTACTTCTTGCAAATTGAATGCAAAATTTTGTTGTTTTTGTTTTTTTTTTCTTTTTTTTGTTTTGAAGGATTATTCAAATTATTTTTCTTGAACGGAAACTAAAAAAGCAGACCCAAAATAACAAAATACGAACTTGATGATAAAAAACTAGATCAAGAATACATCAAAGATTTACACCCTAGGCCCGTGGGGCATCACCGGGCATCGCCACAGGCCTCCGCAAGACTGAGAATGTTTCAATGTTAACTGTGACTATTTTTAAAAATAACTGGCCATATAATGACTTATTTTGATAAAGTGGCTATTTTTGAAAATTTTTGTTTAAGAAGACAAAACTCGATTTTGCGGATACGACTTTTCAACACTCCCAAGAGGGAGATTTTAAGGTTGTGCCCGCAAAGTGTTTTAAAATGATTCAGGGTGACTGTTCTTGTAAAAACAGCCCTCCGGCGGCCATTTTGGGACATCCGGCTTATTTTTAAATAAGAATGGCATCACCCAACGCATTTATAACAAAAATTAAAATTTGATATTTTTTGGCTATTTTTGCAAAGGGGGTGGTTGGACCTGTCAAGGGTTGCCTACGTATCTCACACTTACTGAGACGATTTGCCAAAATCAAAACTATTTTTTGACCAACAAATTACTTTCCATTTTTTCTTCAAATATTTTCTCCTTTTCTATTTTTTCACAAATCCGGCAACATTTCGGTACTATTTGGGCATTGGGTTTATAATAAATGTTTATCCTCCCTTAGTACTAACACTCCTATGTTTTCATAATTTTTCACTCATTGTGTACAAACTGGTCAACATGCTGAGCCGAGCAAATAAATGCAAGTAGCACGTAATATGCATCAGGATGGTCATTTTAATTCGGGTCACCTGTCCTAGATGGACCCAACCCCTGTGTTGAGTCCCTAAGTCAAAATGCACGTGATGCAAATAAGCGTCCTACTAGGGATCCGGCATGAGTTTATTGTTCATTTAGGTTTAAACCCTAGATTTATTGGTCTAGACCTGGCTTACCCGAGCGGACAACTCGGCCGAGGGGGAGGAAGCGTACCGTGGATTCAGAAGCTCGCCCGGCTTTGCAACTTTTCCAAACCTCGTTCTAAATTTGGGACAAAGACTCTAACAGAAGAGAAGCTACACGAAATGCACCCTTCTCCATGAAGTAGAAGACTCAGAAAGAGGGAGGGATTCACGACAATTTATATACAGTTCAACAAATATTAAAGCGATAAAAATATTTAGCACGTAAGGCATGGAACATGTATCAAAATCAAATAAAGCCAAATACAACAATTTAACTGAGCTCGAATTCTTGAACCCTGAACCGAAGTTCTAGGTTCTTAACCCCAGCAGAGTCACCAGAGCTGTCATACCTCCTTTTTTCAAGCTTTACACCCCGCGAAGGGTATAATAAAAGGAGTTTTTTCCAATTAAAGGACAATCAAAACGAGATTCATTTATTAAAAGATTCAGAGTCACCACTTGGGAGATTTATGGTGTTCCAAGTCAACGGTTTGAATCCCAAATCGAGGAAAAGGTTTGACTCTGTTTAACAGTCGCGAACCCAAAATCCGAGTAAGGAATTTTGTTAACCTAGGAGAATGGATTAGGCACTCTCGTGTTCCGTGGTTCTAGCACGGTTGTTCAACTGCTACATTTTGCCAGAATCTGATTTTAATACATGTTAACCTATAGTGTAATTTTAGAGTGATCTACCGCTTTTAGTCAATTATTAAGAAAGTGAATGTCGTTTAAGAATGTGTTTTTGGATCACGTCACATAAAATGCACCTGGATCCCCGACACATTCTTACTCAATATTTTGAGATTTGGATTAGGGTCGCATGAAATGCACACCCGTATTTAAGAAGAAAAAATTATTAAAATATGCCTACAGTGGCTAGCGTATGATTACCTTTGGGAAAAGGTCGTGAAATTTGCTAAACGGCCCATCCCGAGATCTAAGTATTTTAATTCAAGCATTTATTGAGGGCCCCGAAATATATGTTTTGTTTAGCGAGGCTCGTCTCATTTTATTATTAAAAAGTCAACCTAAAGCAAACTAAAAATTTCTATTTATCACTTGTCTCTAAAAGGTCAATTAATTCACAAATATAAATTCGGGCCTCGAATTCAAGTCCGAATTCAAACAAAAAGGAAAACCCTTTTAGGTTGAACATGCTACCTAATTCAAAATCCAATTTCATATTTTCCAATTAATTCCCCACTCAATACCACAATAAGGCAATTAAATGAAACCTATCACATGGAATCATTAAGCAAAGTAACTGAATACATGGTGATCTCTTAAAAAACTTAATAAATTTTTTACCAAACCACAACTTTAGGATTCAAGCACAACGAAAGGATCACGTCATTCATTTAGCACGCTCAAATTCATTCATGGATAGAATACTCAACAAATAAAATCAAGCAGACAAATCAAAGGATAGATTCACGTAAATGATGAAAAACAAAGTAAGAGTGAACCTCCATATGCTTTCTGTATTAGGAAAACGTTTTTATGACGTGGCATGACACGTGGATCGGTAAAAGGGCCAGCGGACAATAGTTAAGTAAAAGACACGAGAAGAAGAACTAGGCATGGGGCGCAATTCAGTTACAAGTCCCATACCTGTTTAAAGCGAAGCGGGATGCAATTCTGATGACAAAAGATACAGAAAGCAGTTTAGACATGTATCTCGTATCAATTCAAGATATTTAAGGCCAACGGATCAAAAAGCATTTAAGACATGGATTTGAAGACAAAAAGGTGTCCAAATTCAAGTATTAAAATACCCGATACGTTAGAAAAATGGTATTTAATAGGAATGAATGCGTAACGGCTTGTTTAATGACATTTATTACTCATAATTATCTTATTAAAGCTTAGGTATCATTCCTTTACCTAGAATCAGCTATAAAAGGATAAAGTCTCATCATCTGTAAGGACACAAATTATTACTGATATCATATTGAAATACAACTTTCTTTGCTGTTTATTCTTATTAACGAAAGCCTATTATACTTTTTGGTCTCTTGATTATCAATAACCCGATTTCTTATCTTAAAATCTAAGTTTGACCAAATTATCACATTTTTGGTAAAACAAATGGGTTCCGTTACCGGGAATCTGATAATCTATTCTTACCAAAACTCACATTCTACCCATTGTTAACATCATGTCAAATACCAATAACAACAATAACAATGCTGTTGAAAACCAAACCCAAGGGGATTTACACAATATTGATGTAATTCTTTCTCCCCAAACTTCTCCACGCCAATCTCGTAAAGATTCTCTTGCACCGATATCACATGCTGATGAACAAGGGAAATCAAAACATGTTGAGGGGCCAGAACAAGCTCTGTAAAGAATAATTAATGCACGGGTTAACCAAGCTCTTCAAGCGTTAGTTAGCCGGTTACCTGCTGCGCCACTCACTCCTTCCCCTAATAACAGTACACTGGAGTATCCTCGTTCTGGCCTTGATAACACAAACGACAGATCCCCCAGTGAACCACGAGAAATGGATACAGGTAATGCAAATAACTCTTATTTACAAAATTTGGTACTAACCTTGCAGGCACAGCTCAAGGAGCAAAGAGAGCGGATTGAGCAAATACCGGGTGTTCCTCCAATAATCAAAGGGATAGATGCAGATAAAAATTCCCAGCAACCTTGAAAACCAAGTGCAGCTCCTCTTCCTATTCCCAAGAAGTTTAAAATGTCTAATAGTTCAAAATATGATGGTACAACCGACCCACGAGATCATTTGACGTCATTTACTACAGGTGTCAAAGGGAATGATTTAACCAAGCAGTATATTAAGTCTGTATTGGTCAAAAAATTTGGAGAAACACTCACAAAAGGTGCGTTAACCTGGTATTCTCTCTTACCTGAAAATTCTATTAATTCTTTTACTGAGCTTGCAGATTCTTTCATAAAAGCGCACTCAGGAGCACAAAAGGTTGAAAAAAGAATGGAGGACATCTTTAAGATTAAATAAACAGACACGGAGTTACTCAGAGATTTCACTGATAGGTTTCAACGTGAACGAATGACTTTATCTCGGGTACCACATAATTGGGCTGCAATAGCTTTTGCAAGTACTTTGAACGACAAAAGTTCAGAAGCCACGAGAAAGCTTAAAGAAAGCCTTTGTGAATTTCCTGCAACCACTTGGAATGATGTTTACAACAGGTATAGTACAAAACTTATAATTGAAGAGGATACCGTGCCTCAACATCATCATGAGGAAACGAGCAGATCCAGAAGGTCCGAAGCTGAAAAAAGATCAGGTGAGAATAGATACGATCCATATTTGGGCCATGCGGTAAAAGATTCATGAACAAAATAAGAAAATCAACGATATGATCAAAAATCGAGAAACATGGAATCCAGTTCTTTCTCAAGATTTAGAAATGATTGAAACAGGCAGGAGCCGCGTGATGACGATGGAAGTTTGAAGGCAAGATTTGGTGGGTACAATTTCAATGTCACCACCTCCGAGCTCATAGCTGTTTTGCGAAACATGGGAGATAAGGTACGATGGCCGAAGGAGATGCGTTCAAATCCAAACAAACACAATCCAGATCATTGGTGTGAGTTTCATAATGATCACGAGCATAAGACTTCAGAATACCGATTTCTACATAGTGAAGTAGATCATCTATTGAAACAGGGCTATCTCACTGAGTTATTTAGTGAGAAAGGAAAACGGGCTTACATGAAAAACAGACAAGAACCACCAAAACCACCATCACTAAAAAGAACAGTGAATGCCATCAATGGATGAGATGATATCTACAGAGTAACGTACACCGCTTCAAATAAGTTTTCTAAAATGGTGATTACATGCGAGAAGCGAGTACGCCAAATCTTAGAGCATGAAATCATGAGTTTTGATGATGCAGATACGAAAGGAATAATTACTCCTCACAATGACGCACTGGTTATATCCTTACTTGTACATGACACTAACGTAAAACGAGTTTTAATTGATCCAGGAAGTTCTGTCAACATCATTTTACTAAGGGTGCTGTGGGAAATGCAAGCTGAAGATAAAATGATACCCAAAACACATACGTTGTCAGGCTTCGACAATTCAAGCGTGATAACGAAAGGCGAAGTAATTCTAACAACTTATGCTGCAGGTGTTACTAAAGAAACTAAATTTTAGGTAGTTGAGATAGAAATGGCCTACAACATAATTATTGGGAGACTATGGATGGACGCTGTCCGATCAACTTTGCATCAAGTTATCAATTTTCCATCACCCTGTGGTATATGTCAAATTCGAGGGGATCAACAAACAGCCAGAAGTATAAACGTTGTGGCAGATACAAGTACCATAGGTAAAGAAAAATAGCAATTACAGGGAACAGTTGGAGGCGTCAGCAATCAAACTTCAATTGAAAAAACGAACTTAGACTCGAGACCTGATGTAATTCAGGAGCCCGAAGAAAACGAAAACATCAAAACAATAATAGAGGAGCTCAAAGCAGTAGTACTATTTGAGCAATGGCCTAAAAGAAAAGTTTACATAGGGGTTAATCTAAAGCCACACATGCGAATATGTTAATTGAATTTTTAAAAACTAATGTGGATTGTTTTGCTTGGTCCCATGCTGATTTGACAGGTATACCACCGGAGGTAATGACTCATAAACTCAACGTGGACCCGTCCTTTGTTCCAATCAAGCAGAAGAAAAGAACGCAAGGAGCTTTCAAGAATCAAATAATTCAAGATGAGGTTCAAAATTACTAGAAATTGGGTCAATCCGCGAGGTAAAATATCTTGATTGGTTAGCCAATACGGTGGTCGTACCTAAGAAGAATGGTAAGTGGCGGGTTTGTGTGGATTATATAGATCTAAATAAAGCTTTCCCAAAAGATTCTTTTCCTTTACCCCATATAGATCAAATGATAGATGCAATTGCAGGTCATGAAATTTTAAGTTTTCTAGATGCATATTCGGCGTACAACCAAATTAAAATGCACCCCAGTGACTTCTTTCACCCCGAATATGCATCTAAAAACAGACAAGAACCAGCAAAACCACCATAAAGTAATGCCCCCATTGATTTCTTTCATCACAGACCGGGGGACTTACTGTTATAAAGTAATGCCCTTTGGTCTAAAAAATGCTAGAGCAACCTATCAAAGGTTAGTCACTAAAATGTTTCAAGAACATTTAGGAAAAACTATGGAGGTATATATAGATGATATGCTTGTCGAAACCCAGCATTCTACTGATCATATTTCTCATTTATCTATTACATTCAAAATTTTGCGTAAATACAATATGAAACTCAACCCAGAAAAATGTGCATTTGGAGTAGCCTCGGGTAAATTTTTGGGTTTTCTTGTTTCTAACCGTGGTATTGAGGTAAATTCTTCTCAGATTAAAGCAATCAAAGAAATACCCAATATCCTTACAAATAAAAAGAAAGTTCAAAGATTGATTGGAAGAATCGCGACCCTAGGAATATTTATTTCTAAATTTTCAGATAAATGCTTCAAATTTTTCTCAGCATAAAGCATGATTATTTTGAGTGGAATGACGATTGCCAATGAGCCCTTAAGGATTTGAAAATATATATGTCAAATCCCTCTCTATTGGCAAAACCAAAAGAAGGCGAAAAGATACTCATTTATTTGGTAGTTTCAGAAGTAGCGGTAAATGCTATTTTAGTTTGCGAGGACCAAGGTAAACAATCTCATATTTATTATGTAAGTAAGACTTTGCTAGATGCTGAAACAAGGTATTCACAGCTGGAAAAGTTAGCATTAGCTTTAATCATGGCATCGAGGAAATTAAGGCCTTATTTTCAGTGTCATCCTATTATTGTAGTTACAGCTTTTTCATTACGAAATATTTTGCATAAACATGAACTGTCAGGTAGATTAGCAAAATGGGCTATAGAATTAAGTGAATATGAAATAATTTATCAACCTAGAACTGCTATCAAATCCCAAGTACTCGCCGATTTCGTAGCTAATTTTAGTCAAGGAATGCATTTAGAGGCAGAAAAAGAGTTACAAGTCTTTAATGGTGCAAACCCGAGGATTTGGACATTATTTACTGATGGTTCCTCTAATGTAAAGGGGACATGCTTAGTTCTTATACCACCTACGGGTGGAACAATTAGACAGGCTATAAAATGTCACACCTATAACTAATAATGAAGCAGAGTATGAAGCTGTGATTACAGGTTTGGAATTGGCACTTGAACTTGGCATCAAGCAAATTATAATCAAAAGTGATTCTCAGCTAGTAGTAAATCAAATACTGGGGACTTATGTAGCCAGGGAAACAAGAATGCAGGAATACCTCGAGAAGGTACGAGATTTGGTATGACAATTCGAAACTTGGAAGGTAACGCAGATTCCAAGATATGAAAATGCAGAAGCTGATGCTTTGTCCAACTTTGCATCTGTGGCAGATGTAGCGAACGATGCAAATGCTTCGATTGTACACTTATTTCATTCCATTCTCGAACCTGATAAGAATGAGATAAATTTTAATCATTTAACTTGGGATTGGAAGAATGAAATTATTGCTTTTTTTTGCAGTATGGAACCGTCCCTAATGACAAAACAAAGGCTCATGCATTACGTAAGAAAGCTGCCCGTTATTGTTTACATCAAGGAAATCTTTATCGAAAAATGTTCGGAGGTCCTTTAGCAAGGTGTCTCAGACCTTCACAGATGGAGTATGTAATGAGGGAAATACATGAAGGACATTGTGGAAATTATACTGGAGGTAGGTCATTGGTAAAAACATTAATACGAGCTGGATATTATTGGCCTAAAATGGATAAGGAAGCAAATGACTTCGTGTCTACATGTGACAAATGTCAGAGGTATGGAAACAATATGCATAGGCCAGCTGAATTATTACACCCGATCATAGCTCCACGGCCCTTCATGAAATGGGGGATGGATATCGTGGGTCCATTACCTCAGGCATAAAGACAGGTATAGTTTCTACTCGTGCTTACTGATTATTTCACTAAATGGGTAGAAGTAGGGGCATTTAAACAGGTACGAGAAAAAGAAGTTAAAGACTTCCATTGGAGAAATACAATATGCCGATTTAGGGTACCAAAGAAAATTGTGTGCGATAATGGTCCGCAGTTTATAGGAGCACAAATCACGGAATTCTTTCAAAGTTGGCAAATCAAAAGAATAATATCAACACCATATCATCCGATGGGTAATGGACAAGCGGAATCTAAAAATAAGATAATCATCAACAACTTAAAGAAAAGGTTGCAAGATTCAAAAGGCAACTGGCCTGAAGTTCTACCAGCTATGTTATGGACTTATCGAACAACGATGAAAACAAGTATGGGCGAAACACAATTTTAGATGGTTTATGGTGCAGAAGCTCTAATTCCAGTAGAAATAGGAGAACCAAGTATAAGATATGTTCAAACAACGGAGGACTCAAACAACAAAGAGTTACGGGTTAATCTTGAATTGATTGAAGGAAGGAGAGAAGCAACATTGATAAGGATGGCGGCTCAAAAACAAGTGATTGAACGATATTATAACCGGAATGCACGTCTCAGGTTTTTCAAAACTGGGGACTTTGTGCTCAAAAAGGTGTTTTAATCTACGAAAGCTGCTAATTCAGGAAAGCTAAGTCCAACGTGGGAAGGACCATATAGAATCCGTAACGTTGCAGGGAAAGGAGTGTATGAGCTAGAGACTATGGATGGAAAAATTCTACCTTCACATTGGAATGCTGTCCATTTAAAAAGATATTAGTTTTAAGGGAGTGGCCATGGTCAGGTATCTTCATGTTAAATTATTTTTCTTTTAAATTATTAAAGTTTTACTAATAATTTTAGATGCTAGGCAAAAACCCTAACCCGTGCCAAATGATGAGTCACAACCTGCATGGCAAAATGGAATATTCTTAAATTTTGAGCCTAGGCTTATATTAATCTGTTGGAAATATATGCGGGGTAGGCAGTCTTCATCTAAAATTGTATCTCCGAGTCCCGTATATTTTCTGTTTTAGGAAAAAGGACCAAATTGTGAGGACTAAACAAGTGCTCAAGGCTTCATTCTTCAACGCTCAAACACTTGGGGGACTATACACTATACATAGCCTCGTGCAGAAAAACAGATGCGGGTTCGTACAGGAAAATAGATGCGGATTCCTGCAGAGAAACGGATACGGGTATCAAGCAATTGTGCAGAAAAAAAAGAAGATACGGGTATCAAGCAAAAGTTGATCAAAATTCAGCTGCAAATAGCCACGTATCAAGATTCAGCTACAAATAGCTACGTATCAAGTTTCAGCTGCAAATAGCCAAGTGTTACGAGGAAAATGCAGTCACTTAGCATAAAACATTCTTCAATGTTACAAACACCTTCCAAACCCTTTCTAAATATATAAAGATAGGGCTATGGTTATGTGCTAAAACAGGTTACAATGAAAAACCTTGTATATTTTATATAAAAAATCTGTTACAAGAAAAATAGTTGCGAAAAAGTTATAGATGTAATCTAACACATGTAATAGTCAAAGTTTATGAATAAAAAGTTATCACAATAGACGCATACAAAACATGTGTATTCCTAAACTTTCATTACGTGTCTATAAAATAAAGTTGCAAACACATGTGTCTATAACACCATTATGAAGTTGGGACGTCTTCTTCATTACGTGTCTATAAAATAAAAGAGACCTCTTTTATAAACTTCATGTTGATATTCCATGAAAAAAATCATAAAAGCATTTTCAAAGGATAAAAATGCAAAGCTATTCCACAAGTTCCTAAACTCAAAAATAGGCTAGAATAGAACACTGAGAAGTATTAATTAAAAACCTCTAAACATAAAAGACTAAACGAAAAAAAAAACTTAGTCATTGAAATATAATTGTCTTTAAACAAGTGCCCCATTTTGGAAACTGGGGACTTCACCAGAAAGATCCTTTAAAATAACTAAAGGATTATACCACCAAAGACAAAAAAAAGGGAAAAGACTGGACCACTTCTCATTAGTTACTGGAGGAGTCGGAGCATTAGAAGTTACAATAGGAGCAGTTTCAACTAAGCTTGGAGTATTAATATCATCGAGGGAATAGGTAGCCACGGGAACCTCAAATCCCATAGACTGTGATGAAAATGATTCACCCTCGGTCACTTGAATCACCACTTCAGTTGCTTCAGTAACTGCTTCACAATCCAACGACTCTGTTGCTTCAGGAGTTCCACATGCCGAAGAAGAAATATCAATTGGTTGCTCTGGAAAAGGAGTGTCAACAATTTGGTTATTCATTTCAATCGCATCTAAGATTTTGGCTAACTGAGATTGTAAGTTAAAATTTTCTTGAGTAGCCTCCAATAAAGCATCACGACGCGATCTTACAAAACCCAATTGACTTCATAATTGAAATTCTCCGCAAGACAATTATATACCTTCTCCAAGTTTTCATAATCCCTTTCCTATATAACAAGGGAGTTTTTCATTGACTCTTGCTAAGCTAGATGGGAATTGAGGGAAGTCTTAAGTGTGGTGTTGGAACTCTCAAAAGCGCAATTTTATCTGAGGAAATCTTCAAATCAACCCGGGTCTGATTCAAGCTTTGTTCCAGCTCTCTGTCATATTCTTCTTTTTTCTTCATAAGTGCTTTGAGCCCATTGATTTCTTCATTATCCCTTGACAATGATTCACTCAAAGTATCTTTATCCTTTTTTTACCTTACTTAAGGTGTCCTGGGAGATTCCTAAGTCAGTAGATAAAGTACGATTTTGTTGTTCCAAATGGGCTTTATTATCTCGTGGCTCATCAATACTCATTAAAGCACTTTTAAATTGCTCCTTCCGATTTTGAGCCTCAAGCTGCGCTTCTTCAATGGCTTTTGTAGACTCCCGAGCTTTTCTTTCCAAAGTAGAAACCCTTCCCATTAGCTCAGTGCCAATCAGGTTAGCCTACAAATATAAGGCACAAAAATAAGAACCTAAAGTAAAAGGAAAGCGAATGCCCAAGTTAAAAAGAGTTACCTTCAAGGTCGAATAAACTATATCATTCATCAAAGTCAAGTAGCTATGGCTTTGCATCTTCTTCCTCTCTACATCTCCGATTAAAGGCTCAGGCCAAACAGCAACACTACCAGTCTTCCTCAAAAGGCTATGAGTAGCAGGTACTTCAAGTGTGACTTTTCTCATAGCCATACCTCTGTTACTCGGGCCAATTTCTGAATGCACGACAGAGGAGGAAGGGGCAGTGGAAGGAGGAGTAGTAGAAGAGGTAAAAATAGCAGGAGGTGCAGTAGCCAAAGTAGGAGCAAAAGAAGTAGGTACGGGAGTCAAAATAGAAATAGAAGAAGTAGGCACGGGAGCAAACATTGGTACGGGAACAGAAGCACTCACCATAAATGAAGGAATAAAAGAAGTCAACACAGGAGCGGAAACACTTATTGTTGGAGATGATATAAAAGAGATAGGAGAAATGGGAATTGAGGAAGATACGGGAATTTTATTTAAAATAGGACCAGGCTCTCCACCTTCAAAATCACCAACAGAGAGACAGCGAACAGATTCACTAAGGTCTCTTGGTGCAACATCTTCATCAATCAGAACATGCTCGGTAGGGGAGACACGTGCAGGAGTATCTTCAATCTCACTCTATATAATAACACGTCTGCTTGCTCTAGGCCTAGATATCAGCGAGGTACCACCTTCTTCCTCATTCTCAGCATCAATTGCCATTGCTTTTCTCTTTGCTATCATAGCTTTAGTCTTGTCCTATTATAGAGAAGTGTTGGCAGCAGTGCGCATAGCCAAAGCTACCTCAGGCACCATCCCTCTCATGCCAAACCCTGATATAAACAAAGGGGGGATATGAATTCAATTTTATAAAGAATTGGGTTTACCGTATGTATTTAAAATAAAAATATACATACCGTGTGTTTTCACTTTTCAGTCATGAAGAGATGAAATAGATTTCCAAGTTCTTTCCTCTTTGGGAGCAATTTTAAAAATTGAATCTACCCAATCACGGATGTTGGGAATAGGCTCCACATCTCCCATGGTTGCTACAAAAAACCAACAAGGAATGAGACTAACGATAAAATCAAAATCTCTAAAAATAGACACGGTAAAGTAAATAGAAACTTACGTGCAAAGTTCCACTTCTCGGGGAAAGGAATGTTTGTTTCACCTAACAAATCCACCGTGTGAACAACAATGTAATGAAGAGACCACCCACGGTCATTGACATCCTCAAGGTTTACCAAAAATTTTTACTCCTCGCAGTTAAGGTGAAAAACCCATGACGCATCAGGTTGGGATGGTATAAATGAACAAGATGAGCAAAAATGAAGTCGATTTTGGCTTTGGTAGATAAAAACCTCAAACAAGCCACTGCCCTCCATACTAAAGGACCAACTTGACCTAAGTAGATGTTGAAGAAGCGACAGAAATCAAGGATAACTGGGTCTATGGCAGGCTTTAATCCCCAAGTAAAGGGATAGGCATAAACAAAAGAGTAACCGTTTCTAAAAGAAGAAATCCTTTGATTTATAGCAGGAATTGACAGGCGAAGACTTTCTTTCCAATTACAATCTTTCCTAATAGTTGGGATTGAAAGCTCAGTTATAAGAGAAGGGTAAGCATCAATTTTTTCCAATTTTTCAACTTGCTTTTGAAGAGACGTTCTATCACCCCCAAAAGACAAATCATTTGGTACAATATCTTCAACTAAGGGTTCTTGAGAAGGGTCAAAAATCTCTTTACCTTTAGAAGAAGAGGTTTTAGAGGAAGAACCTTTGACACTTGGATTCGGAGAAGGAGAAGCATAACCGGTTGAACCTCCGCGTGTGGATCTTAAACTTTGAAGCCTTCCCCCTTTGTCTCTATTATGCCTAATCGGAGTAGGTGCATTAGGAAATTGGTCAAGAATTGGAACCTTTTTAGGGTTGGGGTTTGAAGATGTCATTGTTGGATGAATTTTTACAAAGGAAAAGTAAAAGGAAGCAAGAAATCACTTGATGAAGAAGATAACTGAGAAAGAAGGAATCGAAAGGGTATATGGAAGCAACTGACGAACTAAGAGGTATAATGATAAAAAGACTATATTAAAGGGAAATGTCACTTCGTGAAAATAAAGGTTGAAGAAGCCTAGAAAGAAGGAAGTAGAGTTGTAGAACTAATCAGAAGATGACACGTGTAAGAAGCATTAAAAGAGCAAGACAATTGAGACGTCACTACTGATTATGACAAAAATACCACTTCCACTTCCCGATTATTTAATTGATAAATAAAAGGAAAGTGGGGGGACTATCTGTATTGGAAAAACGTTTTTATGATGTGGCATGACACGTGAATCGGTCAAAGGGTTAGCGGATAATAATTAAGTGAAAGACACGAGAAAAAGAACTAGGCACGGGGCACAATTTGGTTACGAGTCCCGTACCTGTTTAAAACGAAGCGAGATGCAATTCTGATAACAAAAGATACAGAAAACAGTTTAGACACGTATCTCGTATCAATATATGCTAGACCAATATATTATTTTGGAACTCTAGTATAATCTGGAAGTCCAGTATATTATACTGCACTCCAGTATATTATTTTGGAACGCCAGTATATTATATTGGAAGTCTAGTATATTATAATAGAACTCCAGTATATTATGCTATAATATTTTTCATATTTTGAACAGTATTTTTGTTCAGATTTATCTTACACAAAACGTGGCTAAATTTCGATTATTTTTTATGCTGTGGCTAGTTTTCATTAATCAATTGTAAATGTGGCTATTTTTGAATTTCGGCCCGAATATTCATCGATCGGCCATCAAAAGCCCCTTGGGCTGGTGTAAATTTCCACGCCCTTAGTCCTCGTTAGCATAATCACTTATGATGTTAGGCCTAAACACAATATTTTTCTCTACTTTTTTTTATAATAAAAGATTATCAGCTGTGTCCATTTATGAGCGACTTAATAAAAAAATTGGCTAATTTATAAAATATAATTAATATTAGCCAAATATTACCAATATTAGCCAATAGCTATTTGTAGCCAAAAAAGGACATTTTTTTGCGTTCTTTTGAGGGAGTGTTATTAAAATATATTGAGTACATCTTAAGGAGCTTGAATCTAAGTTTTGGGATAATTTGGTAGAGTTTTGAGGTGGTTTGAATTGAAAATTCAAAGTAGAAGATGACCATGAAAAAACTGATATGTTTCACAGAATGTATAATTTATGTATCACATATGTAACATATTTGTATCAAATATGTATCACATGTATATCCATGTATACATGTATTTAAGATAGAGGCGTGATACATGTGTAACAGAAAAATATTTTGAACTCGATTTTGACTATGAAATTTTGATACCAAATCAGTCCAAATCACCTCTAATCTCGCTCAAATTTTGTATATTGACTCATCTATATGTGTTTATTAAATTTCAACCTTTACCAATTGAGAAATATCCCTTTTTGCTTAGATTTTGGAATCTCGTATTTATATGTTTTTGGCATTTCACCCCCTTATTTGCTACTTCATCCATGAAATTTTTTTCCCGTCATGGATCTAATGTTACTGATCACGCTTAAAAATATGGAAGGAGATCTTTGCGTGTGATCCTTGAATAGAAAGAACCTTATTTATTTGAGTTTTCAATTATGTGTTTGGCTAGTTTAGTAAACTATTAATGGCTAGATGTTGGTAAATTGATACTTATTTGAGATTGTGAGCACGTGATTTTTGCCCTATAAGAGAAATACTCCCAAAGATTCAAAATAAAATAATTTTAGTTTTCTTGCAACAACAACAACAACAACAACAACTACCCAGTATGTTCCCACAAAGTGGGGTCTGGGGAGGGTAATACGTACACAGGCCTTACCCCTACCCGAAAGGGTAGAGAGGCTGTTTCCGGCCGACCCTCGGCTCAGAAAAAGAGAGAGAAAATCAACAAACAAAACACAACAAAACAAAACAATGTTAGTAAATCCGGGATAAATCAAATAAATAAGTATCTAAACATAAAACCAGGAGTAGAATGACATGCAATAATACCAATCGGGTTACTACCATAAGAGGCACAATACAATACATTAATTAACTATAGAGATCGCTACCAAACCCCACTCATCCCCTAACAGAAGTACTAAGAATTCTAGAAGGCCCTACCCTACAACCCTAATACTAGACCTCCAAACTATACTCCCAAAGATTCAAAATAAAATAATTTTAGTTTTCTTGCAATTGTTGTGAATTTTGTGTTATTTTTCTTGTATTATTTGCATTTTTATCCGTGCATATTTGCTTGTTTAAATAAATAAAATATACAAAAAATATGTTGCATATGTATATAAAATTCAAGTTTACAATTAAGTTTATTTTGCAGAAATGAAAAGTCATAAAAAATATGTATTTTGTATTTTTTAAGCATTTAATGTCCAAATCGTGCAATTTTATTTTTATTAATGTTTAATTTTGGGTGATAATTATTATTATGAGTTAATTAGTATTTCAAGATAATTTTTAGTTTTTATAAATTAATCATAGTATTTTGGGCTTTATTAATTAGGAAGTTGAATAATGGGGAAGAACAAAATAGAAAAAATTGGATTGGGCCATCTTGCAAATGAAGTTACAAGCCCAATCCTAAGCACCCTTACCCAACCCAAAACCCCTTGGCCCAAGAAGAAAATTTCAGATTTTTTTTAGCCAAAAAATAATCATAATCACATGACATAAAGTAGTGGGGAGAAAGGAAATCAAGGAAGAAAACAAGGAGAGGAAAACATGGATTAGTGAGTTTTCTTTAAATTAAAAACAAATATATATTTTTTTTAATAAAAAATATGAAAATTTTCGAAATTCTTGCCTATAAATAGAAGAGAGGATTTAAGAAAAAAGAGGTGGAAAAAAGAGAGGAAACAATAGGAAGAGAAGAAAAATAAGAAAAAAAAGAGAGAAGTATACACTCGATATACACTCTGGATACCGAAATATACACGGACAAAATTAAATTTTTGGAGAGTTTCTTTTGAGAATTGAAGAGAGTTCAAAGCTAGAGAGAGAAAGCAAAGAGAAATTTCGGAATATATTTTTATTCTCTATTTTTACTGGTTTTTCTCCATATTGCTGGGATATGCTGGATTGAGGTGTTGAAGCTACTGTTGGTTGTTATTGTTGTTATTGCTGTACTTTCACCGGCCTGTTGATTTTCCATCTTCACCTTCTTTTCAATACCAGGTACACATTCTAAAAATTATGTGTTGATATAAGATCGAATTGGATGTTGAAGTGTTGAAATAAAATAGAGAAGTTGTAGATTAATATTTGTTGTTATTTTCCGTTTTATTAGTTTTGTCAAATTGTAGTTAGTTCTATATTTTGAAGAATACATTTGTCATTTAGTCGGCTTGTGAGGGAACACCTTTTGTACTAATATAGAATAGCATTTTAAGCATGTAATTAATTAGGACTTTTTCTTTTCTTTTAAAGATAAACTAAATAAAAAAAATGTAGTCACTTTAGGATTATCCTTTTAAATAAAAAATGTTACGAGCCTTGCTAAATAGAAAAATAAAATCGCGGGGCCCCTCAATAAGAATGTTCACTTTTTCTTAAAAAATAATCAAACGCGGTAAATGATTTAAAATTGCATTATAGTATTGAACATGTTTTAAAATCAAATATTTAGCCATTACAATAATTTAAGCGACCGTGCTAGAACCACGGGATCCGGGGGTGCCTAACACCTTCCCTCGGGTCAACAGAATTCCTTACTTAGAATTTCTGGTTCGCGGACTTTATTTGGAAAGTCGAAAATTTCCTCGATTTGGGATTTAAATAAATCGGTGACTTGGGACACCATAATTTATTCCAAGTGGCGACTCTAAAATAAATAAATAATCCCATTTCAAATATTGTCACTAAAATTGGTAAAACTCCCTTATGCATTATCCTTCGGGGTAAGCGCGCCAAAAGGAGGTGTGATTCATGCAGGGACATGATACGTAGGCAATCCACATAAGATTCGACCATCACTAAAAGAAAAAAAAAAGAAAAACGAAAAAAAAGAGTGTAAAAGAAAATTGATAAAGAGAGGAAGAAGATGAAAGCAAAGGAAAGTATAAACCGGAATAACGCATTACAATCGATTACAAGTAGCAACACGATCAAATGTATAAGTGCATCACACCCAATGTGAGATTACTTATCTGTTATGTTGTCTCAGACTAACCGTTTGTTTGCCAAACTCCAGGTTTTAGAAAAGGGTGGTTGATTTTGTGGTACTGTGGCCTCACATTCATACTTCACGAGGTCCAAAGGAAAAGTTCAGCAACCTGTTGCTCAATCAAAAGAAAGTACCCATCCTTATTTCACAAGGTCGAAAAGAAGTGCCAACATGTCTTCAGAAATCCCTCTACCAACCGTTCCCGTTTTGGAAGAGAGCTCCGTGTCGGCCATTCCGGCTACTGAGTCGGCGGCTGTAGAAGAAAACAGAATTTTGCGCTGTCGCATGCTGGAGATGTTAGATGACTGGAATAACGGAAAAGATCCCCCAAGTCTGATCCCTGGGATCCCCGAACTATTCCTCAGGTCAAGTGGGATTTCTAATACCCCCCACCAATTACCCACCTACTCTGTTTGGGTATTCTAATGTCACAACCTTATCCGAATCACCCTCCACTTCCCATCCTCGGGTGACAGCATTGGATACATCTACAAGAACATCCATTGGTTTGCCCGTTCCAATCACGGCGCATCCCGGCACACATACTCCTTTCTTTGATTCCTCTTCTTTTACATTCCCGGCACCACCCCTTCCACGGGATCCTACCCAGATTGCCGCCAATGTCTATCCTCAGCCAACCTAATATGGATTCATGCCAAGCCAAAATCCAAAAGCTCCCGAACGGGATGAAATGGCAAATAGAATGAGCAGCTTGGAACAAAGTTTGAAAAACGTGCAAGGTCTAGGCGGACAGAAGAGTGTTTCTTACGCAGATTTGTGCATGTTCCCACATGTCCATTTGCCCTCAGGTTTTAAGACGCCGAAGTTCGAAAAGTATGACGGGCATGGCGACCCTATTGCTCATCTAAAGAAATACTGCAATCAATTGCGAGGCGCCGGCGGCATGGAAGAATTGCTGATGGCATATTTCGGAGAAAGCTTGATCGGGATAGCATCAGAATGGTACATGGATCAAGACATATCTCGATGGCACATCTGGGACGATTTGGCCAGAGATTTTGTAAAACAGTTCCAGTACAACATTGACATTGCGCCAGACAAGAATTCTTTATCGAACTTAAAGAAGAAACCCTCAGAAAGCTTCAGAGAATATGCTATCAAATGGCGAGAGCAAGCATCCAGGGTGAAACCCCCTATGGACGAAATAGAAATGGTCACTACTTTCCTCCGGGCTCAGGAACCAGACTATTTCCAGAACATGCTCTCAGCAATGGGAAAGCCTTTCGCAGAGGCGATCAAGATTGGGGAAATGGTAGAAAATGGTTTAAAGACGGGAAGAATTTTGAGTCAAGCGGCCATTCGAGCGACCTCCCAAGCAATCCAAGGAGGGTCTGGAGGAATAGCAAAGGGTAGGATGAAAGAGGAAACGTCCATGACAACTTCGGGTGATAGAAGACACCATGCTCCTAGACCCATCTTTTCAGAAAGAACCCCCCAGCATTATTATTCTGCGCAGGAAATGTCCTATATCCCTCAACCGTACGCGGTCATGAATGCTCAACCTTTTGCGCAACCGCAACAGCATGTCAGTAGAAACCAAGCTCTATTTCCAAGAAATCAGCCTCCCCACCAGAACCACTATAATCCTCGACCTCCGCAAAATAACTTTCGTCCTTGGGAACCGCCAAAGAAATCAAACTTTACCCCAATTGGTGAATCTTACTCTAGTCTATTCTCGAAACTTGTCTAAATAGGTGTACTGCAGCCGGTTCCTCAGAATAGACAAAACCCAGCATCGCCTTCCTACAAAGCTGGTGTCAGGTGTGCATATCATTCAGAGGCAGAGGGCTACCATACTAATGACCGTTGGACTTTGAAACAAGCGGTGGAGAATTTAATAGAGCAAGGGAAGATTGTGTTGAAGGATGAGGATGTCCCAAATGTGACCAATAATCTGCTGCCTGCTCACAATAACGGGCCAAAAATTGGGATGATTTGTGAAGACTAAGAATTCGATCCAGCGCTTAAGGCCATAATTGCTATTGCTAATGTGGAAAGGAAGCCCAAGGCGGCCCCGAAACATGAGAAAAGGGAAAAGAAGAGTAAAATCACTGAGTTAGAACCAGAAAGGGAAATTGGTGCACCTAAGCAAGCCTATGTGGCATGGGGGGCAATTAAGACACCACGGCTGAATGAGCCGGTGTTTGTTGGACGCGTACCACAAAAGCTTAAGGACCGTCAAGAGGAAGATAATGAGATTTCATGACTGAAGAGAGTGAAGGAAAACATAAGGCAAAGCTCTGCGATACCCACATGGCCGAGCCAGGGAAAGGGACTATCACCGTTGAGATGGGATCAGACACTAAACTCCCAAACTGAAAGGCTAGGCCATTCCCGATCAGGCGGAAGCCCAGTAAATTTGTCCTGCCGCATTTTTTCTGCATCCAGAGTTTATTTAGGGTGTAAATTGGATGTTTCTTTTAGTTTTTGTCTTTAAATTTCCGAATGTGAACCCCGTTTATCCTTTCGATTCCAAGAAATGAAATTAATATTTCATCGTCCGTTTCCTTTTCTTTTTTCTTTTGTTATTTTTTAGATTTGTTTTAGTTTTCTTTTTCTCTTCTCTTTAGTTCAAATCATGCAGATTTAAATAACATGACATGCTTGCGGACTTCATGCCTAGATCCCAAAATGCTGTCAGACTTCAGAATAATGAATCGAGAGTTGAAATGCACAAAAGTTTATTTTGAGGAAATGAAACAATGAATTGGAATAACCGAAGGAAAATTGGTTCGCATACAAAAGGGGTGTGTTGTACTCAGAGAATACCCGAGTAGTTATCCCAACAAAGAATGGCCCATACTTGCAACAAGAAAGTTCGGCCCAGGAATCTCGAAATAGAACAACCGACGTTAAGGCGCATTCCTCCTCATTACCAAGAAACAAAAGGAAAATTTCGCTCATAATTGGAAGGATCCATACATCATCCGGAAAATATCACTGAGAGGGACACTGTATCTGGGAGACATTGAAGGAAATAATCTTGAAACGGTAGTCAATACAGATACAGTATAAAGGTACTATGTCAGGACCTCCTGCGACGTTGGCTTTTGTATAATTGAGATGACGAAGGCTTTCTTTCTTGCTACCCCAAACACTATAAATCCTTTGTAAAACCCTTTGAGACGGTTATATTTCTTTGTTCACCCTCTTTGGAACCCGAAATAAATAAAAAATAAAAAAAAATGAAAAAAAGAAAAGAAAAAAAAAAAAGAAATATATATATATATATATATATATATATATATATATAAGAAAGAAAAATAAAATAAAATAAAATAAAATAAAAAAACAAAAATTATCACCACCTGAACTACGTTCTGATTTGATTCTGAAAGGATACGTAGGCAACCTCTCCTTGAGGTTCAGTCATACCAAAACAAAAAATCCCAATTTCCCCAAAATTTGAAATTGGGGCAGATGATATGACGGTTCGGTTTAGATTCGTCAAGATGGTTCCAGAGTTGTAATTCCATTCAACTTCCTTTTTACCCAAAGACCTTGTTCAAGTCCTTCAGATCAATTGGCAAAGGCAAGGAAGTGAAGAATGCCATTGACGGAAATCTGACACAGCCTGAATTGAGAGAAACAAAATGAGAGAGTCTTATCGATGAAAATCTTCGGGAACCATAAGGCGATGGCGATTGGAGAAGCTAAAAATGAGAGAGTCCGTTTAGTGAAAACTCGCAAAGAGCACTATCAGGCGACAATGAGAAGAGAAATGAGAGGGATCGATTGGCGGGAACCCGTAAAGGGCGCCACCGACCAAAAATAGAAGACGTCCCTTCACTAAAATAATTTTGGCAAGGTTCCCTGGTTTTGAAATTGCGAATCAATGGGTTCATAAGAAGTTGGAAAGTTTATGTGGGTCAGGCGTCCAATCCAAGAAGCATGTCATGTTTATTTGGAGTCAGCATGCAAAATCCCATATAAGTCCTTCTTTTCCCCGAAAGGGACGCTTCTCTTTAAACTCATTTTCTTGCTTTTTGTATAGTTATTCTATGAATCCCTTTTGGTTTAATTTTAATTCTGAAACTATTACAAAGAAAGGCGGCAAGACCGGTTATACAGGACTCCGTCTGGTAAGAAAAAAAGGTTGAAGAAAGATACCCAGCCTCAATAGTGTATTGATCCAATCCCAACTGATCATGATGGTCGATCACTTCCAAAGGAACGGATGTTAGGAAGAAAATGGAAATCAAAGGCTAAGGTCTTAGAAGAAACGGAATGAGGCAGAAGGACAGAACCCACACAGAAAATCCTCGTAGAATCCCGAGGATGAACCCGGTCAGTTTGAAAAGAAGTCACCCCCAAAGACAATTGGTAGCAAAGTTCTCAATGGAAATGGGGCAAGGATCAAGCAATGAAGATAATCAAGGCCACAAAGTCAACCACTTTTTAAACTAATAAAATATTCTTTGTTGAAAGCAGGTCTATTGTGCAAGAAGAAGGTACAACCCAAAGAAGTGACGTACGCAAGCATTGAAATGGCTGTGGAACAAAGGAAACGCATAAAAAGGGAAGTTTCTTTTCGAAAGTTTTATCTTATGCATTTGTTGACGGGTAAAAAAAAATACCTAAAAAAAAGGCCCAAAAGGAAGAATAAAAGAAAAGAAAATGTAAACTCCAAAAAAAAGAGAATCAAATCATGTTAGTCCAATATCCGTTTGGACCCCGGTCAGAAAACCGAGGGTCTCTCCGGCCAAAAAAAAATCGTGAGACATTCTTTTTGAATTCCGGCAAGAAAGCCGTGAACCTCTTCTTCTCAGTCAGAAAACCGAGGATCTCCCAGTCAGAAAACTGCGGAGCCATTTATTTTAACCCCGGCCAAAAAACCCAGGGTCTTGCGGCCAAAAAACCGTTAGACATTATTTGAATTACGGCCAGAAAGCCGTGAAACTCTTCTTCCCGGTCAGAAAACCGAGGATCTCCCAGTGAGAAAACTGCGGAGCCATTTATTTTAACCCCGGCCAAAAAACCGAGGGTCTGGCGGCCAAAAAACCGTTAGACATTGTTTGAATTCCGGCCAGAAAGCCGTGAAACTTTTATCCCCGGTAAGAAAACCGAGGATCTCCCAATCAGAAAACTGCGGAGCCATTTATTTTAACCCCGGCCAAAAAACCGAGGGTCTGGCGGCCAAAAAACCGTTAGACATTGTTTGAATTCCGGCCAGAAAGCCGTGAAACTTTTATCCCCGGTCAAAAAACCGAGGATCTCCCAGTCAGAAAATTGCGGAGCCATTTATGTTAACCCCGGCCAAAAAACCGAGGGTCCGGCGGCCAAAAACCGTTAGACATTGTTTGAATTCCGGCCAAAAAGCCGTGAATCTTTTATCCCCGGTCGGAAAATCGAGGATCTCCTAGTGAGAAAACTCGCGGAGCCATTTATTTTAACCCCGACCAAAAATCCGAGGGTCCGGCGGCCAAAAATCCGTTAGACATTGTTTGAATTCGACCGGAAAGCCGTGAAACTTTATCCCTAGTCGGAAAATCGAGGATCTCCCGTCCAAAAATCGCGGAGCCATTTATTTTAACCCCGGCCAAAAACCGAGGGTCCGGCGGCCAAAACACCGTTAGACATTGTTTGAATTCCGGCCGAAAGCCGTGAAACTTTTATCCCTGGTCGAAAACCGAGGAACTCCCGATCGAAAACTGCGGAGCCATTTATTTTAACCCCGCTAAAAAACCGAGGGTCCGGCGGCCAAAACCGTTAGACATCGTTTGAATTCCGACCGAAAGCCGTGAAACTTTATCCCCGGTCGGAAAACCAAGGATCTCCCGGTCGAAAACTCGCGGAGCCATTTATTTTAACTCCGGCCAAAAACCGAGGGTCCGGCGGCCAAAAACCGTTAGACATTGTTTGAATTCCGGCCAGAAAGACGTGGAACTTTTATCCCCGGTCAGAAAACCGAGGATCTCCCCAGTCAAAAAACTGTGGAGCCATTTATTTTAACCCCGACCAAAAAATCGAGGGTCCGGCGGCCAAAAACCGTTAGACATTGTTTGAATTCCGGCCGAAAGCCGTGGAACTTTTATCCTCGGTCGAGAAACCGAGGATCTCCGAGTCGGAAACTGCGAGCCATTTATTTTAACCCCGGCCAAAAACCGAGGGTCTAGCGGTCGAAAAACCGTTAGACATTGTTTGAATTCGGCCGAAAGCCGTGAAACTTTTATCCCTGGTCGGAAACCGAGGATCTCCCGGTCAAAAAACTACGGAGCCATTTATTTTAACCCCGCCAAAAAACCGAGGGTCCGGCGGCCAAAAACCGTTAGACATTGTTTGAATTCCGGCCAGAAAGCCGTGAAACTTTTATCCCGGTCATAAAACCGAGGATCTCCCAGTCAGAAAACTGCCGAGCCATTTATTTTAACCCCGGCCAAAAAACCGAGGGTCTGGCGGCCAAAAACCGTTAGACATTGTTTGAATTCCGGCCAGAAAGCCGTGAAACTTTTATTCCCGGTCAAAAACCGAGGATCTCCCCAGTCGAAAACTGCGGAGCCATTTATTTTAACCCCGGCCAAAAAATTGAGGGTCTTGCGGCCAAAAAACCGTTAGACATTGTTTGAATTTCGGCCAGGAAGCCGTGAAACTTTTATCCCGGTCAGAAAACCAAGGATCTCCCAGTCGGAAAACTGCGGAGCCATTTATTTTTACCCCGGCCAAAAAACCGAGGATCTGACGGCCAAAAAACCGTTAGATATTGTTTGAATTCCGGCCAGAAAGCCGTGAAACTTTTATTCCCAGTCAAAAAACCGATGATCTCCTAGTCAGAAAATTGCGGAGCCATTTATTTTAACCTCGGCCAAAAAACCGAGGGTCTTGCGGCCAATAAACCGTTAGACATTGTTTGAATTCCGGCCAGAAAGCCGTGAAACTTTTATCCCCGGTCTAAAAACCGAGGATCTCCCAGTCAGAAAATTGCGGAGCCATTTATTTTAACCCCCACCAAAAAACCGAGGGTCTAGCGGCCGAATAACCGTTAGACATTGTTTGAATTCCAGCCAGAAAGCCATGAAACTTTTATCCCCGGTCAGAAAACCGAGGATCTCCCAGTCAGAAAACTACGGAGCCATTTATTTTAACCCCGGCCAAAAAATCGAGGGTCTTGCGGCCAAAAAACCGTTAGACATTATTTTTGAATTCCGGCTAGAAAGCCGTGAAACTCTTCTTCCCGGTCAGAAAACCGAGAATCTCCCAGTCAGAAAATTGCTGAGCCATTTATTTTAACCCCGACCAAAAAACCGAGGGTCTTGCGGCCAAAAAACCGTGAGACATTGTTTTTGAATTCCGGCCAGAAAGCCGTGAAACTCTTCTACAAAATCCCGGCCAGAAAGTCGTGGAACGTTTATTGTGAAACCGTGATTTTCTTATCCAATACCAAAGAGTCTTTTTAATCACTTTCTGTGTCACAACTAACTCACGATTTTTTCCTAGCAAAACTGGAGCAGAAAAATTTTGTTCGTTTGTTTGTTTTGTTGTCTAAATATGTTTGACCTCGGGACGCAAGGATCGAGATAACCTACGAGTGGAACATCAATCTTGCATGAAGAAAAGAAGAAAGGAACCAAAAGGAAACAAGTTCAAACGTTGGAGTAAAGAGAGGCGCGGATTGCTCAGAATCTGATTGAAGTAACAAGCTCCGCCGACTCTGTTTCACTCAATGTTACAGAAATAAACAAAAACGTACAGTTTGTTGAGCATCAAGATTCATCGAGGTCTACAGCAAAATCAGCTAAGATTCAAGATCAAGTTTTCAAGAGAATCATAGATAGGAATCTTGTAACTCATAGTTTGATAGCATAGCTAGTTCGACTTTAATTTCTTTTGGTGTAATAAGGAGATCAGTAAGCAGTAAGCAGCAACATGCAGCAACGATAGCAACAGTAACAGCAAAGTGCAGTTCACGGTAGTCCCAGCTACCAAAATTTTCTGAACTACATTGACTTGATTCCTGTTTAGCCCCGGATATGTAGGAGGCCTCTCGAAGAAAAAGGCTCGGTCAAGATCTTTAAAAAAAATGCTTCACACGGAGTACTCAAACGGGCAAAAATCGCTCGTATCCGCTCAGTTATTTTTGCACGAAAACTTTTCGTGTTTCCGAGTAAAGAGGGGCAGCTGTGAGCACGTGATTTTTGCCCTATAAGAGAAATATTTCCAGAGATTTAAAATAAAATAATTTTAGTTTTCTTGCAATTGTTGTGAATTTTGTGTTATTTTTCTTGTATTATTTGCATTTTTATCTGTGAATATTTGCTTGTTTAAATAAATAAAATATACAAAAAATATGTTGCATATGTATATAAAATTCAAGTTTACAATTAAGTTTATTTTACAGAAATGAAAATTCATAAAAAATATGTATTTTGCATTTTTAAGCATTTAATGTCCACATCGTGCAATTTTATTTTTATTAATGTTTAATTTTGGGTGATAATTATTATTATGAGTTAATTAGTATTTCAAGATAATTTTTAGTTTTTATAAATTAATCTTAGTATTTTGGGATTTATTAATTAGGAAGTTGAATAATGGGGAAGAACAAAATAGAAAAAATTGGATTGGGCCATCTTGCAAATTAAGTTACAAGCCTAATCCTAAACACCCTTACCCAACACAAAACCCCTTGGCCCAAGAAGAATATTTCAGATTTTTTTTAGCCAAAAAATAATCATAATCACATGACATAAGTAGTGGGGAGCAAGGAAATCAAGGAAGAAAACAAGGAGAGGAAAACATGGATTAGTGGGTTTTCTTTAAATTAAAAAATATATATATTTTTTTTAATAAAAAATCTGAAATTTTTCGAGATTCTTGCCTATAAATAGAAGAGAGGATTTATGAAAAAAGAGGTGGAAAAAAGAGAGAAAACAATAGGAAGAGAAGAAAAATAAGGAAAAAAAGAGAGCAGTATACACTCGATATACACTCTGGATACCGAAATATACACGGACAAAATTAAATTTTTGGAGAGTTTCTTTTGAGAATTGAAGAGAGTTCAAAGCTAGAGAGAGAAAGCAAAGAGAAATTTCAGAATATATTTTTCTTCTCTATTTTTACTGGTTTTTCTCCATATTGCTGGGATATGCTGGATTGAGGTGTTGAAGCTACTGCTGGATTGTTGTTGATGTACTTTCACCGGCCTGTTGATTTTCCATCTTCCCCTTCTTTTCAATACCAGGTACACATTCTAAAAATTATGTGTTGATATAAGATCGAATTGGATGTTGAAGTGTTGAAATAAAATAGAGAAGTTGTTGATTAATATTTGTTGTTATTTTCCGTTTTATTAGTTTTGTCAAATTATAGTTAGTTCTATATTTTGAAGAATAAATTTGTCATTTAGTCGGCTTGTGAGGGAACACCTTTTGTACTAATATAGAATAGCATTTTAAGCATGTAATTAATTAGGACTTTTTCTTTTCTTTTAAAGATAAACTAAATAAAAAAAATGTAGTCACTTTAGGATTATTCTTTTAAATAAAAAATGTTACGAGCCTTGCTAAATAGAAAAATAAAATCGTGGGGCCCCTCAATAAGAATGTTCACTTTTTCTTAAAAAATAATCAAACGCGGTAAATGATTTAAAATTGCATTATAGTATTGAACATGTTTTAAAATCGGATATTTAGCCATTACAATAATTTAAGCGACCGTGCTAGAACCACGGGATCCGGGGGTGCCTAACACCTTCCCTCGAGTCAACATAATTCCTTACTTAGAATTTCTGGTTCGCAGACTTTATTTGGAAAGTCGAAAATTTCCTCGATTTGGGATTTAAATAAATCGGTGACTTGGGACACCATAATTTATTCCAAGTGACGACTCTGAAATAAATAAATAATCCCATTTCGAATATTGTCATTAAAATTGGAAAAACTCCCTTATGCATTATCCTTCGGGGTAAGCGCGCCAAAAGGAGGTGTGACAGAGATATTTATATAAGATTCCCTTTTATAATTATGAAAAGTTTAGGCAGCCATTACTTGATGTAGTCCTGAGAATTACAAATATTATAGTAATAGGTCTTTGTTTTGAGAAATGTTAATCATTTAGTTCGTTAGTGCTAAACAGTGACAACTAACGATTTGCTTTTAATTAAAACCAAACAATAATTTATATAACCAAGCAAAGGCATCTCCTCTTCTCTCCGTCAAGATGGAGAAATTTTATTTTATGTCTCACATGCCACATCATATGTATTTGATAAGTGTGCTTAAGGGCTCTATTTATTTATTTGATATCCTTAAATTAAGGACAAAAAGAATTAATAAAATAATAATGAAAATGGCAATAAATTATCTTGTCTTTGAGAAGTCAATTGTGTTGAAATTTCCTCCAAATGGAGCCGTCAAATTTGGAATTCAAAGGGTTGGTAAGGAGCCATCCAAATTGGAATTCAAAGGCATATAATTGTTGAAATTATTTATGGGCAAATTACCCATTGAGTCCTTTTAGTTAGGTTAAATTTGTCTTTTGTTCCCTATCTCCAAACTATTAATACCCCCCTCCATTTCTTGTTTTAAACACACCAAAATATTCAATACTCAAGTATAAGAGTTTGAGAGAAAGAGAGAGTTTGTTTTTCTTTAGGAAGTTTTTCTAAAGAGGGAGTGACAAAATAGTGAGTAAAATACTAGTCGGGTATTTTCGGGAAACACTTTTGTGTGCGCCACTATTTTGGGTAGAGCTCGGGAATTGTTGTACCTCCAAATTATTGGGGAAGTCTCTCTTTGTAAGCCTACTAAAAGTTTTAGTGGAAGTTGGTGCCGAGTTTGTGGACGTAGCCTAAACGTTTTAGGTGAACCACGTTAAATTCTTTGTGTCATTTATTTTTCGTTGATCATTTATTTTTCCGTTGTGAAGAAGTGTTTAGTGTCACCGGGTCCTAACAAGTGGTATCAGAGCTTTGGTTAGAATACTATTCATACGTACAGTACTATTCATGCGTATGAGTACTATTCATCCATACGGGCACTATTAATATATACGGTTACTATTCACCATCGGGAATATGGAGGCAAGGACAAGCAAGATGGTCAACCTGAACGGCACAAATTACCACTTATGGAGAAACAAGATGAAGGATCTCCTGTTCGTGACGAAGATGCACTTGCCGGTGTTCAGTGCTCAGAAACCTGAAGACAAGTCAGACGAGGACTGGGAATTTGAGCACAACCAAGTGTGCGACTACATACGGCAATTTGTTGAAGATAATGTGTACAACCACATATGTGATTCCATGTGACGACCCGGCCCGTCGTCACGGGAATTACCACCCCGTTATGTTGTAATTACATAATTCATGCTTTTATATCGGTGTTAGAGTCTATTGGGGAAGTTAGGAGTGAATTGAAATGAAAATGAGGCATATAGCCTTTTTGAAGGAAACTTGAATAAGGAAAGTCAACCCAGAGTTGACTATTTAGTTAGAGAGCTCGGAATCGAATTCTGATGATTCGGTTAGTTCCGGGAGGTGGATTGTGACTTAGGGGAGCGATTGGAATTGAATTTGGAGGCCCGGTGTAGTTTTAGGCTTGAATTGGCGAAGGTTGAATTTTAGCGAAATCCGGATGGTAGGTGATATTTTGATCCGGGGATCGGAATGGAATTCCGACAATTTCTGTAGCTTCGTTATGTGATTTTGGATGTGTCCGCAAATTTTCAGGTCATTCGGACATCGTTTGATCGGGTTTTGGATTGAATGTTAGTTTTGAAAGTTTTGAAGAAACTTAGGCTTGAATTCGTGTAGAAATGGTGATTTTGATGTTTAGTGTGGTGTTTTTATGATTGGAACAAGTTCGTATCATGTTTTGGAGTATGTTGGTGGTTTTCGTTGGGGTCCCGGGGGTCTCGGGATGAATCCGGGGGTCCAAACGGACCATTTTTGGAAGAAAAGAGAAGGCTGGTTGCTGTCATAAGTGCAGCAGAATTTTACCCTTCGCGATCGCAGAGATAGGGACGCGATCGCGTAAGGTCAAGAACAGAAGCAACGCGATCGCAGGAGCACGGACGCGATCGCATAGAGTTAACCGGGTGGTCATCGCGATCGCATGAGCATCTACGCGATCGCGTAGAAGAGAAATGGGGTCCAGGGAAAAATGTGCTACGCGATCGCAGGAAGAGGGACGCGATCGCGTGAGGCCGGATGGTTGTACATCGCGATCGCGTGAGGAGAATCGCGATCGCGTGAGGGCGAAATGTTTGAACATCGCGATCGCGTGAGTAGAGTCGCGATCGCGTAGAGCAAATGGGTCCGGCAGAGAATTTAATCACAGAACAGAGGGGCTACGGGTTCATTAACCCAAAACGCCATTTTTGAGTTCTAGAGAGAGAAACTCACGGGAATTGCTGGAAATTCGTCGGGGATTCGTCGGAGGTAAGTTTTGTGGCTTAATTGCATCATTTTAGCATGAAATCCTTGGTTAAATTTCTGTAAATGGAAGATTAAAGGTGGGTTTGAGCCCTAGGCCTAAATTGAAGAAAAACACCGATTTGAGTGGGCAAATGGAGTCCGATTTTGGTAAATTTGATATGCCTAGACTCGTATTGAGACGAGGGTTCCGAATATGTAACTTTTATAATTTTTCGACAAGTGTACCAAAAGTCGGGTTTTGACAACTTGTGGGTTTTGATATAAATTGGGTTATTTCGAATGAATTTCGTGAAATTAGCATATATTGATGTATTCTCTATGATTTTGAGCAGATTTGGCACCCGAGGAGATTGATTTGCGAGGCAAGCGCAAGGCGGATTGAAGCTTCTACCGGTTCGAGGTGAGTGGTAGTAGTAAACAATGTACCGAGGGTTTGAAACCCCGTACTAGCACTTCACAATGCTATATTGAGATGAGACACGCGTTCTATGACGGGCGTGGTGACATTGTGATTGGGGGTTCGGACTTAGTCCTTCCCGGCTAATAGAATACTGTGTTGTATGACTGTTAATGAGATTATAACTGTACAATTGGGCTAATAACCATGTTTGGGGCCTTGTGCCAATCTGTAGAGCATTAGGGAACCTATAGAGCTAGGTGACCCTTATATCATGTTGGAAACATACACTCAGCCGTAGCTCTAGCCGTATAGCATAATATGAGCCCGTACTAGATGTGTACATTGAGAGAGATTATCTAGGGTGGAATTCCCTGTTCTAGCTGAGTGGGCCTGAAAGGCCAAGTCTATATTGATTGAGACAGGGTCCAGGACCCACTGTGATACATTATATTGGGCCTGAGAGGCCAAGCACATATTGACTGGGATAGGGTCGAGGACCCATTATGGGGTATTATATATATATACCTATATTGGATCGGGTTGCACGCCGCAGCAGTATATATATTGGATCGGACTGCACGCCGCAGTAATATACATGTAATATACATGTAATATACATGTGGGACGGACTGCACGCCGCAGTATTATTGCGCTTGGGCTGTAGGAGCCCCTTCGGAGTCTGAGTCTGCACACATTCTCAGTGAGCACTGGTGTATATTATGGGATCAGGCTATCATATATATATTGGATCGGACCGCACGCCGCAGTAATATTTGCGTGGATCGTGCTGCACGCCGCCGTATTATAGTGCTTGGGCCTAGGGAGCCCTTCCGAAGTCCGTATACACCCCCGAGCGAGCGCCGTCGACATTAAATGGAGCGGGGTGCGCGCCGCAGCGTATATGTATTGGAGCGGGCCGCACGCCGCAACATTATACTTAATCATATCCTATTATCTACTTAAATACTTATACATTATAGACATAGGTATGTGTCTTTATATGTTGAGATGGCCGTACACCGTAGGGGTACGAGTGAGGGTCGGATCAGCGTAAGAATCTTGTAGAGATAAACGTGGATTGGAGGTTAGAGTACTACTATAGTGATGACGTACCTGTGAGGGTTGCCTTAGAACTGCTAAGTGATAGCACAGGAGTTCTTACCTTCAGTTATTATTTATTATTGTTACTCACTGAGTTGAAATATACTCACCCCACTCCCCTGCACTTTCTGTGCAGATCCACAGGTGCCCGAGAGTAGTTGAGACATTGTAGCTGCTGATCCTTGTCTACTCTTGCGGAGATTACGAGGTAGCTGCCAGCGTCCGCAGAGCTTGTTTCTCCTTCTTTATCATCTTGTTGATTTCCTATTTGCCTTGACTTGATTGTATTAGGATACTATTCTGTAGAGGCTCAGTCTCGTGACACCACGATATGTTTGGGACCGTATTTTGTATGTTTTACGTTTCGGTTATCACCTGATATGATCATTTACTGTTTAAGTTTAATTTGATTAATAACTGGCTGGGTTAAGGGATAATATGATCGGGCTTGCCTAGCATTGTGTTGGGCGCCATCACGACCGGGGTTTGGGTCGTGACAAGTTGGTATCGGAGCCCAGGTTAACAGGTCTCGCGAGTCATGAGCCGGTTTAGTAGAGTCTCGTGGATCGGTACGGGGACGCCTGTACTTATCCTCGGGAGCCTGCAAACCTTTTAGGAAAAGTTTCAATTCTTGGAATTCTTGTCGTGCGATTAATTTTGACTTAAACTAAACTTTGACATTCGATTCTCTCGTAGATGGCGAGAACTCGAGCTTCCAGACGGGGAGGACGACCACCACTACCACCTGCTAGAGGCCGTGGACGCGGTCGTGGTCGTGGCGGAGGTCGGGCAGCTGATGCAGTACCAGCTGACCCACAGCCCCCAGTTGCAGAGGTTCCAGCGGCACCAGTTCAGGGACCAGCAGTGCCCATTGTTATTCCGAGTCTACAGGAGACCCTAGCTCAGATACTAGCAGTCTGCACTGGCCTAGCACAGGCGGTTTCAGTTACTACTACAGCAGCTGCATCAGGGACCGGGGGTGGTCATCAGACCCCCGCAGCACGCACTCCAGAGCCAGCAGTGCAGGGCTTGGAGACACCAGAGGCTCCTCCAGTTTAGCCTGTGGTTCCGGTTCAGCCAGCGGATCAGGTTCAGGGGGACAGGGTCCCAGCTATGTCGGACGACGAGCAGCGTCGTCTCGAGAGGTTCACCAGACTATCTATTCCAGTGTTCACTGGTGCTCCGAGCGAGGACGCCCAAGGTTTTCTGGACAAGTGCCGTCGGATGCTTCGTACGGCGGGGATATTGGAGTCCAGTGGGGTATCTTTCACTACTTTTCAGTTTCAGGGGCCAGCTTTCGCTTGGTGGGAGGCTTATGAGCGCCGCAGGCCAGCATGGGCAGTACCACTATCATGGCAGAGTTCTCCACCTTGTTCTTGGAGAAGTGGGTGCCTCGATCTCGGAGAGAGGAGATGCGTAGGCAGTTTGAGGGTCTCCGTCAGGGGGACATGTCAGTGTCAGAGTATGAGATCAGGTTTACAGAGTTGTCCAGATATGCACCGTGGTTGGTTCATTCCGACGGAGAGAGGATTGGGCGCTTCGTGGACGGCCTCATTTATCCCATTCGTATTCCGATGACTCGGGAGAGGGTTTTGAGTCATACATTTAAGGATGCTGTGGATATTGCTTGCGACATAGAGACAGATCGTTGCAAGGAGCGGGATGAGAGGGAGGCCAAGAGGCCTCGATGAGCAGCTAGTTCTAGTGGCACTCAGACCAGAGGCCAGAGTTAGCGGAGCCGAGGTCGCTCTTTCAGGTCTTCGTAGTCGGGTCGCTCAGATCGTCGCAGATGGTCACCTAGACAGGGTTATCAGGGTTCGCACCAGAGCCAGCCATCTCTCGGTGCCATGCCAGCTCATAGTTCTTCACAGGCCCCATCCGCTCAGGGTTCATCTCGGCCTAGTTCATCAGCTGGCCACTCCAGCGCCAGAGGTCCTTATCAGTCTCAGTACCCAGCACCGGGGAGTTGCTACGAGTGCGGAGAGTTTGGGCACCACCGTAGGGAGTGTCCCCGTCTTGTTTCCAGATCTTATCAGCAGAGGGGGCAGCCCTCGTCATCTGGTCCTTCTACTTCAGCACCTGCCCCGCCAGCTAGGGGTGAGGGTCAGACAGCTAGGGGTCGCTCTCGAGGGGGAGGCCGATCAGGCGGACAGGCTAGATGCTATGCTTTTCAGGGCCGATCTGAGGCCGTTGCTTCTGATGCTGTCATTACAGGTATTATTTCAGTCTGCCACAGAGATGCCTCGGTATTGTTTGATCCCGGTTCTACTTATTCTTATGTGTCTACATATTTTGCTCCTCATTTGGGCATGACCCGAGGGAGTCTTGAGCTGCCAGTGCATGTATCTACCCCGGTAGGGGATACTATTGTTGTGGACCACGTATACCTGTCCTGTTTGGTCACTATTGGAGGTCTGGAGACCCGAGTAGACCTGTTGCTTCTCAGCATGATTGATTTTGATGTTATATTGGGCATGGACCGGCTATCTCCATGTCATGCTATTCTGGACTGTCATGCTAAGACAGTCACTTTGGCTATGCCGGGCATTCAGAGGATCGAGTGGCGAGGCACGACTGAGTATGTACCTAGTAGGGTAATATCTTTCCTCAAGGCCCAACGAATGGTTGGGAAGGGGTGTCTCTCTTATTTAGCATTTTGCGGGAGGTCGAGGCCCAGACTCCCAGTATTGATTCTGTTCCCATTGTGCGAGACTTTCCTGATGTGTTTCCCTCAGACCTGCCGGGCATGCCGACGGACAGGGATATTGATTTTGGTATCGATTTGGTGCCAGGCACTCAGCCTATTTCCATTCCTCCGTATCGGATGGCACCAGCTGAGTTGAAGGAATTGAAGGAGCAGCTCCGGGAACTCCTAGATAAGGGGTTCATTCGGCCGAGTGTGTCGCCGTGGGGTGCACCGGTCCTGTTTGTTAAGAAGAAGGACGGATCCATGAGGATGTGTATTGACTACGGGCAGCTAAACAAAGTAACAGTGAAGAATAAGTATCCTCTGCCTCGTATTGATGATTTATTTGATCAGCTCCAGGGAGCTAGGGTGTTCTCGCAGATTGATCTTCGTTCAGGCTACCATCAGCTGAAGATTAGAGAGTCTGCCATTATGAAGACTGCATTCCGAACCCGATATGGTCATTATGAGTTCCTTGTGATGTCGTTTGGGCTAACCAACGCCCCAGCAGCATTTATGCATCTGATGAACAGTGTGTTCGGGCCTTATTTGGATTCATTTGTGATTGTGTTCATTGATGACATTCTAGTCTACTCCCGTAGTCGGGAGGAGCATGCTCAACATTTGAGTATTGTGTTGCAGAGATTGAGGGAGGAGAAGCTATATGCCAAGTTCTCCAAATGTGAGTTCTGGCTTGAGTCCGTGGCATTCTTAGGGCACGTGGTGTCCCGTGATGGTATTCGGGTAGATCTGAGGAAGGTCGAGGCAGTGCAGAGTTGGCCCAGACCGACCTCAGTTACTGAGATCCGTAGCTTTTTGGGATTGGCGGGGTATTATCGCCGATTCGTTCAGGGGTTCTCTTCTATTGCTTCACCCTTGACTAGATTGACTCGGAAGGGTGTTCCTTTCTTATGGTCCGAGGAGTGCGAGGAGAGCTTTCGGAAGCTCAAGACAGCACTGACCACAGCACCAGTCTTGATTCTACCGACAACGTCAAATTCTTATACTGTATATTGTGATGCCTCAGGGGTTGGCATTGGTTGTGTGTTAATGCAGGAGGGTAGGGTCATTGCTTATGCTTCTCGTCAGTTGAAGCCCCACGAGAAGAACTACCCTGTTCATGATTTGGAGCTAGCAGCCATAGTTCATGCTTTGAAGATTTGGAGGCATTACCCGTATGGTGTCTCCTGTGAGGTGTTCACGGATCATCGTAGCCTTCAACACTTATTCAGACAGAAGGAACTTAATTTGAGACAGCGGAGGTGGTTGGAGTTGCTTAAGGACTATGATATCACTATTTTGTATCATCCGGGAAAGGCCAATGTGGTGGCCGATGCCTTGAGTCGGAAGGCGGTTAGCATGGGCAGCTTAGCTTTCATCCCAGTTGGGGAGAGGCCATTTGCTTATGATGTTCGGGCCCTAGCCAATCGGCTAGTGAGATTAGATATTTCGGAGCCGAGTCGGGTGTTGGCTTGTGTTGTTTCTCGATCTTCCTTATATGATCGCATCGGGGAGCGACAGTATGATGACCCACATTTGCTTGTCCTTAAGGACAGAGTGCAGCATAATGATGTTAGAGATGTGACTATCGACAGTGATGGTGTTCTGAGGATGCAGGGGCCGTATATGCGTGCCCAATGTTGATGGTTTGCGGGAGTTGAAACTTGAGGAGGCACACAGTTCGTGGTACTCTATTCACCTAGGTGCCGCAAAGATGTACCAAGACTTGAGACAGCACTACTGGTGGAGGAGAATGAAGATGGATATTGTTAGGCATGTAGCTAAGTGCCTCAATTGCCAGCAGGTCAAATATGAGCATCAGAGACCGGGCGGTGTTCTTTAGCGTATGGTTATTCCCGAGTGGAAATGGGAGAGGATCACCATGGATTTTGTTACTCGGCTTCCTCGGACAGCGAGGAAGTTTGATTCTGTATGGGTGATTGTTGATCGGCTGACTAAGTCCGCACATTTCATCCCGGTTAGTACTACTTACTCATCGGAGCGGTTGGCATCGATCTTTATTCGGGAGATTGTCAGGTTGCATGGGGTCCCAGTGTCTATTATATCTGACAGAGGCACTCAGTTCACTTCTCAGTTTTGGAGAGCATTTCAGCGAGAGATGGGTACGCGGGTTGAGTTGAGCACCGCATTTCACCCTCAGACAGACGGACAGTCTGACCGCACTATTTAGATCCTGGAAGATATGTTGCGGGCATGTGTGATTGACTTTGGTGGTTCATGGGATGAGTTCTTACCACTTGCCGAGTTTGCCTACAACAACAGCTACCAGTCGAGTATTCGGATGGCCCCGTACGAGGCATTGTATGGCGGACGGTGTAGATCTCCCGTCGGATGGTTTGAGCTCTGGTGAGGATCGATTGATAGGGACCGAGTTAGTTCGGGATGCTCCGGATAGAGCAAAGTTGATCCGAGGAGAGGCTTCGCACGGCACGGTCTCGCCAGAAGAGTTATGCGGACCGTAGGGTTCGAGAGTTGTCTTTCATGGTTGGGGATAGAGTATTGCTGAAGGTTTCACCCATGAAGGGTGTCATGAGGTTCGGGAGGAAAGGAAGTTGAGTCCCAGGGTACATTGGTCCTTTTGAGATACTCGGGAGAGTTGGAGAGGTGGCATATGAGTTAGCCTTGCCACCCAGCTTATCCAGGCGTTCATCCAGTATTCCATGTGTCTATGCTCCGGAAGTGCATCGGAGACCCATCCCATGTATTAGACTTCAGTACCATTCGGCTTGATGGTGATCTATCCTATGACGTGGAGCCTATTGCTATTTTGGGTCGCCAAGTAAGAAAGTTGAGGTCGAAGGAGATTGCATCGGTTAAGGTTCAGGTGGAGAGGTCGACCCGTAGAGGAGGCTACTTGGGAGTTTGAGCAGGAGATGCGGAGCAGATACCCTCAGCTATTTGAGACTTCAGGGTATGTTTCTTGACCCGCTCGAGGACGAGCGTTTGTTTAAGTTGGGGAGAATGTGACGACCCGGCCCGTCGTCACGGGAATTACCACCCCGTTATGTTGTAATTACATAATTCATGCTTTTATATCGGTGTTAGAGTCTATTGGGGAAGTTAGGAGTGAATTGAAATGAAAATGAGGCATATAGCCTTTTTGAAGGAAACTTGAATAAGGAAAGTCAACCCGGAGTTGACTATTTAGTTAGAGAGCTCGAAATCGAATTCTGATGATTTGGTTAGTTCCGGGAGGTGGATTGTGACTTAGGGGAGCGATTGGAATTGAATTTGGAGGCCCGGTGTAGTTTTAGGCTTGAATTGGCGAAGGTTGAATTTTAGCGAAATCCGGATGGTAGGTGATATTTTGATCCGGGGGTCGGAATGGAATTCCGACAATTTCTGTAGCTTCGTTATGTGATTTTGGATGTGTCCGCAAATTTTCAGGTCATTCGGACATCGTTTGATCGGGTTTTGGATTGAATGTTAGTTTTGAAAGTTTTGAAGAAACTTAGGCTTGAATTCGTGTAGAAATGGTGATTTTGATGTTTAGTGTGGTGTTTTTATGATTGGAACAAGTTCGTATCATGTTTTGGAGTATGTTGGTGGTTTTCGTTGGGGTCCCGGGGGTCTCGGGATGAATCCGGGGGTCCAAACGGACCATTCTTGGCCAAAGAAGAGAGCTGGTTTGCTGTCATAAGTGCAGCAGAATTTTACCCTTCGCGATCGCAGAGATAGGGACGCGATCGCGTAAGGTCAAGAATAGAAGCAACGCGATCGCAGGAGCACGGACGCAATCACGTAGAGTTAACCGGGTGGTCATCGCGATCGCATGAGCATCTACGCGATCGCGTAGAAGAGAAATGGGGTCCAGGGAAAAATGTGCTACGCGATCGCAGGAAGAGGGACGCGATCGCGTGAGGCCGGATGGTTGTACATCGCGATCGCGTGAGGAGAATCGCGATCGCGTGAGGGCGAAATGTTTGAACATCGCGATCGCGTGAGTAGAGTCGCGATCGCGTAGAGCAAATGGGTCTGCCAGAGAATTTAATCACAGAACAGAGGGGCTACGGGTTCATTAACCCAAAATGCCATTTTTGAGTTCTAGAGAGAGAAACTCACGAGAATTGCTGGTAATTCGTCGGGGATTCGTCGGAGGTAAGTTTTGTGGCTTAATTGCATCATTTTAGCATGAAATCCTTGGTTAAATTTCTGTAAATGGAAGATTAAAGGTGGGTTTGAGCCCTAGGCCTAAATTGAAGAAAAACACTGATTTGAGTGGGCAAATGGAGTCCGATTTTGGTAAATTTGATATGCCTAGACTCGTATTGAGACGAGGTTCCAAATATGTAACTTTTATAATTTTTCGACAAGTGTACCAAAAGTCGGGTTTTGACAACTTGTGGGTTTTGATATAAATTGGGTTATTTCGAATGAATTTCGTGAAATTAGCATATATTGATGTATTCTCTATGATTTTGAGCAGATTTGGCACCCGAGGAGATTGATTTGCGAGGCAAGCGCAAGGCGGATTGAAGCTTCTACCGGTTCGAGGTGAGTGATAGTAGTAAACAATGTACTGAGGGTTTGAAACCCCGTACTAGCACTTCACAGTGCTATATTGAGATGAGACACGCGTTCTATGACGGGCGTGGTGACATTGTGATTGGGGGTTCGGACTTAGTCCTTCCCGGCTAATAGAATACTGTGTTGTACGACTGTTACTGAGATTATAACTGTACAATAGGGCTAAAAAGCCATGTTTGGGGCCTTATGCCGATCTGTAGAGCATTGGGGAACCTATAGAGCTAGGTGACCCTTATATCATGTTGGAAACATACACTCAGCCGTAGCTCTAGCTCTGTATAGCATAATATGAGCTCGTACTAGATGTGTACATTGAGAGAGATTATCTAGGGTGGAATTCCCTGTTCTAGTTGAGTGGGCCTGAAAGGCCAAGTCTATATTGACAGAGACAGGGTCTAGGACCCACTGTGATATATTATATTGAGCCTGAGAGGCCAAGCACATATTGACTGGGATAGGGTCGAATATATATATATATATATATATATATATATATATATATATATATATATATATATATATATATATATATATATATATATATATATATATATATATATATATATATATATATATATATATATATATATATATATATATATATATATATATATATATATATATATATATATATATATATATATATATATATATATATATATATATATATATATATATATATATATATATATATATATAGCAGTAATATACATGTAATATACATGTAATATACATGTGGGACGGACTGCACGCCGCAGTATTATTGCGCTTGGGCTGTAGGAGCCCCTTCGGAGTCTGAGTCTGCACACATTCTCAGTGAGCACCGGTGTATATTATGGGATCGGGCTGCACGCCGCAGCAGTATAGAGATATATACATATATATATTGGATCGGACTGCACGCCGCAGTAATATTTGTGTGGATCGTGCTGCACGCCGCAATATTATAGTGCTTGGGCCTAGGGAGCCCCTCCGAAGTCTGTATACACCCCTAGTGAGCGCCGTCGACGTTAAATGGAGCGGGCTGCGCGCCGCAGCGGTATATGTATTGGAGCGGGCTGCACGCCGCAGTATTATACTTAATCATATCCTATTATCTACTTAAATACTTATACATTATAGACATAGGTATGTGTCTTTATATGTTGAGATGGCCGTACACCGTAGGGGTACGAGTGAGGGTTGGTTCAGTGTAGAATCTTGTAGAGATAAACGTAGATTGGAGGTTAGAGTACTACTATAGTGATGACGTACCTGCGAGGGTTGCCTTAGAACTGCTAAGTGATAGCACAGGAGTTCTTACCTTCAGTTATTATTTATTATTGTTACTCACTGAGTTGAAATATACTCACCCCACTCCCCTGCACTTTCTGTGCAGATCCACAGGTGCCCGAGAGCAGTTGAGACATTGTAGCTGCTGATCCTTGTCTACTCTTGCGGAGATTACGAGGTAGCTGCCAGCGTCCGCAGAGCTTGTTTCTCCTTCTTTATCATCTTGTTGATTTCCTATTTGCCTAGACTTGATTGTATTAGGATGTTATTCTGTAGAGGCTCAGTCTCGTGACACCACGATATGTTTGGGGCCGTATTTTGTATGTTTTACGTTTCGGTTATCATATGAAAGCATGCTATTTAAGTTTAATTGATCATCTGTAATTAATAATTGGCTGGTTTAATGGATAATATGGTCGGGCTTGCCTAGCATTGTGTTGGGCGCTATCACGACCGGGGTTTGGGTCGTGACATCAACATATCATCCACATATAGCAAGAGGATGATAAAGTCATCATCAGAAAATCTTTGTACAAACACACAGTTATAATTCTCCCAAAAATATTCCTTGTAAAATATGTAGAAGGGACAACTGTGGCAGATCACCTTAATGAAATACAAGGGATTGTCGACCAGTTGTCGGGAATGGGCATAAAGTTCGATGACGAGGTACTTGCTCTTATTGTGCTGGCAACACTCCCAGAGTCATGGGAAACCTTGAAGGTTTCAATCACCAATTCTGCACCCAACGGTGTGGTAAACATGGAGACAGTCAAGAGTGGCATTCTAAATGAAGAAATGAGACGCCGATCACAAGGATCATCTTCTTCATCAGAGGTGTTGGCTGTTACGACCATTGGGAGAAGTCAAAACAAGGGCCAGAGTAACAGAGATAAGAGCAGAGGTAGATCCAACAAATTTGCACATGTTGAGTGCCATTATTGCAAAAAGAAGGGCCATATCAAAAGATTTTGCCGACAGTTCCAAAATGACCAGAAGAAGAACAAAGGCAAAAAGGAGAAACCCGAAGAAAGCAATGATGATGAAGCGAACTCCTTTGGTGAGTTTAACATTGTCTACGATGACGACATTATCAATCTGACAACCCAAGAGACAACATGGGTGATTGATAGTGGAGCTACCATTCATGCAACGCCACGGAGAGAACTCTTCTCATCTTACACACCTGGAGACTTTGGTCGTGTAAAGATGGGAAATGCCAATTTCTCAACAGTTGTAGGCAAATGAGATGTTTGCTTAGAGACCATGAATGGGATGAAGCTACTTTTAAGAGATGTCAAGCATGTTCCAGATATGCGCCTGAATCTGATCTCCATGGACAAGCTCGATGAGGAAGGTTACTGCAATACCTTCCATAATGGCCAATGGAAGCTCACGAAAGGCTCATTGGTGGTGGCGCGGGGCACGAAGCAGTCAAAGTTGTACGTGACCCAGGCGAGCATCTCCCAACAAGTTATAAATGTTACGGAGAATGATAGCAATACCAAGTTGTGGCATAGACGTCTTGGCCACATGAGTGAAAAGTCAATGGCGTGTTTGGTGAAGAAGAACGCCTTACCAGGTCTAAACCAGATCCAGTTGAAGAAGTGTGCTGACTGTTTAGCCGGGAAACAAAACAGAGTTTCGTTCAAAAGATTCCCTCTTTCCAGAAAGCAAGACGTGTTGGATCTGGTACACTCGGATGTATGTGGGCCTTTCAAGAAGTCCCTCGGTGGTGCCCGATATTTCGTGACCTTTATTGATGATCATTCACGAAAGACATGGGTATACACGCTGAAGACCAAGGATCGAGTGTTTCAAGTTTTCAAACAATTTCTGACCTTGGTGGAAAGAGAGACTGGTAAGAAGTTGAAGTGCATCCGGACAGACAACGGCGGTTTATACCAGGGTCAATTTGATGCTTAATGTAAAGAGCATGGTATTCGACATCAGTTCACACCTCCTAAAACTCCATAGTTGTATGGCTTGGCTGAGAGGATGAACAGAACTTTGATCGAGAGAACCAGATGTTTACTCTCTCATTCAAAGTTACCAAAGGCTTTCTGGGGTGAAGCACTAGTTACAGCAGCCTATGTGCTAAACCATTCACCCCGTGTCCCTCTTCAGTACGAGGCTCCAGAAAAGATTTGGTCAGGAAGAGATATCTCTTATGATCAATTGCGGGTATTTGGTTGCAAAGCCTATGTCCATGTTCTGAAGGATGAAATGAGCAAACTTGATGTCAAGAAAAGGGAGTATGTATTCATCGGCTATGGTCAAGACATGCTTGGCTATAAGTTCTATGATCCGGTGCAGAAGAAGCTCGTCAGGAGTCGAGATGTTATGTTTGTTGAGAACCAAACAATTGAAGACATTGATAAAGTAGATAAGTCCACTGATGATTCTGCTGAGTTTGAGTTGCCTCCAACAATGGTGCCGAGACAAGTTGGAGACGATGTTCAGGATAATCAACCTGAAGCCCCTGATCTTTCAAATGAAGATGAACCAGTAGATGCTGAAGGTAACAAGGATAATGGTGATGATGACGCAGACGAGGATGATCAACCTCAACCACCAATCCTCAATAACCCTCCTTATCACACAAGATCTGGAAGAGTTGTGCAACAGTCTACCAGATATTCTCCACATGAGTATGTGTTACTCACTGACGGGGGAGAACCCGACAGTTTTGGAGAAGCTGTTGATGATGACCATAAGGAGAAGTGGATAGAAGCCATGCAAGACGAGATGAAATCCTTGCATGAAAACAAGACATTTGAGCTGGTGAAGTTGCCGAAAGGCAAGAGAGCTTTGAAGAATAAGTGGGTGTTCAAAATAAAGCATGATGAACACAGCTCCTGTCCGAGATTCAAAGCAAGATTGGTCGTCAAAGGTTTCAATCAAAGGAAAGGTATTGACTTTGATGAAATATTCTCACCGGTTGTGAAAATGACCTCAATACGCACGGTGCTGGGATTAGCAGCAAGCCTCAAACTGGAGGTTGAGCAGATGGATGTAAAAACCGCCTTCCTACACGGTGATTTGGAAGAGGAGATATACATGGAGCAACCAGACGGTTTCCAGCAAAAGGGGAAAGAGGATTGCGTTTGCAGATTGAGGAAAAGCCTCTATGGCTTAAAACAGGCACCAAGGCAGTGGTACAAGAAGTTCGAGTCGGTGATGGGGAAACACGGCTACAAGAAGACAACTTCAGACCATTGTGTGTTCGTTCAGAAGTTTTCTGACGATGATTTTATCATCCTATTGCTCTATGTGGATGATATGTTGATTGTTGGCCGGAATGTTTCCATAATTAATAGCTTGAAAGAACAGCTAAGCAAGTTCTTTGCCATGAAAGACTTGGGGCCAGCAAAACAGATCCTTGGGATGCGGATTATGCGAGACCGAGAAGCCAAGAAGTTATGGTTGTCTCAGGAAAAGTACACCGAGAAGGTACTTCAACGGTTCAACATGGAGAAAACTAAAACAGTTAGCTGTCCTCTTGCTAACCACTTTAGATTGAGCACCAAGCAAAGCCCGTCAACAGATGATGAGAGAAAAAAGATGGAGCGGATTCCATATGCTTCAGCAGTAGGAAGTTTGATGTATGCCATGGTTTGTACACGGCCAGATATCGCTCACGCTGTAGGAGTGGTAAGTAGATTTCTTTCTAATCCAGGAAAGGAACATTGGGATGCTGCTAAGTGGATTCTCAGGTATCTTCGAGGAACCTCCTAACTATGCTTATGTTTTGGAGAAGACAAACCCGTGTTGGTTGGCTATACTGATGCAGATATGGCCGGAGATGTTGATTCTAGAAAATCAACTTCGGGATACTTGATTAACATTTCGAGGGGAGCTGTGTCATGGCAATCAAAGTTGCAAAAATGTGTCGCATTATCAACTACTGAAGCTGAATTCATTGCAACAACAGAGGCTTGCAAAGAATTGCTGTGGATGAAGAAGTTCTTAACTGAACTTGGATTTTCGCAAGACGATTATCAGTTATTTTGTGATAGTCAAAGTGCTATCCACCTTGCGAAGAATGCCTCATTTCATTCCAGATCCAAGCATATTGATGTGAGATATAATTGGATCAGGGATGTGTTAGGGAAGAAGATGTTGCGGCTTGAAAAGATCCATATAGATGAAAATGGATCGGACATGTTGACCAAAACTGTACCGAAGGGGAAGTTTGAGTTTTGCAGAGAAGCGGCATGGATAGTAGATCCTCCATATTGTCGGAAGGGGGAGAATTGTTGAAATTTCCTCCAAATAGAGCCGTCAAATTTGGAATTCAAAGGGTTGGTAAGGAGCCATCCAAATTGGAATTCAAAGGCATGCAATTGTTGAAATTATTTATGGGCAAATTACCCATTGAGTCCTTTTAGTTAGGTTAAATTTGTCTTTTGGTCCCTATCTCCAAACTATAAATACCCCCTCCATTTCTTGTTTTAAACACACCAAAATATTCAATACTCAAGTATAAGAGTTTGAGAGAAAGAGAGAGTTTGTTTTTCTTTAGGAAGTTTTTCTAAAGGGGGAGTGACAAAATAGTGAGCAAAATACTAGTCGGGTATTTTCGGGAAACACTTTTGTGTGCGCCACTATTTTGGGTAGAGCTCGGGAATTGTTGTTGTCACGACCCGGATTTCCCACCATCGGGGGTCATGATGGCGCCTACTAAATGGAAGCTAGGCAAGCCAAATATTAATTACACCTCCATTAATTACCAACTTCTTATTAAGACTTATTATTAAAAACATATAAATTACAGCGGAATAATCCAAATTAGCGGAAGACTTAGTCAAATATGATAAAGAAAACACAAACATGATACATTACCCAAGACTGGTGTCACAATACTCACGAACTTCTAAGAATAATACACATAATTGTCTGAAATAAAATACAAGCTGTTTATCTCGATTACATGAGATAACAGAATGAAAAGCATAGATAGAAGAGACAACGGGTCCTGTGGACGCCTGCAAGGCTACCTCGTAATCTCAATAGTCGGAAAATCCACAAGTCGCTACTGCTGTTGCTACTGTCCGTAACCTGTATATGCGCAAAAAGAGTGCAGAGTGTAGTATCAGCACAACCGACCCCATGTGCTGGTAAGTGCCTGACCTATCCCAGCGAACTAGTGACAAGGCTAAGGCCGGTCACCCACATAAACCTGTACAGTTGCAATATACATATATATACAAATACATTTATAAGGAAAGACTCTGCTCTGAAATAACAGTCAATAACTCGTGATATCCGGAATAATCTAATCAACAGAATAAATCTTACTTTCATGTCTCAAATCCTCTCTCATTTCATATCTCGTGGTAGGCGTACCACCCGCTCCCAACTATCACAGTAATTATATCTTGTGGTACGCGTACCACCCGCTCCCAAATATATCAATAGGCTACCGCAACTATGGCCAATGCCAAGATTTAAATCACTTTGTGGTCGGCGTGCCACAAGATCCCATTTCTTATTATATAAGTGGTCGGCGAGCCACACGATCCCAATTCATAAATATATAAGTGGTCGGCGCGCCACACGATCCCAATTCATAAATATATAAGTGGTCGACGTGCCACACGATCCCAATTCATAAATATATATTTTACCGGCATTTAGCCAATAATCTCTACATTAACAATATTTATAATTACCGGTTTTAAACCAATAATTGATAATAATTTCAACAATTTATCTCCATTATCGGTATAACACCAATAACTCTTAATCAACAATTTATTCATAACTAAATTCCTATTCCTTCAAGCTAGGATAGAACAAACACTTACCTCGAAAGTTTACGAACGATTCAATCCGTAGCAATGCCTTTTCCTTTCGAATTTGACTCCAATCCAATCGTATCTATACACAATTGATTTAATATCATCAATTCTACTTAACAAACTAGTTCATATTGCTAAATATGATTTTTACAACATTCTGCCCGGAATAGTAAAAATCGACCCCGAGCCCACATAATCGAAACTCAAGTTTCGAACCAAAATAAGTTCACCCAATCCTCCATGAGTTCAAATATACAATTTGTTCTTAAGTTCGACTCCAAAACGAGGTCTAGATCGCAAATTCTTTGAAAGCCCTAACTATACCCATTTCTCAAATTTTTCAACCAACTTACACATGTTTAAGCCTAAGAATTTGATTGATGTTGATGAAAAATGAAGAAGACGAGTTAAACAATACTTACCCAATGAACTTTGATGAAGAAATGCCCCAAAGATCGCCTAAGAGCTGTGGAGAAGAAAGGATTTTGTGAAAATGGGATAAAATCCCGTAAGTGTTCTGTTTTGGGTATTAATTCACTGGGAGGAAATTTACCCTTCGCGTTCGCATGCACTGTGTCGCGTTCGCGAAGGGTTGGACAGAAATGGGCATCGCGTTCGCGTGGACACAGTCGCGAACGCGTAGAAGAAAATCTGGGGGCTTACAATTTGGCCTACGCGAAACACGTGGTGCCTTACACGAACGCGTAGTGGAGGCAGGCCAGGCTCCGCGAACGCGGGAGCCTTCACGCGAACGCATAGAGGAAAAAGGCTGGGGTCCATGTTGTTGTACGCGAACGCGATCATAAGGACGCGAACGCGTAGAAGGGGAAAGAGAAGCCTTCGCGAACGCGACCAGGTGGACGCGAACGCGAAAAAGGAATATTTGCTGCAGATTTTCTACAGTTTTTCCAAGTCCAAAACCAGCCCGATGTCTATCCGAAACTCACCCGAGCCCTCGAGGCTCCAAACCAAATATGTACACTAACTCAATAACATCATACGAACTTGCTCGAGCGATCAAATCGCCGAAATAACATCAAAATCAATGAATTGAGCCTTAAAACTCAAGAATTCTTTCAAATTTCATAATTTCCAAAACATCCAATTTAAGGCCGAAACACGTCAAACGACGTCCGTTTTCAACCAAACTTTACAGGAAGCGCTTAACCAACATATATGACCTGTACTGGGCGTCGGAACCAAAATACGAGCCCGATAACAGTACTTTTTAATCAAAATTCAGTTTCATTTTCCTTAAACATTTTCAGAAAACAATTTAACGAAAAAATTCTTTTACCGGGGTTCTAGACCTCGGATTTCAATTCCGGGCATACGCCCAAGTTCCATATTTTTCTACGGATTTTCTGAGACCGTCAAATCACGGATCCGGGTCCGTTTACCAAAAATGTTGACCAAAGTCAACCATATCAATATTAATATCAAAATTCTTTAACTTTTTCACATATTTCACATATTTCAACATAAAAATTTTCCAACTTTTGTGCCCGGACTGTGCACGCAAATTGAGGCAACTATAAATGAGGTTTTCAAGACCTCAAAAGCTCGAAATGATTAATAAAACAAGTGATGACCCTTTGGGTCGTCACAATCTCCACCTCTAAAACAACCGTTCGTCCTCGAACGAATAAAAGAAAGAAGTACCTGAGTCAGGAAACAAATGTGGGTAGCTGCTCCGCATATCAGACTCGGACTCCCAGGTCAATGCCTCAGGAGGCTGACCTCTCCACTGAACACGCACAGAAGGATAACTCTTCGACCTCAACTGTCGAACCTGCCGGTCTAGAATGGCCACCGGCTCCTCCTCGTAAGATAGATCATTGTCCAATTGGACAGTACTGAAGTCTAACACATGTGTGGGATCGCCGTGGTATCTCCGAAGCATAGATACGTGAAAAACCGGATGCACGGCTGATAAGCTAGGCGGCAAAGCTAATCTGTAAGCCACCCCTCCCACTCTGTCTAGAATCTCAAATGGACCAATATACCTAGGGCCGAGCTTGCCCTTCTTCCCGAACCTCATCACGCCCTTCATAGGCGACACTCGGAGCAATACTCGTTCGCCAACCATGAAATCTACATCTCGAACCTTACGATCCGCATAAGTCTTCTGCCGGGACTGAGCTGAACGCAATCTCTCCTGAATAGTCTTGACCTTATCCAAGGCCTCCTGAACTAAGTCTGTACCCAACAACCGAGCCTCTCCCGGTTCAAACCATCCAACCGGTGATCGACATCGCCTACCATACAACGCCTCATACGGAGCCATCTGGATGCTAGACTGGTAACTGTTATTGTAGGCGAACTCTGCTAATGGCAGAAACTGGTCCCACGAGCCTCCGAAATCAATAACACGGGCTCGAAGCATGTCCTCTAGAATCTGAATAGTCCTCTCGGACTGGCCATCCGTCTGAGGATGAAATGCTGTACTCAACTGAACCTGGGTGCCTAACTCCTGCTGGACCGCTCTCCAGAACCGCGAGGTAAACTGCGTACCCCGATCAGAGATAATAGATACCGGCACTCCATGGAGACGAACAATCTCCCTAATGTAAACCTCCGCTAACCTCTCCGATGAGTAGGAGACAGATACTGGAATAAAGTGTGCTGACTTGGTCAGCCTATCAACAATGACCCAAATAGTATCAAATTTCCTCCGAGTCAAAGGAAGTCCAGTAATGAAGTCCATTATGATCCGCTCCCATTTCCACTCGGGAATTTCAATCCTCCGGAATACACCACCAGGTCTCCGGTGCTCATATTTCACCTGCTGACAATTTAGATACCGAGCGACATACGCAACGATATCTTTCTTCATTCTGCGCCACCAATAGTGCTGCCGTAAGTCCTGGTACATCTTCGCGGCGCCTGGGTGAATAGAATACCGCGAACTGTGGGCCTCCGCTAAGATCAACTCTCGAATCCCTTCGACATTGGGCACATAAACTCGACCCTGCAATTTCAATACCCCATCATCATCTAGATTTACCTGTGTGGCACCTCCCCGCTGTACTGTATCTCTCAACTCACGCAAATGAGGATCATCAAATTGCCTCTCACGGATACGCTCTAATAAAGAAAAATGAGCGACGTTGCAGGCTAACACCCTGCTAGGCTCAGAAATGTCTAATCTCACGAACCGGTTGGCTAAGGCCTGGACGTCTAGAGCTAATGGTCTCTGACTGACCGGAATATATGCAAGACTACCCATGCTGGCGGACTTTCTACTCAATGCATCGGCCACCACATTGGCCTTACCTGGGTGATATAAAATAGTAACATCATAGTCTTTTAGCAACTCTAGCCACCTTCTCTGCCTCATATTCAACTCTTTCTTCTTAAACAAATACTGAAGACTCTTATGATCGGTGTATACTTCACATGCTACGCCATACAAATAATGCCTCCGGATCTTCAATGCGTGAATAATTGCCGCCAATTCTAGATCATGCACTGGATAGTTCTTTTCATGAATCTTCAACTGCCTCGAAGCATAGGCAATAACCTTGCCATCCTGCATTAACACTGCACCAAGCCCAATATGGGAAGCATCACAATAAACAGTATAAGGTCCCGTACCTGTGGGTAAAACCAATACCGGTGCTGTGGTCAAGGTTGTCTTGAGCTTTTGAAAGCTCGCCTCACATTCATCGGACCATTCAAATTGAACACCCTTCTGGGTCAATCTGGTCAGTGGGGTTGCAATAGACGAAAATCCTTCTACGAAGCGGCGATAATAACCCGCTAACCCCAAGAAACTCCGAATATCTGTGGCTGATGTCGGTCTAGGCCAGTTCTTGACTGCCTCAATTTTCTTCGGATCAACTTGAATACCTGCTGCCGTCACAATATGACCCAGGAATGCAACTGAACTTAGCCAAAATTCACACTTTGAAAATTTTGCATATAGTTGGCTATCTCTCAGAGTCTGCAAGGCCACTCTGAGATGTTGCGCATGCTCCTCCTGACCGCGGGAATATATTAATATGTCATCAATGAAGACTATTACAAACAAGTCTAAATAAGGCCGGAACACCCGATTCATTAATTCCATAAAAGCTGCTGGAGCATTTGTCAACCCAAAAGACATGACAAGAAATTCATAATGTCCATACCGAGTGCGGAACGCTGTCTTAGGGACATCAGATGCCCTAATCTTCAGCTGGTGATAGCCAGATCTCAAATCTATCTTTGAAAATACCTTGGCACCCTGAAGTTGGTCAAATAAATCATCAATTCGCGGAAATGGATATTTATTTTTGATAGTCACCTTGTTCAACTGCCGATAGTCAATGCACATTCTCATCGAACCATCTTTCTTCTTTACAAATTATACTGGTGCACCCCACGGCGAAACACTGGGTCTAATGAAACCCTTTTCAAGTAAATCTTGCAACTGTTCCTTCAATTCTTTTAACTCTGGCGGAGCCATACGATATGGGGGAATGGAAATGGGCTGAGTGCCTGGAGCCAAGTCAATGCAAAAATCAATATCCCTATCGGGCGGCATACCTGGCAAGTCTGAAGGAAATACTTCAGAAAATTCGCGAACCACAAGCACAGAGTCAATAGAAGGAACCTCAGCACTGGAATCACGGACATAGGCCAAATAAGCCAAGCATCCCTTTCCAACCATACGTTGAGCCTTAACATAAGAAATAACATTGCGGCTAGTATGACCTAAAATTCCTTTCCACTCTATACGAGGAAAATTCGGCAGAGCTAAAGTCACAGTCTTGGCATGGCAATCTAAAATAACATGATATGGAGATAGACAATCCATGCCTAGTATAATATCAAAGTCCACCATATTTAGGAGTAATAAATCAGCACGAGTCTCGAGACCCTCAATTACTATAATACATGACCGATGAACTCGATCAACCACAATAGAATCGCCTATTGGTGTAGACACATGAACAGGAACACTCAGTGGATCACTGGGCTGAATCAAGTATGGTGCAAAATAGGAAGACACGTACGAATATGTAGACCCAGGGTCAAATAATGCTGATGCCTTTCTATCACAAACCAAAATAATACCTGTAATGACGGCATCGGAAGACTCAGCCTCTGGTCTGGCGGGAAGTGCATAACATCGGGGCTGTGCCCCACCACCCTGAGCAGTATCTCTAGGACGATCAGCTGCTGGCTGGTCTCTACCTCTATCGGTCCGAGCTCCACCTCTATGACCTCTACCTCCACCTCTATGTCCTCTACCTCCGCCTCTAGCCGGCTGGGCAGGCTGTGAGGGAACTGGGGCCTGAATCATGGCACGAGAACCCTGCTGGTGAGATCTGTCAGAAGCTCGAGGGCAATACTTTGCAATGTGCCTAAGATCACCGCACGTAAAACAAGCCCTCGGCTGCTAAAAATAGCGAAGTGGTGGTACACTGATAGGCTGTTGATCAGAGTAGCGTGGCCGAGAATTACGATCACTAGAAGCATCGTGAGAAACCTGAAGAGCTGACTGATAAGGCCTAGGATGATGGCCTCTGTCATGAGAATCTCTACCTCTAGACGAGGTACCACTGAATCTACCTGAATTACGAGATCTCTTATCTGATCCATGTCTTGCTCCCTGTGATAGAGCCATCTCGATCCGACGGGCTGCATTAGCCGCCTCCTGAAAAGTGATTTCAGTTCCTGCCCCCAAAGCCATCTGTAGTCGAATTGGCTGATTCAAGCCATCAATAAACCTCCTCACCCTCCCCCAATCCGTGGGAAGTATGATAATAACATGACGAGCCAGGTCCACGAACCTAGTCTCGTACTGTGTGACAGACATAGAACCCTGATGAAGACGCTCAAATTGTCTGCGCATAACCTCCCGCTGAGTTGCTGGAAGGAACTTCTCCAAGAATAATTCTGCAAATTGCTCCCAAGTCAAAGATGACGATCCCGCTGGCCTGGATAGACAATAATCTCTCCACCAAGTCTTGGCGGAACCAGATAATCGAAAAGTAGCAAAGTCCATACCATTAGTCTCCACAATACCCATAGTACGGAGAACTTCGTGGCAGATGTATAGGAAATCCTGTGGATCCTCTGAAGGAGTGCCACTGAATGTGGTAGTGAACAGCTTGGTAAACCTGTCCAATCTCCATAACGCGTCGGTGGACATGGCTGCACCATTATTAGACGGAGTCACAATAATAGGCTGAGCTGCCTCAACTGGCTGAATCACAGGAACCTGAGCCTGGGGAATTACTGGCTCTGGAGTGCGCGTAGCAGGAGTCTGATTACCTCTTCCAGCCCGAGAAGTGGCTGGTGCTACTGGTAATAAACCTGCTCTGGTGATATGATCCATAAAACCTGCTATCCGGACCAAAGCATCCTGAAGATCCGGTGAAAACAAAACTCCTCCTGGGACCTGAGTTGGGCCTACTGGAGCTGCTGGGGCTGGAACTTCCTCCTCGATATGAACCTGAGGTTCTGCCACTCGTGCTGCTGCTCGGGGCTGAGCTCTGCCCCTACCTTGTCCTCCAGGACGACCTCGACCTCGGCCTCTACCCCTAGCAGGAGCTGCCGCTGCTGGGACCTCGGGCTGCTGGTCGGTAGATGAGGATGCACGTGTCCTTACCATCTGCGGAAGAACAGAGTAGAAGTTCAATTAACATTCAAAAGATCAAGTCGCACGACTGGAAAGAATAAAGAGAATATTTTCCTAACTCTGTAGCCTCTGGAGGATAAATACAGACGTCTCCGTACCGATCCTTCAGACTCTACTAAGGTTGTTCGTGAGTTGTGAGACCTGTGCAACCTAGTGCTTTGATACCAACTTGTCACGACCCGGATTTCCCATCCATCGGGGTCATGATGGCGCCTACTAAATGGAAGCTAGGCAAGCCAAATATTAATTATACCTCCATTAATTACCAACTTCTTATTAAAAACATATAAATTACAGCGGAATAATCAAAATTAGCGGAAGACTTAGTCAAATATGATAAAGAAAACCCAAACATGATACATTACCCAAGACTGGTGTCACAATACTCACGAACTTCTAAGAATAATACACATAATTGTCTGAAAGAAAATACAAGTTGTTTATCTCGATTACATGAGATAACAGAATGAAAAGCATAGATAGAAGAGACAACGGGTCCCGCGGACGCCTGCAAGGCTACCTCGTAATCTCACTAGTCGGAAAATCCACAAGTCGCTACTGCCGCTGCCTGCTGTCCGTAACCTGTATCTGCGCAAAAAGAGCGCAGAGTGTAGTATCAGCACAACCGACCCCATGTGCTGGTAAGTGCCTGGCCTATCCCAGCGAACTAGTGACAAGGCTAAGGACAGTCACCCACATAAACCTGTACAGTTGCAATATATATATATATATATATATATATATATATATACAATACATTTATAAGGAAAGACTCTGCTCTGAAATAACAGTCAATAACTCGTGATATCCAGAATAATCTAATCAATAGAATAAATCTTACTTTAATGTCTCAATTCCTCTCTCATTTCATATCTCGTGGTATGCGTACCACCCGCTCCCAACTATCACAGAGTAACTACATCTTGTAGTAGGCGTACCACCCGCTCCCAAATATATCAATAGGCTACCGGCAACTATGGCCAATGCCAAGATTTAAATCACTTTGTGGTCGGCGTGCCACACGATCCCAATTCATAAATATATAAGTGGTCGGCGCGCCACACGATCCCAATTCATAAATATATAAGTGGTCGGCGCGCCACACGATCCCAATTCATAAATATATATTTTACCGGCATTTAGCCAATAATCTCTACATTAACAATATTTATAATTACCGGTTTTAAACCAATAATTGATAATAATTTCAACAATTTATCTCCATTACCGGTATAACACCAATAACTCTTAATCAACAATTTATTCATAACTAAATTCCTATTCCTTCAAGCTAGGATAGAACAAACACTTACCTCAAAAGTTTACGAACGATTCAATCCGTAGCAATGCCTTTTCCTTTCGAATTTGACTCCAATCCAATCGTATCTATACACAATTGATTTAATATCATCAATTCTACTTAACAAACTAGTTCATATTGCTAAATATGATTTTTACAACATTCTGCCCGGAATAGTAAAAATCGACCCCGAGCCCACATAATCGAAACTCAAGTTTCGAACCAAAATAAGTTCACCCAATCCTCCATGAGTTCAAATATACAATTTGTTCTTAAGTTCGACTCCAAAACGAGGTCTAGATCGCAAATTCTTTGAAAGCCCTAACTATACCCATTTCTCAAATTTTTCAACCAATTTACACATGTTTAAGCCTAAGAATTTGATTGATGTTGATGAAAAATGAAGAAGACGAGTTAAACAATACTTACCCAATGAACTTTGATGAAGAAATGCCCCAAAGATCGCCTAAGAGCTGTGGAGAAGAAAGGATTTTGTGAAAATGGGATAAAATCCCGTAAGTGTTCTGTTTTGGGTATTAATTCACTGGGCGGAAATTTACCCTACGCGATCGCGTGAAGGGTTGGACAGAGATGGGCATCGCGTTCGCGTGGACACAGTCGCGAACGCGTAGAAGAAAATCTGGGGGCTTACAATTTGGCCTACGCGAACGCGTGGTGCCTTACGCGAACGCGTAGAAGAGGCAGGCCAGGCTCGGCGAACTTGGAAACCTTCACGCGAACGCGTAGAGTAAAAAGGCTGGGGTCCAAGTTGTTGTACGCGAACGCGATCGTATGGACGCGAACGCGTAGAAGGGGAAAGAGAAGCCTTCGCGAACGCGACCAGGTGGACGCGAACGCGAAGAAGGAATATCTGCTGCAAATTTTCTGCAGTTTTTCCAAGTCCAAAACCACCCCGATGCCTATCCGAAACTCACCCGAACCCTCGAGGCTCCAAACCAAATATGTACACTAACTCAATAACATCATACGAACTTGCTCGAGCGATCAAATCGCCGAAATAACATCAAAATCAATTAATTGAGCCTTAAAACTCAAGAATTCTTTCAAATTTCATAATTTTCAAAACATCCAATTTAAGGCCAAAACACGTCAAACGACGTCCGTTTTCAACCAAACTTTACAGGAAGCGCTTAACCAATATATATGACCTGTACCGGGCGTCGGAACCAAAATACGAGCCCGATAACAGTACTTTTTAATCAAAATTCAGTTTCATTTTCCTTAAACATTTTCGGAAAACAATTTAACAGAAAAATTCTTTTACCGGGGTTCTAGACCTCGGATTTCAATTCCGGGCATACGCCCAAGTTCCATATTTTTCTGCGGATTTTCTGAGACCGTCAAATCACGGATCCGGGTCCGTTTACCAAAAATGTTGACCAAAGTCAACCATATCAATATTAATATCAAAATTCTTCAACTTTTTCACATATTTCATATATTTCAACATAAAAATTTTCCAGTTTTGTGCCCGGAATGTGCACGCAAATCGAGGCAACTATAAATGAGGTTTTCAAGACCTCAAAAGCTCGAAATGATTAATAAAACAAGTGATGACCCTTTGGGTCGTCACAGTTGTACCTCCAAATTATTGGGGAAGTCTCTCTTTGTAAGCCTACTAAAAGTTTTAGTGGAAGTTGGTGCCGAGTTTGTGGACGTAGCCTAAATGTTTTAGGTGAACTACGTTAAATTCTTTGTGTCATTTATTTTTCGTTGATCATTTATTTTTCCGCTGTGCAGAAGTGTTTAGTGCCACCGGGTCCTAATAAATTGAGTGTACAACAGAAGGTTGGGGTCGTATTCTCCCTCCCGATCGGCATATGAATTGTGTTTTCTCTTTCTTTGGTTTTAAAGGCTAATTTGTATTATAATCAAAAAAATATTACAGTGAGTTGTTGTTCATGGGCGGTACTACAAAAAGTGTCAAAGGTAAAGCTACTTGCGTATTGTGAATTGTTACCCTCTCAAGAAGAGAAGTAAATAGTTTTTTTGCTCAAACAATTAATATGGAGAAATCACATGCTGCTGATGTGCGCTGTGAGAGTAGTTTTTCATACATGCTATTTAGTGAGTCGATTACTTCTCTAATCATCGATAATATTTTTTTAAACTTTTCGACACATTTAATTATCATTTAACACAACAAAATGATTATCTTGTGGTATCAACGCCAGAAGACTCACCCACAAAGTAGAATAGAGCTGGTGCAAGCTTGATATAACAAATTGTAAAAACTCGAATTGAAGTGTAAATCGAAGAAAAACAATCTAGGGCTTAAGAGCTTTTTAGAACATCCTGGAGGAATTTCTCTTCTATTACACAAAATGGCAAAAGCTGTAAAATGAGCTTCAAGTCACCTATTTATACAATGGGCCAAAGTGGAAATTAAAACTAAACTAACAGACCACTTTTAGGCCCAAATACAAAAACATACACATAAATAATCTGCACAAGTCCAATACTAATGTTGTTCACTATGTAACTCCGACATTCCCCCTCAAGTTGGAGGGTGAGTAAACGCCCAACTTGCCAGCTAAAGAATGATGAGGAGCACCTGTCAAACACTTGGTAAAAATGTCAGCTAATTGCAAAGCACTAGGAATGTGACTCAAAGAGATTAATCCATCAGCTAGCTTAGTGCGTATAAAATGACAATCAACCTCTATGTGCTTCGTTCTTTCATGAAAAACTGGATTGCGTGCTATATGAATAGCAGCTTGATTGTCACAAAAAACTGAAATAGGTGTAGAGAATGTCAAACACAAATCTGATAGCAAACGAACCAACCAAGACAATTCAGCAACAACCTTACTCATGGCGCGATATTCAGCCTCCACGGATGATAAAGAAACCACTTGTTGTTTTTTGGACTTCCAACTAATCAGACTACCACCCAAGGTGACACAAAAACCACTAACTGAACATCGTGAATCCGGGCATGCAGCCCAATCACTGTCACAATAACCAACCAAAGAAAAATCAGCAGAGTTATTCAAGAAAAGTCCAGCCTCAGAAGTCCCTTTTAAGTATCGTAGAAGCTGCAGTCATGTGGGGGACTCTAGGAGATTGAAGGAATTGGCTAAGATGTTGGACAACAAAGCCAAGGTATGGACGAGTGTGTGTAAGAAAATTAAGTTTCCCAATAAGACTCATATATGTATCAGGCCTAGGTAAAAGCTCTCCAACATTAGACTTCAATTTGACACTTAAATCCAAAGGACATATAACAGAAGAAGCGTCAGAACAACTGAATTCATCCAAAAGCTTAGAAATGAACTTTTTTTGGTGCAACAGAACACCAGACGGATAATAATGAACCTGTATTCCCAAAAAATAGTTAAGAAGCTCTAGATCCTTTATTCTGAATTGCTCATCCAGAAAGTCTTTTAATGCTGAAATTTCAGTCAAAACATTACCAGTTAAGATGATATCATCTACATACACAGCAAGAAAAACAATGGAGGTCTCTGATCGTCTCACAAACAAAGAATAATCATTTAAGGAATGGGTATAACCTCTGGAACAAAATGCCTGGGACAATTTGGCATACCATTGTCTAGAGGCTTGTCGCAAACCATACAATAATTTGTGTAACTTGCATACCAGATGAGGAACAGAATCAGCAGTTGCACCAGAGGAAGAGACAACAGACAACCCTTGGGGAAGTTTCATATACATTTCTTCATGCAAGTCACCATGCAACAAAGCATTGTTAACATCTAGTTGAAAAAGAGACCATTTTTGTTTAACTGCATAAGCAATGAGACATCGAATAGTGCACATTTTTACTACAGGGGAGAAGGTCTCATGAAAATCAATGCCTTCTACCTGTGTATCCCCCCTTACAACTAGCCTCGTTTTGTATCTTTCTACACTCCCATCAGCCTTATATTTGATTTTATACACCCACTTGCAACCAATTGCTTTCTAACCCTTGGGTAGCTCAATAATTTCCCATGTCTTATTTGCTTCCAATGCCTCAAACTCATTCCTCATGGCTTCCTGCCAAGCAGGACTAGCAGCAGCCTGAGTATAAGAGTGGGGCTCAACTACAGCAGTTGATGCAACAGAAGTGGAGGTAGCAGAAGAACAAGAAATAGATGAAGGAAGATGAACCACATAATCTTGAAGGTGGGACGGAAGCTGATGAGATCTAGTGGATCTCCTTAGTTCAGGAAGAGGAGCAGCAGGGGAAGGAACTGGTTCGGATGGGACAGAAATAGGGAAGGATGGAGGATCAGATCCAGAATATAACAAGGAAGAATTGGACGAAATAGGGGAAACAGAGGAAATGGGAGTAGAAGAAGGGAAAGAGTCCATAGGCTCATTGAAAATAGTGGAAGGAATAGGAGAAGGAAAGGTAAAAGAGGGAGAGGAATTAAGATGAAGAGGGAAAATAGACTCATGAAAAATGACATCCCCGGAGACAAAAACATATTTGGTGTCCAAGTTATACGGCTTATACCCTTCTTGCCAAAAGGATAACCAATAAAAACAGAAGGAACAACCCTTGGTTGGAATTTATCTCTATGACATTTAGGCACGGTTGCATAGCATAGACATCCAAAAGGTTTTAAGTGACTGTATGAAGGAATTGTACCATATAACATTTCAAACGATGTCTTATTGGATAGGACAGATGAGGGAAATCTATTTATAAGATAGGTAACTGTTAACACACAATCCCCCCAAAACTTTGGTGGAAGTTTGGATCGAAATAATAAAGCTCTAGATGTTTCCAACAAATGTTTGCGTTTTCTTTCAACAACATCATTTTATTGAGGTGTGTGAACATAAGTTGTTTGGTGTAAGATTCCATTGTCAGAAAAAAATTGGCAAGCCAAGTTAGAAGAGCCAAGTTCTAGGGCATTGTCACTTCTAATTGTCTGGACATAAAGGTTAAATTGTGTCTTAACCATTGCAACTAATGCTTTAAGAAGAGTAAAAGCATTACTCTTAGAACACAAAAAATGTGTCCAAGTAGCTCTACTATAGTCATCTACAATTGTTAAGAAATATCTAGCACCAGAATAAGTTTGGGTATGATAAGGTCCCCATGTATCAATGTGAATAAGCTGAAATAAAGAAGTAGAAAGAGATGTGCTATCTGGGAAGGACAATCTAGCTTGTCTAGCTAAAGGACAGATAGGACAAGTAAATGACTGTCTGGGAGACAAATCAGGAGATATAGAAGATATATACTTCATCTTCACAAAAGGCATGTGACCCATGCTGTGATGCCAAAGTACATCAAGTTTATTCAAAGAAGCAGAAGAAGAAAACATAGTGTCATTCACTTGTTGTACAATTTCAGATAAAGAAGGAACAGGAAAAACATTCACACTGCTTACAACATTATTCAAGGTTGAACTAGGGACATTATCCAAACTTTGCACGACATTGTTCAAATCAGAAGTAGAACTTTGTATCACGTTATTTGAGGCAGAAGAAGAAGAACATGAAGAAGGGAAATGATGAATCTTATACAATCCTTGGGCCAATCTACCAAGTACCACAAGCTTCTTCCTCGAAAGGTCCTGTATCAAACAGGAAGAAGAAGTGAAAAGGACTATACTGTTAAATTGTTGAATTAACCTGTATACAGAAATGAGGTTATATTTGAAAGTAGGAATGTAAAGTACTTTATGTAGAGTGAAAATAGAAGATAAAGTGAGTGATCCTATATAGGTAACCTTCACTTTATATCCATTAGGCAAAGTAACCAAATAAAGGATAGAAAGAGGTGTGATATCAATAAGAAGTTCTTTATCAGAAGTCATGTGGTCAGTCTCTCCTGAGTCTACTATCCAAACACTTTTTGCCACACTGGTCAACATGCATGCAGAATAAGCAACATGATTAAACTCAGGCAAGGGGAGATTACTACCAGCAAAGTTGGCAGAACCCATAAGATTGGGCTGAGTAGTGGAAGCAAGAAGACTGGACTGCTATAGCAAATGCATGAGCTGGGAATATTGTTCCTTAGTAAGACCAGGCACCAAAGAATCCGGACCAGTGGAAGCACATAGTGGACCGAATTCAGGATTCCCAGAAGATGAAGACTCGACATTTGCAGCAGTACCAAATTTTCTGCCCTTGGTAAACTTGAAATGTTGAGGAAATCCATTCAATTTGTAGCATTTGTCAATAGTATATCCACTCTTCTTACAGTATTTAGCCCTTGCTCTATTCAGAATTCACCCTCTGATTATTTGTATCAAAATTAATCTTCTGATTGAGTTGTCTTTGTAGAGGAAATTTAGTGGTTGCATTGACATTAAAGGAGGCCAGATCAGGAGAAAATTGAGTATTAAGAATCATTTGTCTTTGCTTTTCGTCTTGCAGAAGAATGTTGTATACACTATCAAGTGAAGGCAGTGGATTCATCATCAATATATTACTTCTTACAGTGACGTATATTTCATTAAGACCCATTAAAAACTGGCGGACTTTGTTCTCTTCATCTTCCTTTAGGGAACCCGATTTTGCAGCACAAGTACAATTCTTAGCATGATTTGATCCCATAATCTCCAATTCATCCCAAAGTTTTTTTTAATTTGTTAAAGTATGAGGCTATATCAAGAGGTCCCTGGAATGTGGAAGCCAATTCTTTCTTTATTTCAAATTTTTTTGTCCCATTAACCATCCCATATCTGTTATTTAACTGCTTCCATATACTTTCATTAGTGTCAGAATACTGTACACTCTTAGCAATTTTAGGAGAAAGAGAAATAGTTAGCCAGGAAATAACCATATTGTTACATTTATCCCATTGTTTGAACTCGGGAGAACTTTCAGCTGGTTTAGGACATGTACCATCGATGAAACCTATTTTATTTTTGGCTGAAAACGATACAATTTTGCTCCTTCTCCATCCACCAAAACCAGACACAGCAAAAGGAGCATTAACAAGTGACATCCCAGGAATGTCGGAAGATTGAATGAATAGAGGACTAGAAGTACGGGGAGTAAAATCAGAATCACTATCAATAGAGCTTCCCATATTTAGGTTAAAACAAAACGGGAAAACTACTAACTCAGAATACCAGAACAAATATTCGAAATCGGCATCTACATGAATCAAATCTACACATGCAAATACTAACATAGCAAGTTTTTAGAATGATTCAGTCCGTAATCATGGAAGAATATGAAGAGTGAGATAGGTTTACCACCCTTCTTCGCAACCAGAAGAAGTACAACCTTCAATTATCGAAAAATTACAGCAACACATGAAGACAAATACCACCAAAATGCCGATTGAGTGGAGAAAATTGAATGAGAACTATGAATCCCAGCAACAAAAAAAAACAAAAAAAATTCCGGCGAATAGCGAGCAGAGAAACCGGTGAAACTCAGAAACTCCGGCGAAATAGGTCGAGGGTACCACCGCTCGAAAGATGATGGCGAGATATCTCAAAATCCCCACTCTGATATCATGTAAAAACTCGAATTGAAGTGTAAATCGAAGAAAAACAATCTAGGGCTTGAGAGCTTTTTAGAACATTCTGGAGGAAGACATTTCTCTTCTATTACACAAAATGGCAAAAGCTGTAAAATGAGCTTCAAGTCGCCTATTTATACAATGGGCCAAAGTGGAAATTAAAACTAAACTAACAGACCACTTCTAGGCCCAAATACAAAAAAAAATACACACAAATAATCTGTACAAGCCCAATACTAATGTTGTTCACTATGTAACTCCAATACAAATCTCGTTTATTCCTTAGTATATGTACTCAAGCCGTGAAATAGAAAAAAAATTAGAATGATAGAATATGGCTTTTTCTTTTTCTTTTTTTGAGTCTACACAAATTCTAATATTATTGTTATACAAAACTCTTCATGCCAAAAAATAATAATTTATAAAGTAGCATCATATTAGCTTCTAAAACATAAGTGTCGATCAGAAGGGAATCTGTAACAAGCTAGTTAGTTTCTAAAAGACAAAATATTTTATTATCTGTTAAGAATAGAATTCTATTTGGAGTGAATGTCTATCTTGTGGAGAGTTTTACTTTGTGACTAAGTTATATTTCTCCTATAAATAGAGGGGTCTTACCCCATTGTAAATCATCCCAATTCAATAAGAATTCTCTCTGTCTTTCTCTACAATATCGTTCTTGTTCTTCTATTATTTTATAACACGTTATCAGCACGAACTCTAATCAACTGAGTTCCACCCCTCCACAAATATGCTCTACTTGAGAAAAGTTGATAAAAGAAAGTCTATGAATCTTAATAGATTCAATTGGCACCGTTGAGAGTATAGCAAAGGTTAGTATACTTTCTTTAGAGGTATCAATATACTGGCAAAAGAATTCGTTATATATATATTACATTTTTTACGGGCAAAACCCATAATACATTACTGGCTTATTTAATACTCAAGTTATAACTTGACTATTAAGGAATAATAAGGTACAGAAACTTAATTAGACAAATATAGTTCAATTGTAAAAGTCGATTATCTTATATCAATATCGTTTACATAATAACTTTGGCATACACTAACTACATTGATTATTTGGGAAGCAAATATGAATATCTCACATCGCAAACTTGAATCAAATTTCAATTGTAAAAATATTTATTTAATTGATTCATGTACAACACATACAATATTCAAAGAGAAGAAATATTTCTCTCATTTAAGTATGTGTAAGGCAGATGTTACTACAATTTCTGGTAGTAGTAATCTAATTGAAGGCTCTGGAAGAGCTACTATAACTCTGCCTAAGGGAACAATACTTATCATAGAGAATGCAATGTTCTCCTCAAAGTCCAAGAGGAACTTGTTGAGTTTTAAAGATATCCGCAGAAATGGATATCATATTGAGACAAAAGATGAGAATAATCTTGAATATCTCATCATTACCAAAAATGTCTCTGGCCAGAAAAAGGTTATTGAGAAGTTTCCATCTTTGTCTTATGGCCTGTATTGGACAAGAATTGGTGCAATTGAGGCACATTCTATTATAAACCAAAAGGTTACTGATTCCAATACTTTTATACTTTGGCATGATCGATTGGGACATTCTGGATCAATTATGATGAGACGAATTATAGAAAACTCAAATGGGCATCCATTAAAGAATTTAAAGATTCTTTTAAATGATGAATTTTCTTGTACTTCTTGTTATCAAGGAAAGTTAATTCTTAGACCATCACCAACAAAGGTTGGAATTGAGTCCCCAACATTTTTAGAACGTATACAAGGAGACATTTGTGGACCTATTCACCCACCTAGTGGGTCGTTCCGATATTTTATGGTCATAATAGACGCATCTTCTAGATGGTCCCATGTGTGCCTATTGTCATCTCGCAACCTCGCATTTGCAAAATTAATGGCATTAATAATTCGATTACGGGCACAATTTCTTGATAATCCAATTAAGTCTATTAGACTTGATAATGTTGCTGAGTTTTCATCCCAAGCATTAAATGATTATTGCTTATCAATTGGGATAAAAATGGAACATCCTGTAGCTCATGTTCACACTCAAAATGGTCTTACAGAGTCTTTCATTAAATGTCTGCAATTGATAACAAGACCGTTACTCATGAAAACGAGGCTGCCCACTTCTGTTTGGGGTCACGCCATTTTGCATGCAGCAATGCTAGTTCGTCTCAGACTGACAAATTATCATAAATATTCCCCATTGCAAATAGTTTTGGGTCATGAACCTAATATATCCCATTTAAGAATTTTTGGATGCACAGTATATGTGCCTGTAGCACCGCCATATCACACCAAAATGGGTCAGCAAAGAAGGTTAGGAATATATGTTGGGTTTGAATCACCCTCCATTATTCGCTACCTCGAGCCATTAACGGGAGATTTATTTACTGCACGATTTGCAGACTATTGATTCGATGAGACACTTTTCCCAAAATTAGGGGGAGAAGTTGGTGAAACCAAACGGGAAAGTTTGTGGAAAAATTCATTATTATCTCATCTTGATCTACGTGCCTCTATTTGTGAAAAAGAGGTGCGAAAGATTATTCATTTGCAGAGAATAGCAAATCAAATGCCAGATGCATTTACGGATATGAAAAGGATAACAAAATCACACATCCCTGCGGAGAATGTTCCAATCCGTATTGATGTCCCTATTGGACAATCTTCTAGTGTCATAGCTAATGAGTCAAAAGCTCGCCTGAAACGTGGCAGTCCATTAGGTTCCAAAGATCGAAATCCTAGAAAAAGGAAAATAAATGATCAAAATGACACTATGAAAGAATCTCATGAAGAAATCCACGACTTAATAAATTCTGAGATTCATGAGGAATCCACAGAGCCCGAGACTCAAGAAAATAAGGAACTATCAATAAATCCAATCGATATTGAGACAAATTTGAATCGAGTGAATAAAGTGGCGGATTATGTCTTTGCATATAATGTTGCATCCAGCATTATGCAAGGAAGTGAGGATCTTGAACCTCAATCTGTTGGAGAATGTCGACAAAGACTTGATTGGCCAAACTAGCAAGAAGCAATTCAATCAGAGTTGAATTCACTTGCAAAACGTGAAGTTTTTGGGCCTGTAGTCCAAACACCTAATGGTGTTAAGCCTGTTGGCTGTAAATGGGTCTTTGTACGCAAGAGAAATGAGAAAAACGAGGTACAAAGATATAAGGCACGCCTTGTTGCACAAGGATTTTCACAAAGGTCTGGCGTTGATTATGAAGATACATATTCACCTGTTATGGATGCTATAACATTCTGTTATCTCATTAGTTTTGATGTCCATGAAAAACTTGACATATATTTAATGGATGTGGTTACTGCCTACCTTTATGGCTCACTTGATAATGAGATATACATGAAAATTCCCGAGGGATTCAAAATGCCTAATGCAAATAATTCAAAATCACGGGAAATGTTTTCAATCAAATTGCAAAGATCTTTATATGGTCTAAAGCAATCAGGACGAATGTGGTATAATCGTCTTAGTGAGTATTTATTAAAGGAAGGCTATATAAATGATGTTATTTGTCCCTGTGTTTTCATAAAGAAAACAACAGCCGAAATTTGTTGTACTTCCCGTATATGTTGATGACATAAACCTTATTGGAACTCCTATAGAACTCCAAAAGGCAATTGATTATTTAAAGAAGGAATTCGAGATGAAAGATCTCGGAAAGACAAAATTATGTCTTGGTTTGCAAATTGAACATTTGGCAAACAGAATTTTTGTTCATCAATCTACCTACATAGAAAAGGTACTTAAACGGTTTTACATGGATGGAGTACATCCATTAAGTACTCTGATGGTTGTTCGATCACTTGATGTGAACAAGGATCCATTCCGACCTCAAGAAGAGAATGAAGAGCTACTTGGTCCCGAAGTACCATATCTTAGTGCAATTGGTGCACTAATGTATCTTGCCAATACTACAAGGCCCGACATAACTTTTTCAGTTAATGTCTTAGCAAGATATAGCTCTGCTCTCACAAGGAGACATTGGAATGTGATCAAATACATATTGCGGTATCTAAAAGGGACTACCGATATGGGCTTATTTTATGGCAACAATTGCAGTCTCGATCTTGTTGGTTATGCTGATGCTAGGTATTTATCTGACCCCCACAAGGCTCGATCTCAAATAGGTTATGTATTTTCCTGTGGAGGAACTGCCATATCTTGGCGATCGACTATGAAATCAATTGTGGCTACTTCATCTAATCATGCTGGGATAATTGCTATTCATGAAGCAAGTCGAGAGTGTGTGTGATTGAGGTCTATAATACATCTTAGTCGAGACAAATGTGGTGTGAAATGTGAGAAGTTACCCACAAATTTGTATGAAGACAATGCAACATGCATAACTCAATTGAAGGGAGGATTCATAAAAGGAGATAGGACAAAGCACATTTCACCAAAGTTATTTTTCACACATGATCTTCAAAAGAATGGTGATATTAATGTGCAACAAATTCGTTCAAGTGATAATATGGATGATTTTTCCACAAAATCTCTACCAACGTCAACCTTCAAAAAGCTAGTGTACAAGATCGGGATGCGAATGCTTAAGGATGTGAATTGATGCTCTCGTCAGGGGGAGTTAATGCGCGTTGCACTCTTTTTCCCTTACAAGATTTTGTCCCACTGGGTTTTCCTTGCGAGGTTTTTAACGAGGCAACCAAAAGGCGTATTATTAGATATGTGTACTCTTTTTTCTTTTCTAGATTTTTTCCCATTGAGTTTTATTTTAGTTAAGGTTTTAGTGAGACACATTACTTATTGAGTAGACATTCAAGGGGAATAAAATTCTATTCGGAGTGAATGTCTATCTTGTGGAGAGTTTTACTTTATGACTAAGTCATATTTCTCCAATAAATAGAGGGGTCTTACCCCATTATAAATCATCCAATTCAATAAAAATTTTCTCTCTTTCTCTGCAATATCGTTCTTTTTCTTCTATTATTTTATGACATTATCATTTTTATTACGGAAAAGGGCCTAAAATGCCATTGAACTATCCGTTTTGGTACAATAATGCCCTCCATCCACCTATTGGGCCAAATATGCCCTTCCGTTAATATTTTTGGCTCACAAATGCCCTTTGAGTTAACGGAGGGACACGTGTCATCGTCTCATTGGCTCATTCTTAATATTTCTTAATTAATTAAAAAGACTCATTATTCATACCCGAAAAATAATTTTCTAAAGCAATTTTTCTGAAAAAAACTTTTACTAAAAACTGAAGAAAAAAAAGGAATTTTTTTTCCAGTTTTTACAAAAAAAAAAAAAAATTTACTAAAATAATATTTTTTGTAAAAATAAAAATAAAATCTAAAAAGTAATTTTCTAAAGCAATATTTTTGAAAAAAAATGAAAAAACAAGTAGAATATTTGATGAAGAATCAGTCGAAGGACATTTGTGAGTTCGTTCTCCACTGTGTCAACTAAACAATTCTGTTGGGAGAAAAAAAATAGTAAACAATTCTGAAAATTTACGCCTACTAAAATATCATAGTGTTATATACTGTATTTCGTTTCTCTATAATTTTCTTATTAATAACACTATCTATTTCTCTCTTTTTCAGGTAAGATACGATCATATCAAATATTCTACTTGTTTTTTCATTTTTTTTCAAAAATATTGCTTTAGAAAATTACTTTTTAGATTTTATTTTTGTTTTTACAAAAAATATTATTTTAGTAAAAAAAAAAAAATTGTAAAAACTGGAAAAAAAATTCCTTTTTTTTCTTCAGTTTTTAGTAAAAGTTTTTTTTAGAAAAATTGCTTTAGAAAATTATTTTTCGGGTATGAATAATGAGTTTTTTAATTAATTAAGAAATATTAAGAATGAGCCAATGAGACGATGACACGTGTCCCTCCGTTAACTCAAAGGGCATTTGTGAGCCAAAAATATTAACGGAAGGGCATATTTGGCCCAATAGGTGGATGGAGGGCATTATTGTACCAAAACGGATAGTTCAATGGCATTTTAGGCCCTTTTCCGTTTTTATTATTATTTTACTAATTCTTTTTATCCTTAGTTTAAGGATATCAAATAGGAAAAGTATGAAACATTAAACTACCCTTATTAGTTTTATCTTTAAAGTAAATAAATGGGACCCACAAGTCTACTTGTCAGATAATAAAAAGACTTACATAAGTATAATATGGCATGTGAGACATAAAATAAAATTATTCGTTCGTGCACCAAACAAATAAATGTATAAGTTATAGAAATAAATTTGTATCCTAATTTACCATTTAAAATATAATAAATTTTCATTGGTGGATGGCTTGGATTCAATTAACAGTATCTTTTCCTAAAAGAAAATGTGTTAGTCAAGCTCCTTTTTTTTTTTTTTTGGGGTTATATAATGGAATTGGGCATATAAAAATTTGAAAAACTATGCTTACGAAGATATTTCGAAAGTAATGCATAATTTGAAGGATTATCTCAGTTCTGCTCTGGGACCCAGACCCGAATAAGTTGGGCCCCACATTTTCTCTCAATCTTTTTCCGCTTGTACACCAAGGTTCTGGAGAAATCTAGAGAAATTAACCACAAGCTTCCATCACTTTCCCTATAATTGAATTCCCCACATTCATACTTCCTTCACTTCAATTCGTATAATATACATACCAACTCTCTACTGCGAGTGAAGCATAACATTCTCGTTGGCGCTTTGATCGATTGAGAGGAAACACAAATTTATAGAAATTGATTTTGGAGATTTTAGGGTTTGTTTTGGACGCTGTTGTTAAAACAGAAACATGGAGACGTATTATTCATTGAAGATGAAGAGGAAGGATTTGGATGACGTCTATGACGAATTCTCCGATTTCTCCCTTTCCTCTCCCGCCAGAAAAATTCGTCGACTGGTAATCCTCTTGCCTTTGATACTCTTTTATTTATTATTTTATTTTTAAAATTTTTCCTGCTTTTTTTATTCTTCTGTAAGTATATGAAATTCTGTTGAAGTAGTGATCAATATGCTGGTTTTTCTATTGTTTTGTGATTTTTGTCTTACTAATGCTATGCTCAACTTAATTTATTGAGTATTAGAATGAAATGAACTCAAATAGAGTGGAATGCACCTAGATGATTCATATAGTCGTTTGCAGAGTGTAAAATATGGATTCCTAGCTTTGGCTCAGACCAGACCCGTGTATATGTTAAGAAACTCACTAAATATGTACATATATTAAATTGCAAACCTAGTTATTAGCACTTGAGCTTGTTTTAGTATCCCAAACCCATAAAGTTCAAATCGTTTGGCCATGTGGGACTGAAGTTAGTTGTTGTTGAAGCAATTGTTATTGTTGTTGTTGTTGTTTCAACTTTGGACCAGAATGGATACAGATGAATCAAATAGCTGACATCAACTAATTTGGGATTGAGGCATAGTCGTGTTGTTTCAACTTAATTTATAGCCCAGTTTGTTGATTGAACTGTGAACAACTCAAAAAATGTACTTGCTTTCATCATCTTCAGTTTGGTTGTGAAGAATTCCTGGTAACAATTTTCGTTATTTACTCTATGTTTAGGATGCAGAGTTGCCTCCCATAGTAGAAGAGGTTGAAGAACCAGAGATTCCTATAGCTTTTGCGCAAGCAGCTACTGATCCAAGCTTTGGAAACAATGGGGTAAATATGGGTGTAGTAATTGAAGAACTGCCAAGTGTGCCTGAGAATGATGAGAGGGCAATTATTCTTTTCAAGCCCATGAGCACACACCTTGTGCATTCCCCTTCTAATTTCTCTGTTAAAGTGGATCCCCAGTTTATTACTGGTTTCAAAAGTAAGTATCTGATCCCTGTTCTCTAGTTGTTGATTTAATTCATCCATGAGAGGGTATTTGGCCATTATGTTGAAACATCAAATGCTAAAAATGAAGACATAGCTGTAGTTATTAGGTTTAATTAGATTATGATAATATTGCGTAAATCAGCTTGAGGTCAACAGGATGTAGTATCAAGTTGATGGTGTGAGAGTTTTCTTTAGTGTGTTATTATGAAAACATGTTACGCCCCACAACTTAGAAAGTAATAGTGAAGCTCTGTCCAAAACTGGAAGAAAGGTTATGAGAGAGAAAATTCAGTTTTTGATCTGTCAGTTCTGCTGATGTATCAACCTTATTAAGGGTTGTTTGGTGTAAATACTCATATGGTGATACATCAATTCAAGATGAGCTGGTTGGAGTTACTGGCAATATTTAAGTCAGCTTGTTATGTTAAGCCAAACTTTAGAACTTTCTAAATTCAAACATAACTCTTGTCAATGCAAGTGGAGGCCAAGCAGCTCAGTTTCTTCGTATCTGACTACTTTATTGTCAAAAGAAGTTAGGGATCACTATTCTTTTTGTATCTTGTTTACTTAATGAACTTATTGTGGAGCTAAGCTAACGAACATTCAGAATCCTATATTATCAGATTTATTTGGAGGAAAGAGTTGACTGAAACGGGCCTGATGAGAAGCACTGATAACACATTTGAAAGAACTAATTGTCTTTTTCAGAATTCAATTGTTGGTTTCTCTTTTTTAGTGAAAATGAATGTGATGGCGATATTGGTTAAAGTTAGAATTTGAGTGGGAATGTGGATCCGGGCGAGAGACATTGGTTCTCGACTTCTCGTTGTCTATTCCTTGGTTTGATTAGGTGTTAGTGTTTTCAGTTTAGTACCTATGCGGGGATTTTTAAAAAAAAAAGCCAAATGAGTAGCTTTGCTCTAGTTTGTATTATTCTTATGATCTTCCAAGTTCTTTATTCTTTCCAAGTTAGGGTTAGTTGGCTGAAAATATATATTTGCTGAGCTCTTTTTTTATTAGGCATTAGAAGTTTCAAAAATCAATAACCTGTTTCTGTATGTTGTGCAGGTCAAGCCTTTTGGGGAAACCAAGCAAATGCATTTAGACCAGCTCACAATGAAGCAACGCCAGAGGAGGACTCTGGTTCTACAAAAGAGTGTCTAGCAGTTGTTCCCTGGGTTCCATCTCAGCTTCCTTCTGCTCAAGGAGCTCAAATCCTTCCTCAACCTTGCACTTCAGATATGATGGATGCTGAAGAGATGGAGGGAGTAATGATGGATGTCGAAGATAGCAACAGAGTAAATGCTGAGCCAAGAACTGCAGTCGAGGCTGGTGCAGTTAGTTTAAATGAAGGTTTGCATCCATGGCAACAACAGCATTGTATGACTACTCAGCTGCCTCAGAACACATCAACACCTATTGTTTGGTACCGATAATTAATAAAGGATTAGGATGCTGTTGTAACCATGGGATACTCAAACACTTCATATATCTCTCCTCTTGCAAGGAGGCATTAGCTAGGTAAAAGAGGGAGAAGTAAATAGTAGAAAAATATAGTGGTATGCTGCTTGAAATTTTGTCAAGGTAGGAATGCCGAAGGTAGTTGCTTGAATGTCAGCTTTGATGGACTCTAATACATCAAGCAAAAAGCTGCTGGTAGTCTAATGTCAGCTCAAGATGAAAATGCAAAATCTTCCATTGATTTTACCGTAGTTGCAAAGACGTTGGATTAGTCTGCTTACCTGATCTTATCGTTTTCTTTCAGTTTCAACACGAACGTCCAAAGAGCAAAATTTCTCAAGTATAAAAATTGATGTAGTTTATGAAATAAGAAAACGAACTGTCCTGCGGTCCAGGGTTTGGGAAGGACCTAGTTGGGGTGGAGGTAATAGTCAGATTCTTATGAAACATGTTACATATCTAACCACAAATGCAGCCTAGCCCAATAAGAAGCATACTAGACGAATCTGTTTGTGAAGTTTGTACATATGGCTATTCATATAGCAAAGGGAAAAAGAAGGCCCATTAGGTGTATATGGTACGCTAATTTTTTCAAGGCGGAATACATAAACAGTCCCTTAAACTTCAACTATATTTCATGTAGTAACTCCAATAGGGCCTGTTTTTGTTGAGCACTTTAAAAAAAAAAAAGATTTTTGAACTTGTGGTGCAAATGAGGTACACATATTTTGGAGCAATTATCATTGTTGGCCGCTCGGGCCAAACTTTTAACATCCACTAGCCAAAACTTAATTAATTACGGATAGAGACGTAAACTCATTCTTGGATAATCCCAGCAACCGTAGTTTCTTTAGATTACCTAACTCCACTGGTATCTCTCCTGTCAAGTGGAAAAACACTATACGAGTACCAATCGGCAGGAAGAATATTTTAATTAGATTTCTTGTAAAAAGTAATACTATTACATTACCTTGCAAGTGTTGATATCCAAGATATAATTATGTAAGATCTTTTAAGTTGGCTAATTCTCTTGGTACAGTTCCGGTGAACTTATTGCCAGACATTGACAAGATTTGAAGCTTTCTGCACTTTCCTAGGTTTGGTGGAATAACACCGTCTAGGTTGTTAACTGGGATGTGAAGAACTTTTAAGATTGGAAGATTTTCACATATAGTTGTTGGAAGATTACCAGCAACATTGTTTTGAAATTAAGTACTATATAATAGATATAAATTGTCAATAACTATTGTCATTGTAATTTTTAACACAATATTAAATTCTAGAATTTTATATATATAATGTGTATTGTGTATTTTACTACGTAATGATGTAGTAATATATATATATATATATATATATATATATATATATATATATATATATATATATATATATATATATATATATATATATATATATATATATATATATATATATTACTACATCATTACGTAGTAAAATACACAATACACATTATATATATAAAAGTTATACATTGTAAAACAGTCTATACCCTTTGGATACATAAAAGCACTCACGATATACTAATGATATATTATGAATACATTGCAAGATGCACAATACAATTTATATATAAATTTTATGCAATGTATATACAAAATAATCTGTCACTATACAAAAAATATACAAATAGACTGTCACTATACAAAAAATATACAAATAGACTATCACTATACAAAAAATATACAAAATAAACTGTCAATACATAGAAAATATATAAAATAGATGTAACTATACAAAATATATACAAAAAAGTCTGTCATTATACAAAAATACATGATACACTTCAAATACACAGTGTGCACACATTACACATAAAAATTGTATGTAATTTATATAATTATGTTCACATATTAGAAAATACACATTATATACAATTTTGATACATTGTTCAGACAGATTATACTTTCATGATACAAAATATATACACTTCGATACACAAGCACATAAGAGGTAGGCTCAATATACACCAAGGATACAATGTCGAACTTAGGATATAATATTTATACATTGCAAAATAAATATTTATATAATGCGCCAGGAAGGGTTTGAACCTACAACCTTTAGCTTAGGAAGCAAATGCCTGTCCACTGAGCTACAAGCACCTATGTTGTCATACTCATTCCTTTCGGCTGCTATATGTAATATTTTTGGGCCGAAAGGCCATTTTTTGTAAGTAGGACAAAACATAGGCTATTAAAATTTTGAGGGGCTATAGAGGGTAGTTTTCTCTATATTTTGTGTGGCTGTAAATCATTGCATAAAGGTAAATTGTTTCTAAATAAAGGGATCATTTTTTTTGGCACGGACCAAAAAGAAAATAGGTTCACATAAATTAAAATGGATGGAGTAGTATTTTTAAGAGAACTAGTGAAACCTTAAGATATAAAACACATTTTGAAATCTTTTTATAGTATTGTATCGTTCTGAAGCATGAAAAACGTACTAAGATGCTTTAGCACATGGTCCTTGACCTTTGGTACTTGGGAGTAAAGACAACTATAGCATCCAGAGTACGAAAACCATCTTTCTGTCACGAATGCAAAAATGGTTTAGAGAAAGGACATGGAATTTCTCGACTCAAGATAAAGAAGACATAGAGAGAGCTTAATGTAGGAATATTTCCGAATTTGGAGTAACTGAAGTGGACATAGCCAAGAAAAGTTAGAGAAGCGGACCTAACATGCATAAAATTCACTCAATAGCCAAGAGTGGTGTTTAGCTCGAAGTTATCACATACTATGCAAGCATAAAATAATGAAAATAGATTGAGGGCTAATCATAGCAGATCGTAATAATCAAGAGACCAAATGAAAAATACAAGAGACGAGTATTATTCATTAGAAAGAAATGTGTAGAGATCTTTTATTGATGATATTGGTTTGGCCTGTCTCTCCATAGAGAGGTTCAGAACCTTACAATGATGTTCTTTTTCTCCATAATATGGGGGTATTGTTGTGTGTTCTCCCTTTCTTGGGAGTAGTGGTGAAGAAGAAGAAGTAGCCCCCTTTCTAGGGTTCCTTCTCTTAGTATTATAGACATAAGATGCGTGAGCTGACACTGACGGTCGTGACTATGCTGAGGTTCTATCCTTACGATGGCAGAAAGGCCATAGCCTTAGTGATCGAGTTGGCTGATGATCGAGTATCGTAGTTAATAAGTGGTCATACCATTTATTAACTTCGAATTAGCTTAGGAAATAGTTAATCTCATTAATTATCTCGAGGTCATATTTTGACCCATATAGTTAGTCCCTCCGCTTATCGAGGTCGTGCCTTGACCGAGCTCGATGAGCGAACTTCTCTGGAAGCAGTTTCGGTCGAGCTCAATAATGGCCCTAGCCATTTTTATGTGGGAGATTATGTCGTTGAAGTGAATAGCCTTAGTCATTTTGTGTTGATAACATTGACCATGCGAGTAACTTCGACCGTAGTCGAGTCGCTTGCATACATTTTAAGGATGGTCATAGCCACCTATTCATTGGGAACGATCGTAGCCTTAATACTGTGGAAGGCCTTAGCCATTTACATACTGGAGATAGCCATAGCCTTAACACTGTGGACGACCTTAGCCGTTTACATACTGAAGATGGCCATAGCCTTAACACTGTGGACGACCTTAGCCATTTACATACTGGAGATGGCCATAGCCTTAACGCTGTGGACGACCTTAGCCGTTTACATACTGGAGATGGCCATAGCCTTAACACTGTTTTTGACCTTAGCCGCTTATATACTGGAGATGGCCATAGGCCTTAACATTGTGGACGACCTTAGCCGCTTATATACTAAAGATGACCATAGGCCTCAATACTGTGGACAGCCTAATCCGTTTACACTGGAGATGGCCATAGCCCTACAATGGTGAACAACCTTAGCCGTGATGGAGTCGAGTTGGTGACCCTGGTTGCATGCTGTCGAAGATCTTAAATGTTCGCTCTTGGGAGAGGGTCGTAGCCGCATATATGTTAAGAATGGTTGTAGCTGCCTGTTCATATGAGAGGATGGTCGTAACTGTCTATACCGTGGCGGTGGCCGCAGCCTTTTGTTCTTTAGAGATAGCCGTGATTATTTTGTCGACGAAAATTATTTTTGTATGGTGTCGATGTTATTTAATCGTGGTGACCAGGGGGAGTATAAACTTACTTACCATGTGTTTTGGCGACGTCCAAAGTTTTGGAAGTATGCAGGACGTTACCCTGAACGTTCTCGAATCATTATAACCATTTCGAATGAAAAGCGCCGGTTGGCGACTGAAAAGCCGCTTCATGGATTTCTGTTATTATAACGTATGTTTCTGTAGAATCGGACTGTTTTGCGGTTGGACAAGCAATTAATGATGACTATTGGAATTCGTAAGAGTCACTTGTGTCGTTTATAAATAAGGGGCTGAGTTGTTAGTTTCTCACTTTTCGTAATTTGCTTAAAAGAAATCTCTGAAGAACTTTCTTCACTGAGTCAGTTTATCATTGTTCTTGCTCTTCTGTTGTTATAATCTCCATATTCCTTCATTGATTCTTACTTCTTTCCGATCTCTTTGATCAGAAAATGACAAGTAGTTCCTCCAGAAATGCTGCTTAGGCGAAGGTGACATTATCACTTCGGCGATTCAAACATCAGTTCCAATTGCTGAGAGGGGAGGTAGTTCCTCAGCAACTGCTTTTGTTGGAGAATCAGGCGCCATTATGTTGGCGGGGGTGGGAGCCTCGACTTCCTAATCGGCAGAAAGAGGGAGGGGCACCATAAGCGAAGGGTCTGAATTTGAGTCCGACCTGGACCTGACGATGTCCGCATGCTTGAGGACGACCATACCCGTACAACGATACATGTGGAAGGGTAGTTCTGTTACATTAAGATCCCTACTGAGCAGAACTTGCTGCTTCAAGCGGAGAATCTGGTGCCATTGTTCGAGGTTCTGTTCTTGGAGGCGGAGAACATGTCGTTGAAGGGCATCTCAGACGGTCGTGCAGGGCCTAACGGTACGTGTGGTGACTTAGTTTCTCTTTGTTTCACTTGGTTGATTTTTGTTCTGATTATTGCTTTGTTCTTGTAGCTATTTTTGTTGGAGGTGGAGAGCATCCACCGAGCTACCGTCCGTTCGGGGATTTGCTCGCGGGTGCTGGAGAAGTACCATCGTTACCAGGACTGGTGATGCGGGATGCGTGAGCACATGAGGAACGACCCCCGGAACCAGAGTCTCGTCGAAGAGCTGGTGAGGTGAGAACTTCAAATGCAGCAGACCCTTGGCAGGGTTAATACTCTAGAGGAGCAGCTTCATCGCAAAGACGGGGAGATAGAGGCCGGGAGAAGGGCTACTACTGAGAGGGGACGCCAAGATCGGTCCAGGTCAGCAGAGGCCTTTGAATCTTTGACCAGTCAGGTGGTCATTTTGGAGACGAGGCCGCTGCCTTGAGGCTGCAGGCAAAGGATGCCGTGTCGAGGGTCGGAACGTTGGAGACAACGAACCGCATTCGTGAACGGGGACGAGAGCTGGAGAGGGCTGCTGCGACCTTTCGAGAGGGAACGCTGGAGGAACGCATTGGCATATATGAACGGGATGCCCAGACTATGGCAGATCGGATTATGGCCTTAGAGGCCGAGAACCAGCGCTTAATGTATCACGCTGCCTCTTTCGGCCTGGCTCGTGATCTTTGGACGTTTGTCGAGGCTAAATTTGATGTGTCCAAGAGACTGTGGGAGGCTGACATTGTACTTGAAGCCTCTTATGAAGGAGCCCATCAAAAGGCTCGTGAGGTCGTGTCGACTGCGGCTTTGATCCAGCTACGCCAAGGGTTGATGATGGCGCTGAGGGCATTGGTGATGTTGGTGGTGGCGCGGGGGGCGCCGAGTGAAAAGGATTTGTTATACTTTTTTATTTTTGTTGACGTTTGGCTAACTTTTTTCGTTTTCTTTTCCTTATTTCTCATTTACCGGCCTTGGCCGAGTGCAAGCGGGGATGACCCATTATAATTAAAGATGTAAATATATGAGATTTTATCTTCCTCTGTTCTGCCTGGTGTTTATTTTGTACCTTTCCCCATGTCTTTGACCGTAATGGTGGCGATGGCCTTGACCATGATAATGTTGGCAGCCTTGGCTAGGTAGGTGCCTTCGACTATCTTCGAGTCGTTTGCTTGCCTTAGTCATAGACTAGGTCGGCTGTTTAGCGGTGACGGCCTTGGCCGTGATTAAGTGCTTTTTGTTTATAGTTTCTCTTTTACTTGGTGTAAACAAGTTATGGGCATTATTTGGCGTTAGTGGCACTTAGCCTCAGTCCCAGTTCGGGCGTGGTCGAACTACTAGTCGTGATGGTAGGGAACGCGACCTTGTGCTTCGACTGGGGCCGAACTTTACGTGGCCCAAACTTTAGTTCGATTTGGGTGTACTTACTTGAATGGCGAGGGAGCTTAACTTGTTTCTCCGTCCGTGGCTTTTCAGGCTTGAGGACGAAGGCGTTCGACCTTGTTGGTTGAGCAAGATGGGATTGTAATGGTGAAGGCCTATGGCCTGAGTCGTTGTTCCACCGTAGTTGAGTCTTGCAATTTTTACTGTCAAAGGCGCATGGCCAGAGTCCCGGTCCAACTTGTAGTTGGACTTTTCGGTGAAGGCACGCAGACTGAATCGATGTTCAATCGTAGTTATATCATGTAAATTTTTTGATAGCGAAGGCGCATAGCCAGAGTCTCGGTTCGGCTGTAGTTGAACCTCGATAATTTTGTGGTGGAGGTGCATAGCCTGAGTCCCAGCTCAAATTGTAGTTGAACTTTTTGGTGAAGGCACGTAGCTTGAGTCGGTATTCAACCGTAGTTGAATCTTATAATTTTTTGCTGGTGAAGGCGCATAGCCTGAGTCCCAGTTCAACTTATAGTTGAACTTTTAATTTTTTGTTGGCGAAGGCGCATAGCCTGAGTCCCAGTTCAACTTGTAGTTGAACTTTTTGGTGAAGGCACGTAGCCTGAGTCGCTATTCAACCATACTTGAATCTTGTAACTTTTTTTTTGTTTTTTGATGGCGAAGGCGCATAGCCTGAGTCCCAGTTCAACTTATAGTTGAACTTGTAATTTTTTATTGGCAAAGGCGCATAGCCTGAGTCCCAGTTCAACTTGTAGTTGAACTTTTTGGTGAATGCACGTAGCCCGAGTCGCTATTCAACCGTAGTTGAATCTTGTAACTTTTTTTGTTGGTGAAGGCGCATATCCTGAGTCCCAGTTCAACTTATAGTTGAACTTTTTGGTGAAGGCATGTAGCCTGAGTCGCTATGCAACCATAGTTGAATCTTGTAACTTTTTTTTGATGGCTAAGCCGCATAGCCTGAGTCCCAGTTTAACTTGTAGTTGAACTTGTAATTTTTTGTTGGCGAAGGCGCATAGCCTGAGTCCCAGTTCAACTTGTAGTTAAACGTTTTGGTGAAGGCACGTAGCCTGAGTCGCTATTCAACCTTAGTTGAATCTTGAAATTTTTTGTTGGCGAAGGCGCATGGCCTGAGTCCTAGTTCAACTTTTTGGTGAAGGCACATAGCCTGAGTCGCTATTCAACCGTAGTTGAATCTTGTAACTTTTTTTATGGTGAAGGCGCATAGCCTGAATTTTTTTTTGTCGGTGTTTGAGGGTTGAAGCTCGGTTTTGATTCGAGATCTTGGGCAGCTCCCGCGGTATCCTCCTAATCGGGGCATGTAGGCTGGCTTGAGGTGACTCCCAGTTCGAGATATCTCCATGCCGATTTCTGGCTGGATCTCGCATCAGGGATGCGGGGGTGCCTTACAGAGATCCTCCCTCGGAGGGGGGGGGGGGACTGCTTCTTCTTCTTGCTTGTACTATCCGATAGAGGAGTGAGAGAGGAGTTGGATCTCGATTCGAGATCTTCAAGTTCCCTTTGTCTCAATACATCGCTTCAGCTTGTTTGAGCTGGGGTTTTCTTTGGCGTTTCTTTCCTTTTGGTCCAGGGAAGAACTATTCGATTCTGCTATGAAATCCCCACAGATGGTGCCAAGAGTGGTGTTTAGCTCGAAGTTATCACATACTTTTCCAGCATAAAACAATGAAAATAGATTGAGGGCCAATCATAGCAGATCGTAATAATCGAGAGACCAAATGGAAAATACAAGAGACGAGTGTTATTCATTAGAAAGAAATGTGTAGAGATCTTTTATTGATGATATTGGTTTGGTCTGTCTCTCCATAGAGAGGTTCAGAGCCTTACAATGATATTTTTTCCCATAATATGGGGGTATTGTTGTGTGTTCTACCTTTCTTGGGAGTAGTGGTGAAGAAGAAGAAGCAGCCCCCTTTCTAGGGTTCCTTCTCTTAGTATTTATAAACATAAGATGCGTGAGCTGGCATTGACGGTCGTGACTATGTTGAGGTTCCATCCTTACGATGGCAGAAAGGCAATAGCCTTAATGATCGAGTTGGTTGATGATCGGGTAGCGTAGTTAATAAGTGGTCATACCATTTATTAACTTCGAATTAACTTAGGAAATAGTTAATCTCATTAATTATCTCGGGGTCATATTTTGATCCATACAAGTGGTTCAAAGAAACTTATGTGATAAACAAGCATAATTAATCATACTTCAAAAATGGAAAATAAATAGAAGATAAAACTTAATAAGGACATGTGGAAAATTTCTCAATATTGTCAGGAAATAGCTCATTTTTGCTTTTTATGAAGGTAATTATTACAAATTTTTGTTATATTTGTTATGTTTTGGCTATCACGAAATGTTCGGTATGAGGACCTTCGGCGGACTATTGAAAAGGTAGTGTGTGTAAGGGTGTGTTTGGTATGAAGGAAAACATTTTCTGGAAAATGTTTTCCAATTTTCCCATGTTTGGTTGGCTTAAATGTTTTGGAAAACATTTTCCTTATCAATTCATTTTCCTCCGATTGGAGGAAAATGTTTTCCTTATCAAAAGAAGGGAAAACATTTTCCAAAGCTCATTCTCAACCATTCTCACCCTCACCAACCCACCCCACCCCTCTCCAAAAAACAGTTTTTTTTTAGAAAAATTTCAGTTTTCCGTTACCATCCACCCTACTTACCCCTCCACCCCACCCCGCAAAAAAAAAAAATTCTTTTACCTTAATTTTTTTTTCTATAATTTTAAATTTCGGTTTTCTTATTTTTTTGCACCACCCACCCCACCCCCTACCCCCTCCCCCACCCCTCCCCCCGCACAAAAAAAATTACTTTTTTTTTTGTAATTTAAATTTTTATTTTTTTTTCGATTTACTGCCCCCCCCCTGCCCCCCCCCAGCCCCCCCCCCTCCCCCGAAAAAATTTTAAAATATATTTTTCAGTTTTTAATTTTATTATTTATCATTTAAAGACTCAATATTTTACAAGTTCTAAAATTATGAGTTCGGAAGTTTACGGGTTTAGAAATTATAAATTTACCGATTCGAAAATACGCGATTTTTGCGTTAAAAAGTAAAGTATCACATTAGTTCCTTTAGATTGTGTCAATTTTTAGAGACTTCGGGAAGGGGAGGGGTGGGGGAGGTGGGAGGGGGAGGGGTAGGAGAGTTGCAGAAAAAATATTTTTCTAAAAAAACTATTTTTTACTCTTTAACCAAACATAGAAAATATTTTCCGGAAAATGTTTTCCACTTACCAACCAAACAAGAGAAAATAAGTGATAAAATCACTCATTTTCCATGAAAACATTTTCTAGGAAAACATTTTCCTTCATACCAAACACACTCTAACTCTGTTTTCATAATAGACTCTTTGTTTTCTATAACCTTGTGAAGCAGAGACACCACACAGCTATGTAAGAACCAAGTACAGTCCTATTTATAAAGTTCGAAGTATTATTGTTAATGTCCTTTTTTGGGGACTCAACTCATCTTCTCTAATTAATACAAGCATTTATTATCAGTTACCACTAGAATTATTAACCGATATTATTTTTCTCATAATTATAGATATTTCATAAAAAAATAAATATGATGAAGCCTATATGAATTTTTTAATACCGGTAGAAACCAAGGGAATAAATTACTATATAGAGTCTTAATGTTGGTAGAGCACAAGGGCATAAACCACTGTATAGAATGTTGGATTCAAGATCTAGAGAGACAGAGGAAATAAAATGAGGAAAAGAGAAATCAGAATTGTATTCTTCAACACATTATCGTTCAATACAAGGCTGCACTATATAGTTCTAAAACCCCAACTCCACTAACTAATTAATAGCAAACTTATAGTTGTCAAAACAACAACTTTAACTAATTAATATTAACCAATTCTAAACAACTCCCTTCTACTTCTGTTGTGTACAATTTTGCCCCTCATATCCTAAGACTCCCCCTCAAGCTAGAGGTTGAAATGCATTAAATTCCTAGCTTGGAAAGAAGGAAACAATGTTGCGTAACACCAAGTCCTTTTGTCATAATGTCTGCCAATTGAAACTTTGTTGAGATATGATGAGGCATGAGTAGTCCATTTTTTATCTTCTCCTCGACAAAGTGACAATCAATTTCTATATGCTTAGTTCGTTCATGAAATATAGGATATGCTGCCATTTGGAGAGCAGCTTTGCTGTCATTGTAGAGGTCAACTGGTTGTTGTAAATCAACATTCAACTCTTTTAACACCCCAACTAGCCAAGTAATTTCAGCTGCTACTGCTGCAAGACTCCTGTACTCAGCTTTAGCTGAGCTTCGACTTATTGTCTGTTGCTTCTTGGACTTCCATGATAGTAAAGACTCCCCCAGTTTTATAACATATCCAGTAATTGATCTTCAAGTATGTGGGCATGCTGCCCAATCAGAATCACAGTAGGCAGTGAGATGTGAGATAGGACCCTTCTTTAGGAATATACCAAGTCCAGGTGAGCCTTTGATGTACTTGACTACTCTAAGTGCAGCATCCATGAGAGATTATTATGGGTGTTTCATGAATTGAGTCAGCACTTGTACAACAAAATAAATGCCAGGACGTGTGATGGTCAAATAGAGAAATTTACCTACTAACCTTTGGTAACTTGCTATATTTTACAATTCTTCATCTCCAATGCGTCCTACATGTTGATTATTCTCCATGGTAGTCAATTTCTAATTTGCGTCATTAGGAGAAAGTAGGTTTAGTTGCAGCTAATCATGTGTTAGAAATCAACTCTAATGCATATTTTCTTTGGTTCAACAGTAGGCCCTTATCTGACCTTATTACTACATTCCCAAGAAATATCTTAGTTCCCCCAAATATTTGACCTTAAATTTAGTTGGCAGAGTACTATTGGCTTCTTCTATTAAGGACATATTGCTACCTGTCATTAAAAGATCATCAACATATACCAAAATGATAACAATGTCTTGTCCTGATTGCTTATTAAACAAAGAGTGATCATATGCACTCTGCTAGTATCCTCCTCCTCCTAAGGCATCTATGAGCTTAATGTTCCATTGTCTCAACGCCTTTTTCAAGCCATAAAGTGATTTTACTAGTCTACAGACTTTATTCTCCCCCTACCTTTGGAAACCTTGTGGCAAGAGCACGTACACTTCCTCATATGAATCACCAGTGTCACACCTCCTTTTGGCGCGCTTACCCCGAGGGATAAACGTACAAGGGAGTTTTTCCAATTTAAGTGACAATATTCGAAATGAGATTACTTATTTATTTCAGAGTCGCCACTTGGAATAAATTATGGTGTCCCAAGTCACCAATTTATTTAAATCCCAAATCGAGGAAATTTTCGACTTCCAAATGAAGTCTGCGAACCAGAAATTCTAAGTAAGGAATTCTGTTGACCCGAGGGAAGGTGTTAGGCACCCCCGGATCCCGTGGTTCTAGCACGGTCGCTTAAATTATTTCAAATGGCTAAAAATTCCTGATTTTATACATGTTCACATCATAATGCAATTTAAACCTATTAACTGCTTTTATCTAATTTTAAGAATGATCGCATCGTTATTAAAACATGTCTCGAATCACGTCACATAAATTATACCCGTGATTTTGACATATTTTAACATCGTTGAGATTTGAATTTAAATCACATAAATATGCATCCGAGTTTAGAAATTTAGTAAAGCTCGTTTTATTCAAGGATATCCTAAAATGGCTGTGATTGTCTAGTTGGTTTATTTCTAACAAAATTAAAGTCCTAATTAATTAATATGCGCAAGAAGGTACCAAATTTGCATTTAACAAAAAAAAAACAGAGTGAAACTACCTTACTATTAGTTCGACCTATACATCCATGTGTTTAACTAATGGATCATTAACATTCTTTAAGAGATTGAGGGTTAAACTGGCAGGAAAATGAAATGGTCAGAATGCTATGATCATGGCTAATGCTTACAACCTATGTTTTAACCATATTCAAATACAATTTATCTTCTAACACTTTCCTATTCCTTTCAACTAGTATAATATTTCCCTGAATTATCGATTAACATGAAATTTGATGTTCGAAATTTATCGAACATAACCTATCAATCACAATAATCTAACAATTACATTCCCGGCTAATTTTAACAGTCTATCGAGCTCATTTTTAACTACACATGTTTATCACATGCTAACATGTTTAATTATCACATGCTAACATGTTTCAGTATAAACTAATATATATATATATATATATAAAATCTCTCATACAAACTCCGTTTTTTTTATCCCATTACTACGAATTAACAGGGAACTACAATCCATATAAACATAAGGATTAAGACTTCAAATAACAAACCATCTTATGTATTAAAACTAAGCAGAAAAATAGAAAAATCCCCAAAAAATGACTTCAGGTAGTATTTGTTGAACAACATTTCATCCTGTATTTCCTCAACTCAAACTCAGTTGCATCGATGCTTCAAAATTATATAAAATCAGAAGGTGTACCTGGAGATTGAATTACAACAAGAGGAAAGAGAAGCGAGTCAGCAGCAACAGATAGCAGCTAACAACAGAGAAGCAACAACAACAATAGAGGAGCAACAGCAACAGGGCAATAACAAAAGCAGCACAATAACAGAAGCAACAGCAGTCGGGCAATAACAACAGCAGCACAATAACAGAAGCAACAGCAGTAGCTACCCACAACAACAGCAGTGACTAAACACAGCAACAGCAGTAGCCACACACAACAAAAGCAGTGGCTAAACACAGCAACAGCAGTAGCCACACACAACAAAAGCAATAGGAACAGGATCACAACAACAACAGCCACAGAACAATAAACTACTGCGCCATTTCAGCAGACCAAAACCTCAATAAAATTTAACTCAATCACACCCCCAAACTATTCCAAATCAAACCAGAAACAACTCTCAAACAATGGACAGTAACCCACTCAAATATTGGTTTATCAAAGGTTTGTCTTAAACTCTCAGCTAAGATGCCTCTCCAAGATAATTTTCAAAAGCCACTTGATGGTTTAAACTAAAGTTCTTTTGAAAGTTCAATGGAACAGTAGTTTTTACAGTTCATATCCCAGCATCTATCAGAATATCTCTAGGTGTTTTCTGTGTATTCTCAATGTTCTTCTTTTCTGTTTTGATCCCTCTTCTTATAGCCTTACCACTCAATACTAACCTCTTTTTTTTATTTGTTTCAGATCTATCTAAACCCCTGTTATTCCCCTTTTTAGTTGTCTAAGTATGATTTCAACTATTTAAAACTCTAAAGTGCAAAAAAAAATGTAGAAAATCCTGCTGTCCAGCAAGTCCTAACACTCTTCCATGTGCATTGCATATTAAACTAAGATTAATCGCTGGCCTTCACTACTTTGTGTCCCTCATATAACATAATTCAACATGCCCTAATGATTCATATATGTTCAAAGTGACATTCCATTAATTCTGAAATTCTATAACTAAATTTAATTGATCTTAAGCCTCTAACAGCTATATCCAATCTCACAACTCACTCAGAACCTAAAATCAAACAACTAACTGATCCGACAAAAATAGAAATCCTCAAGTCAATTTTATTCTAACAGTAATGACCCAATGACCCACTGCCCGGGATTTCAAACAACAACTTCGCGAATTTATACGACGGCGTTCGTTAAATCGACCACAACATGTACAATCTATAACTAATCGATCAATCATGTTCAAACATATCTCGGCCAATGTCGGACAAATGTGAAGCTATCTATTCGACGACGCTAATCGACGCGAATACGTATTCTATAACTAACATATTCAAACAAACAAATCAGAAATAACAATGACCAAATAAAAGGTCGGAATCGAGAAAGAGAAAGAAAAAACTAAAATTAAACACACACGGAACAAATGAACGAATAAACCAAATTATGAACACGACAATGAAAAACAGAAAAAGGAAAAATACCTCGGACAGTGGCAAAAGGAAACAACTTGGACTACTTCGGATTTGAACTCGGACTTTTTTGAAGTCGAATGGACTTTAATTGAAATGTTTTCAAATGAAAACATAGCAATTAAATTCTATTGACTTCAATTCCTTTTAATTTGGACAAAATCCCCAATTATCAAGGCTAGGGTTCTTGGGCTCGGATTTTGGGGTTTGCGTGGTTCGGGCTTGATTTGAATGAAACCAACGCTTGTTTGGCTATGGGGGAGGTCTAGGGATGACATGGGGTGAGTTTGGAGTTGAGGGGTGTAAAATGGTTTTGGGTTCGATTCTTAGATCTTATATTCGAATCGTTCTAGTGTTGTTTGAAGGGATATGGGTGTGGATTTGGACTCAGGGTAGTTAAATGGTCCTAGGGTGTGAATTTGGTGGCCGGTTGTGGCGTCGCCGCCGGATTTTGGGCGGTGGGATAGGCCGGCGGCTACTAGGGTTCCGTTCGAGAGAGATGGGTGAAAAATGAAGAAGAAAAATGGGTTTGGGGGTATTTTTTTGTTTTGGTATATTAAAATATACGATTGAATTGTAGCCGTTGGATCACGAGAATCCAACGGTCCAGATCAACGGGGGTCGTTTGGGATTGGGCTGGGGCGTGGGTCGGGGTAGTTTGGGCTGCTGGGGCGTGTGGGCAAAGGTCATTTGGGCCGTTGGGTAGGGATTTGGCCCAGTTCTTTTACTCATTGTTTTTTTTCCTTAATCAACTCTTATATCTTTGTATTTTATTCTCTTTGTATTTTTTTTTATATTTTCCCTACTTTGTAGTTATTTGGAATTAATTAAAACTAAACTAACTACCTTCTTTTTTTTTTTTTGGCAATTTTAAATTTAAAGCTAACTAATTTTTTTGATTTTTTTTTTAATTTATTAGAAAAAGAATTAATTTCCTAAAGATGCAAATTTCGGTATTTTTATTTATCACACGCAAATAACACGCAAAACAACTAACACCAAATTCACACAAAAATTTAAAATAAGGAAAAATCATTTATTTTGAATTTTATAGGAATAACTCGTTTGTAGGGTAAAAATCACGTGCTCACAGCTGCCCCTCTTTGCTCGGGGACACAAAGAGTTTCCGTGCAAAGATAAGTGAGCAACTATGAACGATTTTTACGAGTTCGAGTATTCCATTGCGAAGCATTTTGAAAAGCTTTTACCGCACCCTGCTTCAGAGGTTGCCTACATATCCTGGACTAAACATGAATCAGGTCATTGTAGTTCGGGAAGTTTTGGGTAATTGGGACTACCATGACTGCTGTGATCTTGCTGTTACTGTTGTTGCTGCTGTTGCCACTGCTTAACTGATCTCCTTATTACACCGTGCTAAATGAAAAATAAGAAGCTAGACTAAATTACAATATTGCAAATTCTTATTTATCTCTTCAGCTTGGTCTTGCCATGTTCCTTGCCATCATGCTGGCTCTGATGTTTCTTTACATGCTTCTTCTCTTCTGACAATTGTTATTTCGGCCAATCTTGATTGCCGAACTCCGACCATTGGTCCTTTCCTTGTGATATTCGAACTATTCTCCTTCGAAGTCTGAATCTATCTTTCTGATCCTTGTTGCCTTCCTTCCGATTATGAACTTGGATTCATGTTGGGGACTTCCGTTACACTCTGTCACTTTTCGATTCTTCACTATCCTTATCAAATCTTAGAAATTGAGACGTTGTTTTGCTTTTCTGGCGGGCTTCTGACTTTATCGACAAACTCTAATCATAAATCGCCATTCCATTCTTCAGGCGGGCTCCCTGACTTCCATAACAACTTTCGAAAATAAATCGCCACTCCATTCTTCAGGCGGGCTCCCTGACTTCAACTACAACTTCAAAACTAAATCGCCACTCCATTCTTCAGGCGGGCTCCCTGACTTCCATTACAACTCAAAACTAAATCGCCGCTCCATTCTTCAGGTGGGCTCCCTGACTTCAATTACAACTCAAAACTAAATCACCACTCCATTCTTCTACCGCTTTACTCAAACAAATTCAAAAATAAATCGCCACTCCATTCTTCAGGCGGGCTCCCTGACTTCAATTACAACTTCAAAACTAAATCGCCACTCTATTCTTCAGGCGGGCTCCCCGACTTCAACTACAACTTCAAAAATGAAATCGCCACTCCATTCTTCAGGCGGGCTCCCTGACTTCAACTATAATCTCAAGATTAAATCGCCACTACATTCTTCAGGCGGGCTCCCTGACTTCAACTACAAAATAAATCGCCACTCCATTCTTCAGGCGGGCTCCCTGACTTCAACTACGACTCACTAATTTCATCCCATCCTTTATCGCTCTCCTTTGTTTTCTTGTGCCATTTTCTTCTTCCTGCATCGTCTCTTGGGCCACCCGTTCCTCTGAATTACCTTGTCTTGGAATAGCTTTCCCACTGGGTCGTGTTACTTTTCCTTTGGCTGCTGGAGATATCTTCGGAACTGTTCACTCACCTGCTGGTGATGATGCTGCTGTGGAGGTATTCTTTATTTCCTTCATCCTTCATTCTCTCTCGGACTCGCCGGGGATGGAAATTTCATTAACTGAGGATTACCCTGGCGGGGAATCCCTTTTCTTTTCCTCTTTCCAAACCTCCTTCGGGACTCGCGCTCTGCTTCCTCGAAAACTTTATGGGATATAATGTTGTTGGGGAAATCTTGAAAATCAGTGTTTCATTTCTCCAAGAACTGCTGGGGATGATACTAGGCTCAAAGATCACTTCCTCGTGTTGTCTAGCCTCTTTCAAAACTATTCTGCTCGAAACTGGTATTTCCCAAAATCTTGTGTTGCTTTCTATCCTTATCCACTGGGTATTTGCTTTCAAGAAAATTTTCGCAATGGGAGAAAATTTTCTGCCCCAGTTTGATAAACTTCTAGGTGGCATGCTTTTCCGCCGATGAACCATCTTTTCCTGTTTTAAATCAAAGAAAAATTGTTAGTTTCAAAATGCAGTGAGCGGTCGTGCTGCTCTTGATGGGGCAATTCTCCTTTTCTTTTAACCGCTTTGCCTTCCTCGAACTTTGGGACGACGTTGATACTTGCTGGTGGATGGTGCTCTTTCCACAGGATCTCTTATCTCTTCTTTTTATTCCAAACTTCAGTGTGGTCTGACCCTTTTAGTCGGTGATCTGTTGTGAGAAACTATCTTCCGGATGTGTAATATGTGTCCATCCTACTCCGTAATTCCTGTGAACCTTCCAATCAACCTGTCGTTCCAATCTTAATACCGGAACGACTTTTGTCTTATTACCTTGTTCTACGCCTATTCATCTTCATTGTACCACTTTGGGAAACTTGATAGTAAGCTTTGGAAAAAAGAAATTTTTAAAAGGAGAGAAAAATGATAGATAAAAAAAAATGAAATAAATAATGCTGACCGCGAATGACAAAAGAAAGGGAAAACTTTTCTGAACTCAAAACTGGGAAAAACTTATCTGAATGTACAACTGATCAAATGGTTATGCCGTGTCTTTGAGATTAATCTAACTAGTCTATTTATGTCAATCGCTTTCTGACGACTACGTTTTGCTAGAAGTACACGAATGTCCCAACCTTGTCTCATGCAGACATCTTGTAACCATCTCGCCTTGCCACCTCATAGTGCCCTTCAAAGGGTTTTCACTAATGAGATTCTCTCATTTCTCTCGACCTCCCGTCGCCTTAGGGTGCCTGTAAAGGTTTTCACCGTAAGACTCTCTCATTTTATTTCTCTTAGCTTTCTTCGCCTTAAGGTGCCCGCGAGGGTTTTCACCGTTAAGACTCTCTCATTTCGCTTTCTTTCCAGGCTGGGGTATTATCCACGAAATTCCCTATAAAGGGCTATCCATTTTTAGCTTGTGAATCCTGGACTCAGTCGAGGATCGGAGTGTCCTTCTCGGCTTTCATTTGCATGACTTGGCATTTGTCAAATACTGATCGAGAGGTCTTTTTTGGTCATTAATGCGGTTTTCGTGTATGAGGCTAGAGAAAAGGGATTTAACCTCAACGGGTAGCTCATTACAACTTTCGGAATCCACACTATCTTTTCAAATGAAACATGACTTCTGCCCCAGTTTTGTTGCTTGGGGAATCTTTGATTTTTATTTTATTATGACCGAGCCGTGTGGCGCCTACGTATCCTTCTTGAGGAATCAGGGTCGAACGTAGTTCACTTTTTCTTGTGTTTTTTCTTTGTTTCTTTTTCTATTTTGTTACACATCTTCCTTGATGATTCCGAAAAAGGGTCTATGAAAGAATAATTAAGGCTCAAAGGGGAAAACAAGGGTTAAAATGTTTGGGTAGTAGAAAAATTGCCTCTGTCATTTCATTCTCCGAAAAATGCCAAATACACACAAACGAAATCAAACGTTGACAAATGCATTAAAGAATTACACATAATATCTCTTGACTGCATCAGAATTGATAGCCATATCGGTGCATCTTCCCTCAACATCAGCTAGACATAGAGCGCCGTTGGATAATACTCTAGTCACCACCAATGGTCCCTGCCAATTTGGAGCGAACTTGCCTTTCGCTTCGGCCTGATGTGGTAGAACTCTCTTCAGCACATGCTGTCCCACTTCAAATTTCCTGGGACGTACGTTCTTGTTATATTCTCTCGCCATTCTCTTTTGATACAATTGGCCGTGACATACCGCTGTCAATCTCTTTTCATCGATTAAGCTCAATTGCTCTAATCGGGTTTTGACCCACTCGTCGTCATCAATCTCACAGCTTCAGCGACAATTCGGAGGGATGGGATTTCAACTTCTGCTGGTATTACTGCTTCGGTCCCATACACCAACAAGTAAGGAGTTGCACCTACCGAAGTCCGGACGGTAGTGCGATAACCTAACAGTGCGAACGGTAACTTTTCATGCCATTGCCTGGACCCTTCTACCATCTTCCTCAATATCTTCTTTATATTCTTGTTTGCTGCCTCAACCGCACCATTTGCTTTGGGACGATACGGTGTGGAATTTCGGTGCGTAATCTTGAACTATTGGCAGACCTCCTTCATCAATCCGCTGTTAAGATTGGCACCGTTATCTGTGATGATTATCTTTGGAATTCCAAACCTGCAGATGATGTGGGAATGTACGAAATCCACCACCGCCTTCTTGGTCACCGATTTGAATGTTTTGGCCTCCACCCACTTGGTAAAATAATCGATCGTTACCAGAATGAACCTATGACCATTGGAAGCCGCAGGCTCAATAGGTCCAATAACATCCATACCCCATGCAACAAACGGCCATGGTGCCGACATTGTATGCAATTCAGTTGGTGGAGAATGAATCAAATCTCCGTGTATCTGACACCGATGGCATCTTCGCACGAAACTTATACAATCACGCTCCATCGTGAGCCAGTAATATCCTGCTCGAAGAATCTTCTTTGCCAATACGTATCCGCTCATGTGTGGTCCACAAACTCCGGAGTGTATATCCGTCATCACTGTTGTGGCTTGACTTGCATCTATACATCGCAACAATCCCAAATCTGGGGTTCTTTTGTACAGCACCCCTCCACTAAGGAAAAATCCGTTCGCCAACCGCCGAATAGCCCTCTTTTGATCTCCAGTTGCCTGCTCTGGGTATATTCCTAACCTGAGGTATTCCTTGACATCATGAAACCATGGCTCACCATCCATTTCTTCCTCTATCATATTGCAATAAGCATGTTGATTCCGGATCTGAATATGTAACGGATCGACACGAACCTTGTCCGGGTGATGTAGCATTGACGCTAAAGTAGCTAGAGCGTCTGCAACCTCATTATGCATCCTTGGGATGTGCCTGAATTCTACTGATCGAAAGCGTTTGGTCAGATCATGCAAACACTGACGATACGGGATAAGCTTTAAATCTCTGGTTTCCCATTCTCCCTGAATCTGATGTACCAGAAGGTCCGAGTCCCCCAAGACCAAGACGTCATGTACATCCATGTCCACCGTTAATCGCAACCCCAAGATACATGCCTCGTACTCAGCCATATTATTGGTACAATGAAAACGCAGTTGAGCAGTAACAGGATAATGATGTCCTGTTTCAGATATGAGCACAGCCCCTACTCCTACTCCTTTTGCGTTCGCCGCTCCGTCGAAGAAGAGCTTCCACCCTGGATCCTTGGTTAGTTCTAACCCCTCAATTTGCAATACTTCCTCATCTGGAAAATACGTCCTCAAAGGTTCGTATTCGTCGTCAACGGGATTCTCGGCTAAGTGATCGGCTAGGGCTTGAGCTTTCATAGCCGTCCTTGTCACGTATATGATGTCGAACTCCGTAAGTAATATTTGCCATTTTGCTAACCTCCCTGTAGGCATAGGTTTCTGGAAAATATACTTCAACGGATCCAAACACGAAATGAGGTAAGTGGTGTAAGAAGACAAATAGTGTTTCAGCTTTTGGGCTACCCAAGTCAGGGCGCAACATGTCTTTTCCAAATGAGTGTATTTAACCTCGTGGACCGTTAATTTCTTACTGAGATAGTAAATGGCCCGTTCCTTCCTGCTAGTAAGATCATGCTGCCCCAGTACGCAGCCGAACGAATTCTCCAAAACCGTTAGATAAAGAATCAGGGGTCTACCCGGTTCGGGCGGAACCAATACGGGTGGGTTTGACAAATACCCTTTGATTTGGTCAAACGCTTCTTGACATTCTGTCGTCCATTCTATCGCAGCGTCTTTCTTCAACAGACGGAATATGGGTTCACAGGTTGCTGTAAGCTGAGCAATAAACCTACTGATGTAATTTAACCTTCCCAACAAACTCATTACCTCTGTTTTATTCCTTGGCGGGGGTAACTCTTGGATGGACTTGATTTTGGATGGGTCCAACTCAATGCCCCGTCGGCTGACGATGAATCCTAGCAACTTCCCTGATGGGACTCCGAATGCGCATTTGGCCGGATTGAGCTTGATATCATATCTTCGAAGTCTTTGAAAGAACTTCCTGAGGTCAGCAACGTGGTCTTCTTGACGTCTAGATTTTATGATCACATCATCCACGTATACTTCAATCTCCTTGTGTATCATATCATGGAATACCGTAGTCATCGCTCTCATGTATGTTTCCCCTGCGTTCTTCAAACCGAATGGCATCACCCGATAGCAATAAGTCCCCCACGGTGTGATAAAAGCCGTCTTTTCTGCGTCCTCTTCATCCATCAAGATCTGATGGTATCCCGCGTAGCAATCCACAAAGGATCCGATTTCACGTCCGGCGCAATCATCAATAAGATATAGATATTGGGAAGCGGGAAATTATCCTTGGGACTCGCCTTGTTGAGATTGCGGTAGTCTACGCATACTCTGATCTTTCCGTCTTTCTTTGGCACCGGTACTACGTTAGCCAACCATTCGGGGTATCGAGTGACGCGAATGACTTTCGCCTGCAACTGCTTGGTTACTTCCTCCTTGATCTTCACACTCATCTCCGTCTTGAATTTCCGCAGTTTTTGTTTGACGGGCGGGCATGCCGGGTCAGTAGGCAATTTATGGACCACTAGGTCAGTGCTGAGTCCTGGCATGTCGTCGTACGACCATGCGAAAATGTCTCTAAATTCCATGAGTGTTTTGATCAATTCTTCTTTCAAGTTGGGTTCAATATGGACACTTATTCTGGTTTCTTTGACGTCATCTGTGTCCCCCAGATTAACAGGCCTCAGTATCATTTAAATTTGGTTTGGGTTTTTCCTCGAAATGACTTAATTCTTCACCGATTTCTTCTACGGCTTCATCATCGCCGTATTCCGGTTCACTCTCGTCACTTCTTATTTCATGCGTTATTATTTCCAAACCCGATTGACTTTCTAGATTGGATTGATTAATCTTTAAGCACGCCATATCATTAAGATCAGTTGAAAGAAAGCTGCTCAGAAAAGTAAAAAGAAGGAAAAATAAACAAAATTAGAAACGAAAGGAACAAAATTTCATTAATGGGAACAGTACAAGGAAAAACAAACTTGCGAACTCAAATCAAAATGAAGCGAAACAAATGGATTTTACTTCGGGGACAATCCCAACACAAAATTTCAAAAGAAAACAATCCAAAACAAACTACCAAGACTCCTTCCGGATAGGGAGAGGAGTAGCCTTCCAATTATTCAACTTTGCTTTCGATCCCACAAACTGTATCTCGGCATGGCTGGATCCTTCGCCATCCTCGAGCATGCATACATCTGCGAATAGGTCCTCGAACTTTCTTAAGAACTCTTCGTCCGGCCTAACCATAGGACTGGGAACCTTTGTCGTCGGATGTCCTCTTACTCCGGACTTGACAAAAGATCGGGAAAGGCGTGGAACAGGCTTCGTGAGCACCCATGTCTTCTGCTTATTCCTCTTGGCTCGCTGGATGTCCTCTGATGTTGGCTTGAATCCCAAGCCGAAGGTTCCCACGTTTTCGACCACGGATACCGGTTGTATGATTCCTTGCAGAGATGCACCTAGACCTTTGCCGGGTATGAAACCGTGTCTCAACATTTCATGAGCCACCATGACGTCTGCAGTAATTATTCTGTCATTGGGAATGCATTCCCCTTCTGGAACTCGGTTGGCGGATACCACATCGCAGATCTGGTATACCCATGGCCCAACATCTTCTTCCGTCTCAACGAAGGGGACGATGGTGCCCGGTTGTAGATCATTCTCTCCATGGACGACGATCTCCTGTTGGTCCCACTCAAACTTGACGAGTTGGTGTAGGCTGGATGGAACTGCTCTTGCGGCATGGATCCACGGTCGCCCTATCAGAAGGTTATATGACACTACCATGTCCAGCACCTAGAATTCCATGGTGAACTCCACCTGGTCCAATTGTCAAGATTAACACTATGTCCCCGACCGATGCCTTGCCTCCTCCATCAAACCCTCGAACACATATGTTGTTCTTGCGTATCCTGCCGATGTCCACTTTCAACTTGTTCAGTGTAGAGAGAGGACAGATGTTAGCACTGGACCCATTATCGACAAGGACTTTGGTAACCACCGACTCCTCACACTTTACCGTAAGATATAAAGCCTTGTTGTGTTCGGTGCCTTCCTCAGGCAACTCATCATCGGTGAAGGTGATCCGATTCGCTTCGAAGATCCTATTGGTGATCTTCTCCAAATGACTCACTGAGATTTTATCAGGTACGTGGGCCTCATTCAGAACTTTCATCAAAGCTTGCCGATGTTCTTCAGAATGTATCAGCAAGGATAGCAATGAGATTTGCGCGGGAGTCTTCTTCAGCTGTTCTAGGACAGAATAATCATGCAGCTTCATCTTTTTCAGGAATTCTTCTGCCTCTTCGTCAATCACCGGCTTTTTCAGTGTTGCCGGAGCAGTCTTCCTCAACTCCGCGGGGCAAAACATCTCCCCGAGCGGGTCAAACCTTGCGCTTCGCAAACTTCCTCTTTCACTTCCTTTCCTTTGTAGGTTGTCGTGGTCCGATCATAATTCCATGGAATAGCTCTGCTATCAGTTATTGGCAACTGTATTGCTGGCTTGATGATGAAAGGATCCATTCGAACACCTGCCACCGTCAAGACGGGCTTGGTTACTACCCCTGGTACAACTATTTTTGCTTCCCTCGGCCTCACCGGTACTTCGTTCACACTTCCCTTTTCTGCTTCCGACCCTCCTGGTACGTCCTTCTTGCAAATGGATGGCTCATCAAGGCTCGGCCCCTTTCTCATTCCTACCCCGCTAGACTTGATCATCATTACAGTCCGAGAGGCTTTCTCCTTTCCTTCTTCTACCCGTACCAACTCGATCATGTTGGTCTCATGATGAGTTGGAAGTGGGTTTTGGTTGATGTTGGGCTCTGTTGGAGTCCGGACCTCAATCCTGCGAGTGTCGATGAGCTCCTGGATGGCTGTTTTCAACCTCCAACACTTTTCCGTGTCGTGTCCCGGACATCCTGAGCAGTATGCACAATTTACTGAATGGTCCAGGTTCTTTGGAAGAGGGTTTGGTAGCTTAGCTTCAACCGGATTTAGCAACCCTACTTGCTTCAATCGGTGGAACAGACTGGTGTAAGACTCTCCCAAGGGAGTGAAAGTCTTTGGCCTTGGCGCCCTGTCGCCCTTGAATGCCTGGTTCGGACGAAAACTCGCGCCCGAGGGGTTTCTGTAGGTTCTTGGGGGTGGGTAATTGTTTTGAGGGTTTGGTGCACGCCACGGTGCATGGACGGGAGGTGCAAAATAGGACTGTGCGTGATGGACAGAAAAATGGGGAACAGGTGCTGGATAGTAATGTTGCGGGTGGTTATATGGATTGTGGAAGTAATTTTGGTGGTGAGGCTGGGGCGGGCTATATTGGGGTGCGGGGCCTCTGTTTTTGAACCATGTCCCGGACTCGACTGCCGCGACTTCCTCTTTCCTCTTTTTCCCGAGTACTCCTCCAGTACCACTTTGGATAGCCTGAGTGGTGGCTTTCAATGCTGAGTAGCTCATGATCTTGTTGGCTTTCAAACCTTCCTCGATCATAGCCCCCATTTTTATCACCTCGGTGAATGATTTGCCCACGGACGTCACCAGATGTCCGAAATAGGTTGGCTCTAGTGTCTGCAAGAAGTAATCCACCATCTCGCTCTCTCTCATAGGCGGATCTACCCTTGCTGCCTGTTCCCTCCAGCGGAAACCAAATTCCCTGAAACTTTCAGCGGGTTTCTTCTCTAATTTTAGCAATGATAAGCGGTCGGGGATTATTTCAAGATTGTACTGGAACTGACCGATAAAAGCTTGAGCCAAATCATCCCACGTAAACCATCTACTGGGGTCCTGTCTAGTGTACCACTCTAGCGCGGATCCTCCCAAACTCTGACCAAAGTAAGCTATCAGAATTTCGTCCCGTCCTCCGGCTCCTTTCATTTTACTACAAAACCTTCGGAGGTGGGCTACAGGATCACCGTGCCCCTCGTATAGGTCAAACTTGGGCATTTTGAACCCGGCCGGCAACTGGACATCTGGGAATGGACACAGATCCTTGTAGGCGACACTGACCTGGTTGCCCAAACCGTGCATGTTCCTGAAGGACTGCTCCAGGCTTTTGACTTTTCTAATAACTTCCTCATGTTCCGAACTTTGGAAGTGCTTTTCCGGTTCTGCCGGATTATCCCGGTGAGGGGTGTGTGATTGCGGTTCAGGAGCCCTAAAAGGTAGGCTCAGGAGAATAACAATGATTGTCGTGAATTTGAAAAAGCGGCTCACCGGACGATTTTTGTAAAGGAGCAGGTGGAGGTGCCACGAAAACAGGGGTAACCGGGGGAGGAGGATTTTGTTTGGCTGGTGAAACCGGGGAGGTATACGGGTTTTCCCCTTGATAATAAGGATAGATTGGTGCACTTGTTGAGGGGTCAATGGGCCGATGCTCTGGTGCTGGTGGAAGAGTAGGAAGGTTTGGTGATGATTGTTCCCTAGCCCAGGCTAGGTGCATCTCTGTCATTTGCTATCTCAACCGGTCCATCTCTTCTTTCATGATTTGTATCTCTATTTTCTCCCCATCGATACTTTTGTCGGAACTAGACATGCTTGCTGGAATTGGACCTTTTGATCTGGTATGGTAAGGGTGATCGGCCAGTATACTCTGTCAAGTCACTGCTAAACTTTCTGGAAATTGCAACAAACTTGTTAGCTCACTGAATTTAACAGGCATGTTATCGCACGTTGGATGTAATGCACCTAATCAATTAACCATTTCTACATGTATTCCTCGCATGCGTCATTCCAGCTTTTCTTTTTCTTCTTCTCTTATCCTTGAAAACTTTATTGTTATTAATCTCCCCATTTTTTTTTTTTTTAGCGGTGGTCGAATCTTATGTGGATTGCCTACGTATCACGTCCCCGCGTGAATCAGACCGAGCGTAGTTCTAATACAATAGACATAAGATATGAATGAAATGTTTATGAATTTTATTTCAACCAAACTTCAAACTTGAAACACTTGCAAAAGACAACAATGGAGAAAAACTTTTAAAAGGACAACAGACTCTAAAATAACATACTCTTCTAAGCATGTTCCAACGCCTCGAATCTTTGCGCCCGGGGGGCGTTGTTTGGCCTTGCTGCAGTTCTTGGTGTAAGATCTTTCCGTATATTCCCCAATTCTGCCATGACTTGGTGGACACATTCCATGATTGAAGAGAAGAGGGCAGGCCGAGGTACTCGTTCGCAGTTCAAACACCTCATAGTAATGTAGTGCCCGATCTCATTGATCCTGGTTCTGATCATGTCTTTTTCTCTGAGCAGCTGCCCTATGTGTCTGTTCTTTGCCCCTAATACTTGAGAGTTGCCGGAGATATGGTCCAAGAGCCTATCTATTTGTCTTTCCATCCGTGCCATCAAGTTGTGACAACGGTCTCTATCTGCTTTAGCATCCTGGACTTGCCTGAGAGTTCGCTCTCTAAGAGTGGCATTTGCTTTTCTCAAATCAACGATGATTGCATCATAGTCTTTCTCTACTTGTTGTAGACGGAGTGCTTCTTGGTGGGCTGCTCTCTTCCATTTTGTCCGGACTGCAACCAAGGCCGCTTTTGCCTTCTCCAAGTCTTCTTGGTGTTCAAAGGCTTTCCTTTCCAAATCGTTTATCAGCATCTGATCACTCCGACTCCTCCTTGACCTCTCTCTTGAATTTGAGTTTGGAGTGCTTCTCTTTCTTGCTCCCAACCGGCCCTTTCCCGATCGAAGTCAGCCCGTTGTATGTCCATGGCCGCTTCCAGGATTCCTTTGTCTTCTTTTAAAGTGTTGATGCAAGATTGGAAATTTTGTGCTGTCTCATGCTCAGCCTCTCTAACTCTGGCTTCTATTTCTCTCTCCCAATCGACGGCATACTTCACCGACCTTTCTGACCTTTGCTCTGGTATTGATTGGTTGTGGAACCATTCAAGATAAGCGAGACTCACTTCTCCCCGTTCTCGATCGGCAACCATCTCGTTGATGTCGGAGAGTCGACTACCGAACCATACCTTCTGCGCATAAGTCTCCCTCGGGGTCTCCTCCGTCACAAATTCCCATGTAAACGATCGCATATCCTCAATTGGGGGCCTTTTCTGTTCTCTACCCAACTGCCGCATGACACGTAGTGGGGCATATGGTTGGAAACCCCTGAAACCCATTAGTATGTAGAATGGGCGATATGTCGACATATGCATGATTTTGGCAGGAAAGGAACCAATAATAATTCCAGGTAAGTTGATCTGCCCTTAAAGAGTTGAGAAATTCTTGCCAAGTCCTCAAATCTTCTGGAAGGTTACAACGGGCGGCTCTGTTTGTATGACAACGAATATAATTCAGCCAATCCGTGTTGAAGTTTATCACAATTGGGTGATGATAGAGATGTTCTACAAACCACATTTGTAATAAGATATTGCAACCTTCAAAATAATCTTGTCCTTCTTGGCAACGAGTTAAGGCCCTGAAGATGTCTCCTAGTATCATCGGAAGAACAGTGTGTTCCTCGTTACTCTGTAGATATGAGACCACCGCAGCCAAACGGATTCTGATGCGTCCGCCACGTTCGGGAAAAACCATGGTTCCCAAAAAAGCGATCATAAAGGCATAAATCCTTAAGTCTCCCTAGGCGTCATAATTCAACTGGTTGACAAATTCAGTATTTGAGAATTTCGCGAACCCATTCTTATCACCAAATCCGTCGTAGAGATAATCCAGTGGCACCCAACCGTTCTCCAAACAACCCATGGGAACCCGCCGGAGACATAACTTTTTCAAGAAATTATTTACACCCATCTGCCTAGGAGCTGCAGGTCTCATCTTGTGCAAATCTCTTCCGAGCCCTGTGAGTCCGCCCAATTCTTCCAAAGTGGGTGTCATTTCGCAATCCCGGAATCCGAACACATTGCTTGTTGAGTCCCAAAAACTCACTAAAGCTCTGATCACATTTTTATCTGGTTTTATCATCATGATGTCCGAAAGAAACTTGAGGTGCTTGTGAACTTGATTTCTTTCCCAAGCCGAGAAACTAGTCCACCATTTACAGAGCCGATCCGGGGTCTTGTCTTGGACCATGAACATGGGTGGCATTTCGTCTCTTGCCCTTTTCTGGCCGATTCGTTGCGAGGAAGTCATGCTGATCCTAGAAAAGATAAAAAAATGAACTTAAGATGATTTTTTTTTCAAATTTTTTTTTTATTATATATAAAAAAACGAATCTTGTTAATACGGCCTTTCAGCACTTGAAGAAGATTTGAAGGCTGTATAACAGGATACCAGTGTGATGTCTATATTCCGTTTTGCGAAATTAGTCCTCCGGCGCCCCTTTTGAGGCGTTTGGCTATTTTTGCAAAATTTCCTAACTCTCGACTAAGAACAAAAATCCTAATTCTAATATTTTTAATTATTGTTTTCCTAAAAAAAAATTAGTATTAGTTGAGCCCGATATGGGTTGCCTACGTATCTCATGTTTGGTGAGAATCAAACTTGCGTAGTTCGAAAATAAAAGAACTAAATCATTTTAAGAAAAGAAAACAAACTATTTTTAAACAGCATTTCTAAAACAAAGAAATCATTTTTGCATTTTTTTTTCATTTTCAAAGAAACTAAACTATTTTCGTAAAATTAAGAAAATTTATTTGGAATTTTGCATTTTTTTCAAAATTATTTTCAAAGAAACTAAACTATTAAAATTAGGAAAATTTATTTGAAATTTTTTTTTTTTTTTTTTCAAATTTTATTTTTTAAAGAACTAATTATTTTCGTAAAATTAAGGAAATTTACTTGGAATTTTTTTTTTTTTTCAGAATTTATTTTCAAAGAACTAACTATTTTCCATAAAACTATTTTGACTATGTACCCTAACGTTTTCCACTTCTTCCTCTCTTTTAACAAACCGGTCGGCATGTAAGATCGAAATAAATGCACACAGAAAGATGCAACAAGTTGGTCTTTGTGTTTCAGGTACACTTGTCCTAGACAGGCCCAACCCCTGTGTTGAGCCTCCTAAGTCAAATATGCACATGATGCAAATAAACGTTCCTATCGGGGATCCGGCATAAAGTTTTGTTATTCTAAGTCATCATCCTGTTGGAAAAGTGTCTAGACTGGCTTTAACTCGAGCGGACAACTCGAGCCGAAGAGTGTCAGTGCACCGGTAGCATGGCTTTCCGGCTTAATTGACAAAACTCTCCGCCTAAACATGTGTGACTACAAAATCCTTCACCGGGTGCCAAGCACCACGACTATCTTGAGAAAAACGGGCTATGTCCAGCAAATGCCCGGTATTATATTTCAAAAGACTCAGAAGAGAAAAAAAAAATGGGTATCGGCACAATTTATATACAGTTCACAAAATATCAAAGCGGTAAAGCAACATTTAGCATATCAAATACAAACATATAATAAAATCAGATAATAAATAAGCCAAATATAATAATTATTCAAAGCTCGAATTCTTAAATCCCGAACCAGTGGTTCTGGGTTTGTGTCCCCAGCAGAGTCGCCAGAGCTGTCACACCTCCTTTTGGCGCGCTTACCCCGAGGGATAAACGTACAAGGGAGTTTTTCCAATTTAAGTGACAATATTCGAAATGAGATTACTTATTTATTTCAGAGTCGCCACTTGGAATAAATTATGGTGTCCCAAGTCACCAATTTATTTAAATCCCAAATCGAGGAAATTTTCGACTTTCCAAATGAAGTCTGCGAACCGGAAATTCTAAGTAAGGAATTCTGTTGACCCGAGGGAAGGTGTTAGGCACCCCCGGATCCCGTGGTTCTAGCACGGTCGCTTAAATTATTTCAAATGGCTAAAAATTCCTGATTTTATACATGTTCACATCATAATGCAATTTAAACCTATTAACCGCTTTTATCTAATTTTAAGAATGATCGCATCGTTATTAAAACACGTCTCGAATCACGTCACATAAATTATACCCGTGATTTTGACATATTTTAACATCGTTGAGATTTGAATTTAAATCACATAAATATGCATCCGAGTTTAGAAATTTAGTCAAGCTCGTTTTATTCAATGATATCCTAAAATGGCTGTGATTGTCAAGTTGGTTTATTTCTAACAAAATTAAAGTCCTAATTAATTAATATGCGCAAGAAGGTACCAAATTTGCATTTAACAAAAAAAAAAAACAGAGTGAAACTACCTTACTATTAGTTCGACCTATACATCCATGTGTTTAACTAATGGATCATTAACATTCTTTAAGAGATTGAGGGTTAAACTGGCAGGAAAATGAAATGGTCAGAATGCTATGATCATGGCTAATGCTTACAACCTATGTTTTAACCATATTCAAATACAATTTATCTTTTAACACTTTCCTATTCCTTTCAACTAGTATAATATTTCCCTGAATTATCGATTAACATGAAATTTGATGTTCGAAATTTGTCGAACATAACCTATCAATCACAATAATCTAACAATTACATTCCCGGCTAATTTTAACAGTCTATCGAGCTCATTTTTAACTACAAGGCTTAATTATCACATGCTAACATGTTTCAGTATAAACTAATATATATATAAAAAAAATCTCTCATACAAACTCCGTTTTTTATCCCATTACTACGAATTAACAGGGAATTACAATCCATATACACATAAGGATTAAGACTTCAAATAACAAACCATCTTATGTATTAAAACTAAGCAGAAAAATAGAAAAATCCCCAAAAAATGACTTCAGGTAGTATTTGTTGAACAACATTTCATCCTGTATTTCCTCAACTCAAACTCAGTTGCATCGATGCTTCAAAATTATATGAAATCAGAAGGTGTACCTGGAGATTGAATTACAACAAGAGGAAAGAGAAGCGAGTCAGCAGCAACAGATAGCAGCTAACAACAGAGAAGCAACAGCAACAATAGAGGAGCAATAGGTATTTTATGCCAACAACAACAACAACAACTAAAAAGCAACAACAATAACAACAACAAGACAATACCAACATTATAACTAACAAAGTATACAGTTCAACAGAACTATATACTTTAAGCTAACCAAACTAAAAAGTTAATAGTTATTACAAAACAAAAGCAACAGGAACAGGATCACAACAACAACAGCCACAGAACAATAAACTACTGCGCCATTTCAGCAGACCAAAACCTCAATAAAATTTAACTCAATCACACCCCCAAACTATTCCAAATCAAACCAGAAACAACTCTCAAACAATGGACAGTAACCCACTCAAATATTGGTTTATCAAAGGTTTGTCTTAAACTCTCAGCTAAGATGCCTCTCCAAGATAATTTTCAAAAGCCACTTGATGGTTTAAACTAAAGTTCTTTTGAAAGTTCAATGGAACAGTAGTTTTTACAGTTCATATCCCAGCATCTATCAGAATATCTCTAGGTGTTTTCTGGTGAATGTCTATTTTTCTGTTCTCTCTGTTCTCCTCTTCTTATAGCCTTCAAACTCAACACCAACCTCTTTTTTTTTATTTGTTTCAGATCTATCTAAACCCCCGTTATTCCCCTTTTTAGTTGTCTAAGTATGATTTCAACTATTTAAAACTCTAAAGTGCAAAAAAAAATGTAGAAAATCCTGCTGTCCAGCAAGTCCTAACACTCTTCCATGTGCATTGCATATTAAACTAAGATTAATCCCTGGCCTTCACTACTTTGTGTCCCTCATATAACATAATTCAACATGCCCTAATGATTCATATATGTTCAAAGTGACATTCCATTAATTCTGAAATTCTATAACTAAATTTAATTCATCTTAAGCCTCTAACAGCTATATCCAATCTCACAGCTCACTCAGAATCTAAAATCAAACAACCAACTGATCCCACAAAAATAGAAATCCTCAAGTCAATTTTATTCTAACAGTAATGACCCAATGACCCACTGCCCGGGATTTCAAACAACAACTTCGCGAATTTATACGACGACGTTCGTTAAATCGACCACAACATGTACAATCTATAACTAATCGATCAATCATGTTCAAACATATCTCGGCCAATGTCGGACAAATGTGAAGCTATCTATTCGACGACGCTAATCGACGCGAATACGTATTCTATAACTAACATATTCAAACAAACAAATCAGAAATAACAATGACCAAATAAAAGGTCGGAATCGAGAAAGAGAAAGAAAAAACTAAAATTAAACACACACGGAACAAATGAACGAATAAACCAAATTATGAACACGACAATGAAAAACAGAAAAAGGAAAAATACCTCGGACAGTGGCAAAAGGAAACAACTTGGACTACTTCGGATTTGAACTCGGACTTTTTTGAAGTCGAATGGACTTTAATTGAAATGTTTTCAAATGAAAACATAGCAATTAAAGTCTATTGACTTCAATTCCTTTTAATTTGGACAAAATCCCCAATTATCAAGGCTAGGGTTCTTGGGCTCGGATTTTGGGGTTTGCGTGGTTCGGGCTTGATTTGAATGAAACCAACGCTTGTTTGGCTATGGGGGAGGTCTAGGGATGACATGGGGTGAGTTTGGAGTTGAGGGGTGTAAAATGGTTTTGGGTTCGATTCTTAGATCTTATATTCGAATCGTTCTAGTGTTGTTTGAAGGGATATGGGTGTGGATTTGGACTCAGGGTAGTTAAATGGTCCTAGGGTGTGAATTTGGTGGCCGGTTGTGGCGTCGCCGCCGGGTTTTGGGCGGTGGGATAGGCCGGCGGCTACTAGGGTTCCGTTCGAGAGAGATGGGTGAAAAATGAAGAAGAAAAATGGGTTTGGGGGTATTTTTTGTTTTGGTATATTAAAATATACGATTGAATTTTAGCCGTTGGATCACGAGAATCCAACGGTCCAGATCAACGGGGGTCGTTTGGGATTGGGCTGGGGCGTGGGTCGGGGTAGTTTGGGCTGCTGGGGCGTGTGGGCAAAGGTCATTTGGGCCGTTGGGTAGGGATTTGGCCCAGTTCTTTTACTCATTGTTTTTTTCCTTAATCAACTCTTATATCTTTGTATTTTATTCTCTTTGTATTTTTTTTTTATATTTTCCCTACTTTGTAGTTATTTGGAACTTATTAAAAATTAAACTAATTAACTATTTTTGACAATTTTGAATTTAAAAGCTAACTAATTTTTTTTAATTTTTTCTTTAATTTGTTAGAAAAAGAATTAATTTCCTAAAGATGCAAATTTCGGTATTTTTATTTATCACACGCAAATAACATGCAAAACAACTAACACCGAATTCACACAAAAATTTAAAATAAGGAAAAATCATTTATTTTGAATTTTATAGGAATAACTCGTTTGTAGGGTAAAAATCACGTGCTCACAACCAATAGGAATGCATTGTTGACATCCATTTGATGTTAAATCCACACTTTTGAGGCTGCTATGCTAAGGATAGTTCTCATAGTTACCATTTTTGCAACTAGAGAAAATGTCGCATGATAGTTGAACCCTTCATGTTGAGTGTATCCTTTTGCAACCAGTCGTGCCTTGAACCCCTCAACTTCACCATTAGACTTGTATTTGATTTTGAATACCCATTTAGAACCAACTGGCTTCTTCCTTTCTAGCAGGTCCACCATCTTCCAGGTGTGATTGTCTTCAAGTGCTTTAATCTCTTGGTTCTAGCTTCTATCCATCGTGGATTATGTGCGACTTCTTTGAAATATTGTGGCTCAGTGAAGATTTAAAAAACACTAAGGTAGGATTGATATGCCGGAGATATGTTATCATAAGAGATGACATAAGAAATAGAGTAAGGATTGTTAGTATGTGCCTTAAACAGTAGGGATTTGGTTATAAGGAATGCTGATGGGCTTCAGTGGGCCCAACTGCTTGGCCATCAATAAACTATCATTCGCATTTGATAGGACATTGTCTAGAACTTCTGCATCATTTGTGGTGTCCTCTACTGTAGTAGTAGTGTCTTCAATTGTGGCTGCATGTTCTGAGATGTAGATGGGGGCATAGTTGTATGTGATCGTTGCATCTCTTCTGCTTCCAATGAATTTTGAAAGGTAAAAAGGTCCTCTGCATCATCTGGGCATGTATTATTTATACGGAAAAGGTTCAAATATGCCCGTGAACTATGCGAAATAGGACAAATATGCCCGTCGTTTATAGTTCGGCCCAAATATGCCCATTCCGTCAAATAGTTGGGCATATATGCCCTTATTTGACGGAAACTTGATTTTTATTTTTTTATTTTTTATTTATTGATACCAAATAACCAAACCCAACTTAAAAATAACCCACCCGACCCATGTCCTATTTCGACGGGCATTTTTGTCCTATTTCGCATAGTTCACGGGCATATTTGTGCTATTTCGCATAGTTCACGGGCATATTTGGACCTTTTCCGTATTTAAAATGCATTAGAAGCCATAATACTTGGTCTAAGTTACTGAAGGATTCTGCTAATTGGACAGCAAAATTGTTGCACCTCTTGATTATCCCAAGTGACTGAACTAAACACATCTCTTCTTATTAACAGAAACTAAGAATCGTTACATTTGTACCTTCTTGGCTGACGTTTTATCCTCTGTCCTGCATCTAATGTCGTTGGAGAAACCAAATGTTGACAGAATATAACTTTTAAAATTAAATTAGTTAATTTTGTGTAAACACCAAATTGTACGTAAAATATTTCTGTCTTTACTGAGTATGATCATAGGCCATCCTTCTCAAACCCCTTACCCAACACTCAACATCATGTGACATGGGACGTGGATGTATTAGAGTACAAATGAATGAAATTATAGATGTAATATTAATTTATTAAGCACTGATTATTTTTTAAAAAACAATTACCCCGACCAGGTTACAAAATCAGAAGTAAAGATAGTGTGAATTGAACTTAGGCACACGCCATCGCACGTAGCTTGACATCAAGTTGGAATTGTCCACTTGGATTAAACACGTTAAACAGATTTGTATAATCCAACTTGAAGTTTATCTCCATAAAAAATAACAAAGAAAAATTAAGGACAAAAAAACACAGCTGTGAACAAACATTATTAAGAGTTAATTAACGTGTCTCCCACTTGTGCGATTACACTAAATTTGTTGTTATTGTTATTGTTAGTTAACGCTTCATTTATTTTTCATGTAGAAGAAATCTAGCAAAAAAATAGCGAACGGGAGATAAAGTAACATGTAAAAGCTTAATTACCTATTTAAGATCTTATATAATTTTACACGTAACTATATAAATATTCATGACGTGTTTAAAATCACATATTTCAATCATCTATTTTTCTTTTTCAAAATTTTGTTTCTATCCAAATAGATTCTCATTACATAAAATTAGGAAAAGTATACACTTTTCAAAATGATATTTCCAGTACATGAAACCATTTCTTTTAACTCAAAAGTATTCCTGAAATAGTTTTAACCAAATATCTAGTAATTCCAAAAAGCACAAATATACCCGTGAACTATGCGAATAGCACAAATATGCCCGTGAACTATGCGAAATAGCACAAATATGCCCGTAAACTATGCGAAATAGCACAAATATGCCCGTGAACTATGCGAAATAGCACAAATATGCCCGTGAACTATGCGAAATAGGACAAAAATGCCCGTCGAAATAGGACATGGGTCGGGTGGGTTATTTTTAAGTTGGGTTTGGTTATTTGGTATCAATAAATAAAAAATAAAAAAATAAAAATCAAGTTTCCGTCAAATAAGGGCATATATGGCCAACTATTTGACGGAATGGGCATATTTGGGCCGAACTATAAACGACGGGCATATTTGTCCTATTTCGCATAGTTCACGGGCATATTTGGACCTTTTTCGTTATTTATAAAAGGAAATATTTCCTCCTTAAACATCACATCCCTCCTAACAAAGATGTTCTGAATATCCAATAAGAACAACCTTTCTTGCCCTGACTGTAAACTTATCACCCTTAGGTAGGTTACTTGCATAGCACAAGCAACCAAATACTTTTAAGTGATCCACCTTAACTGGTTTTCCATATGACAACTCATAAGGTGATTTGCCTTGTAACACACTAGTAGGAAACTTGTTTATCAAAAATACAACAGTCCTTACACAATCACCCCAAAATCTTCTAGGAACTGCACTTTGAAACTTTAGGGCTCTCGCTACCTCTAAGATATGTTTGTGATTTCGTTCAACCATCCCATTTTGTTGTGGGGTGTATGAACAACTACTCTAATGTATTATTCCAAGGAAATCAAATAATGTGTTGCATTAAGAATTTAAAATATTCAGTACCATTATCTGATCTAACAACATTCACAGTGATTTCAAACTGAGTCTTTATCATTGCTAAGAAGTTCTTTATTACAACTACTTCACACTTAGATTGTATTAAGCATACCCAAGTAAATATGTTATAGTCATCTACAATTGTAACAAACTAGAGTTTTATGTCATATGTAGGTACCTTATGGGGTCCCCAAACATCCATGTGAATAAGCTGGAAACAACCATTTGATCTAGTACTACTAGTAGAAAATTATAATCTACACTGCTTTGCCAAAGGACATTGTAACGGTCCGACCCGTCATTACGGGAGCTACCACCCCGTTTTATACATTTTACACTTTCATATGTTCCATGATATGTGTTTGGAGAATTTGAAGTAAATCGGGTAGAATTCGGTTAGAAATGAGGCAATAAACCTCTTTATGGGAAGGTTAATTTGGAAAAGACTGAATGTTGACCGATGAGTTAGAAAGCTTGTAATAGATTTACGATGAATCGACCAGTTTTGGGGATGATTTATGACTTAGGAGAACAATCGGAATTGAAATTGGAGTTCCGGTGTTGATTTAGGCTTGAATTGGCTAAGGTTGAATTTAGCGAATTACGGATGGTAGGTGAGATTTTGATCTGGGGCTCAGAATGAAATTTCGAGAGTTACAGTAGCTCCGTTAGGTGATTTTGGATATGCGGCCAAAATTTCAGATCATTCGGAGGTTTTTAGGTCGGGTTTTAGATCAAATGTAAGTTTCGGAAGTTCTAGTGCAACTTAGGCTTGAATCCTTGAGAATTTGATGATTTTGATGGTGCTTTTATGTTGCGAGCAAGTTTTAATGAAGTAATGTGACATATCTGTGCATTTGGTTGAGGTCCTGGGGGTCTTGGGGTGATTTCGGATGCCCAACGGGGATTTTTGAATTGAAAGTTCCAGTAGAAAAATTGCAGGAAAGTTTTGTTCTACGCGATTGCATAAACAGGTCTGCGAATGCTTAGAAGGGCTTGAAGGGGGTGAAAATTATACTCTATGCGATCATGTGAAGGGGTGTGCAATTGCATAGGTTGATAAATTGGGCAGTGCGATCGCAATAGGTGTTAATACGATCACATAGAAGGGAATTGAGGAGCCAGGAAATTTGCTCTATGCGATCGCATAAGGTGGTCTGCGATCGCATATGCTTAGGATATTATACAGTGCGATCGCATACTGTGGATTGCGATTGCAGAGAAGGAAAAATGGGCATGGACAATTTACTTTATGTGATCGCAGGAGAGGCATTGCGATCGCATAGAAGAAAACGTCAGTGACAGAACAGTTAAGTTAAAAATCAGACGCGACCCAAAACATAATTCCACCTTTTTTACTCCGCCAAGAGAGGGTTTTGAGCGATTTGAAGAGAGTTTTCAACGGGTATCGCTTGGAGGTAAGTTTATTGACTCGAAAATGTGATTTTATGCTAGAATCAACACCAAAATTCATGAATTTGGGTAGAAATTGTGAAGAACTAGGGCTTAAATTTAGAAAACGAATTTTTGGATTTTGAAAGACCATTCAAACTCCGATTTTGATAAATTTTATATGCACGGACTCCCGGCGAGATGAGGAATCCGTTGGTATGATTTTTGGAGTTTTTTGAGAAGTGGGCCCGGGGCTCGGGTTTTACTAACTTCGTGAATTGTTATACTTTTCGAGTAATTTTGATTGGGTTATGTTTCTTTGACCCATATTTATGTATTCGCCGTGGTTTTGACTAGATTCAACCCGCGAGGAGGCAAATACAAAAGAAAAAGGCATTACGGACGAGTCCACGGCCGGTTAGACGTGAGTAGTTGGTATATATGATAGCCTGAGGGTTTGAAACCCCGGATTATCACATTGTGACGCTATTTAAGGTGTGACTCGCATCCCATGGCAAGTGTGGGATTGGTTATGACTGGGAATTGTGACTTGGTCCATCCAGAACAAGAATAATATTATATTGGCTATTGAAACGCACTCTGTGTTGAGTATATATGTGGGTTATATGCCATGTTTGGGGCCTTGTGCCGATCTGTATTATCCTTAGGGGATAGATATCTATGTGATAGCATGATCTATAAAATCATTGATCTCAGTCCTGGGTTGAAATCACCATAATGAAATGCTAAGTCACATGTTTTTGCAAGATAAATAAACTAAAGTATTTTCCTTGTTAAATGAATTGGAAACTGGAAATAATAAAATTGAACTATTGTGTGACTCATACGCATGATGTGGACTCAGAATGGATCGGGCTGCATGTTGCAGCGGATGATATGAATATTGCACTTAGACTGAAGGATCCTCTCTGGAGTCTATACACACCCCCAGTGAGCGCCGTCGACGTTAAATGGATCGGGCTATGCGCCGTAGCGGTCATGTGCATTGCATCGCATTCTTGCTTTGTTAATTACTTGTGTCATATGTGGTTTGTTGTTGTTGTTAGATCGGGGTAGGTATCAGACTGTTATTTTTAGCTTTTCTCTGTGGTATTTTGGGAATTTTCTGCTTTCAGCTATTTTATATGCTTTTTACTCACTGAGTACTTAGTACTCACCCCTACTCCCTGCACCTTTGTGTGCAGATTCAGGTATGCCGGGGGTCTAGACGAGCATTCCAGTTTATTATAGAGTATTCAAGTTGCTGAGGTAGCTGCTGGCGTTCGTAGGACCTAGCTTCTCTCTTTATTTAGGTTTATTATCCATATACTTTCAGACTTGAGTATTTTGTTCAGCTATTCGTATTATTATTCAGTTTTTGCTTAGAGGCTCTAGACTCATGACCCCAGTTCTTTTGGGAGTGTTATTTTTTGTGTTCGCACTTCTCAGTATTTTTATTCTACTATTATTATTGGAGTATTATTATCAACACTCATATTCTCCTTGAATTTGTCCTTTTGGGACTTATTGTTAAATATGAATCAGTTGTTGGTCTGGCTTGCCTAACTTTAGGGTTGGGCGCCATCACGACCGGGTTTGGGTTGTGACAAGTTGGTATCCGAAACTAGGTTACTAGGCCTCGCGAGTCATGAGCCGGTTTAGTAGGCTCTCGCGGATCGGTACGTAGACGTCTATATCTATCATCGGGAGGCTACAGAACTTTTAGGAAACACCTCACTTTCTTGGATTCATATCATGCGGTTTGTGTTATCATTGAACTAAATTTTTCCGTATTCTATTCTCTCGCAGATGGCGAGAACCCGTGCTAACGGACATGGTGGATGACCACCAGTGGCACTAAGAGGTCGTGGTCGTGGCAGAGGCAGGGTAGCAGTGACAGCACCTACTGACCCACCAGTTAAATAGACTCATGGTCAGATCCCAGCGCCAATGGATCAAGTTAAGGATCAGGTTCTAGGTGCAGGCATCCCAACAACACAAGTTCAGGCACCGGCAATGCCTATTGAGATACCGGGTCTCCAAGAGACCTTAGCACAGATCCTATTAGTGTGCACTGGCTTAGCCCAGGTGGTTGCGACTTCTACTGAAATAGTTTTTTCTCAGGCAGGGGAGGAAATCAGACCCCCGTTGCTCGCACACCAAAGCTGGTAGTTTAGGGCTTACAGGTACTTGAGGCAGCTCCACCTCAGCCAGTTCAGCCGGCTGCACCAATCGCACCAGCCCCATCTCATGTGGTCCCAGCTATGCTTGATGACGAGCAGCGTTGGTTGGAGAGGTTCGATAGACTACATCCTCCGACATTCAGTGGTGTTGAGGGTGAGGATGCCTAGAGTTTTTTTGGATAAGTGCCAGCGTATGCTTCATACTGCAGGTATTCTGGAGTCTAGCGGTGTTGCTTTCACTACCTTCCAGTTCATAGGGCCAGCATTTAATTGGTGGGAGGATTTCGAGAGGCGTAGGACTATTGGGGCAACGCCCCTCACTTGGCAGCAGTTCTCCACGGTATTTCTAGAGAAGTATGTGCCCCAGTCTCATAGGGAGGAGTTGCGTCGTCAGTTCGAGTGGTTGAAGCAGGGAGATATGACAGTGACTCAGTACGAGTTGAGGTTTACACAGCTAGCTCGACATGCTATATGGATGATTCCGACATATCGTGAGAGGATTAGGAGATTTGAGGATGGTCTCAATTATCCTATTCGTATATTGATAACTAGAGAGAGGGCTACAGTAGTTACTTTTGAGGAGGTGGTTGATGCGGCTCGTCAGATTGAGACAGACCGTCGTCAAGAGCCTGATGAGAGGGAGGCTAAGAGGCCTCGTGGTGTAGGTAGTTACAGTGGTGCTCCGTCTAGGGGCCAGTATCAACACAGCAGAGGTCGTTCCTTCAGATCTCCTCAGTCAGGCCATTCGGAGTCTAGTGGGGGCTTCATCAGACCGTGTTCGTCAGGGTCATCAGGGCCATCAGGGCCAGCAGGGTCGTTAGCAGAGCCAGCCCGCACTGAGCGCCCTTCCAAATCAGAGCTCTGCTCCTGCTCCTTCAGCTCAGGGTTCATCTGCAGCGAGGCGTTCTCAGCAGTCCCTTTCTCCAGCTTCAGGCTATTGCTTTGAGTGTGGTGAGTTCGGCCATATCAGGAGGGAGTTTCCCCAGTTACTCCGTAAACGATCTCAGCAGAGGGATCAGCCCTTGTCTTCTACTCCGGTTTCTTCAGCACCCACTCATTCAGCTAGGAGTGGTGGTTAGGTATCCAGAGGTCGCCCAGGGGTGAGGACCGTACTGGTAAAGGTCATGCTTGTTTTTATGCTCTTCCAAATATGAGGGGCACTAGTGCATCAGATGCAGTTATCACATGTATTATCTCACTCTGCCAAAGAGATGCTTCTGTCTTATTTGATCCCGGATCTACCTATTCCTATATATCTTCATATTTTGCACATTATTTGGGTACGACACGTGGTATCCTTGCCTTGCCCGTGCATGTGTCTACCCCAGTGGGTGATACAGTTATTGTGGATCATGTATACCGATCCTGTCTTGTTACTATTGGGGGTTAGGAGACCCGAGTTGACTTGGTATTATTGGGCATGGTAGATTTCGACGTGATTTTAGGAATGGATTGGTTATCTCCTTACCATGCTATTCTGGACTATCATGCCAAGACAGTTACATTAGTTATTCTAGGTAATCTGAGGATCGAGTGGCGAGGCGTGGCTGATTATGTATCTGACAGGGTGGTTTCCTTTCTAAAAGCTCAACGAATGATTGGGAAGGGTTGCTTATCTTATTTGGCTTTCATTAGAGATGTTGAGGCTGAGGCTCCTAGTCTTGATTCGGTCCCCGTTGTGAGGAATTTCCGGGATGTAATCCAGCAGACCTGCTGGACATGCTGTCAGACAGGGACATCGATTTCGGTATTGACTTGGTGCCGGGCACTCAGCCCATTTCTATTCCACCCTACCGCATGGCACCAGCTGAGTTAAAAGAGTTGAAAGAACAACTTCAGGAACTCTTAGATAAGGGTTCATTCACCCGAGTGTGTCACCTTGGGGTGCACCGGTATTATTCTTAAAGAAGAAAGATGGCACAATGAGAATGTGCATTGATTACAGACAGTTGAACAAGGTGACAGTAAAGAATAAGTACCCATTACCTCGTATTGAGGACTTATTTGATCAGCTTCAGGGAGAAAGTGTATTCTCTAAGATTGACCTTCGATCGGGTTATTACCAGTTGAAGATTAGGGATTCAGACATTATGAAGATGACCTTCAGAATGAGATATGGGTACTATGAATTTTTGGTGATGTCTTTTGGGCTGACTAATGCCCCAACCGCATTCATGCACTTGATGAACAGTGTATTTTGGCTGTATCTGGATTCTTTTGTGATCGTATTTATTGATGATATCCCGATGTACTCGCGCAGCTAGGAGGAGCACGCACAACACTTGAGGGTGGTATTGTAGAGATTGAGAGAGGAAAAGCTTTATGCGAAGTTTTCTAAGTGTGAGTTCTGGCTTGATAATGTGACTTTACTAGGACATGTAGTGTCCAACGATGGTATTCGGGTTGACCCACAGAAGGCCGAGGCGATGTAGAATTGGCCTAGGTCATCCTCAGCTATGGAGATATGGAGTTTCCTCGATTTGGCAGGCTATTATCGCAGGTTTGTTCAGGGTTTTTCGTCTATTGCTTCACCGTTGACCAAGTTGACATAGAAGAATGCTCCATTTGTGTGGTCCGATGAATGCGAGGAGAGCTTTCAAAAGATCAAGGAGGCTTTGACCACACCTCCAGTACTGGTATTGCCATTAGCTTCAGGGTCTTATACGGTGTATTGCGATGCTTTGAGAGTTGGGATTGGTTGTGTATTGATGCGGGAGGGTAGAGTTATTGCATATGCTTCTCGTCAGTTAAAGCCCCATGGAAGAACTACCCTATTCACGACTTAGAATTAACTGTTATTGTTCATGCCTTGAAGATTTGGAGGCATTACTTATATAGTGTATCTTGTGACGTATATACAGACCACCGCAGTCTTCAACACTTGTTTAAGCAGAAGGATCTAAATTTGAGGTAGCAGAGATGGCTTGAATTACTCAAGGACCATGACATCACTATCTTATATCATCCCGGGAAGGCCAATGTGGTGGCCGATGCTTTAAGCCGGAAGACTATTAGTATGGGCAGCTTGGCGTACATTCCAGTTAGGGAGAGTCCCCTTGTACTTGATGTTCAGGCTCTTGGTAATCAGATGGTGAGGTTGGATATTTCTAAGCCCAACCGGGTGATGGCTTGTGTGGTATCTCGGTCTTCCTTGTATGACCGTATTCGAGAGCGGCAGTATAATGATCCACATTTGCTTGTTCTGAAGGACAGGGTCCAGCACGATAATGCCAGAGATGTGACCATCGGAGAGGACGGCATGATGCGGATGCAGGGCCAGATTTGTGCCTAATGTAGATAGGCTTCGGGAGTTGATATTGGAGGAGGCCCACAGCTCGCGGTATTCGATTCATCTGGGTGTCGCGAAGATGTACCAAGATTTGAGATAGCATTACTGGTGGAGAAGGATGAAAAAGGATATTGTGAATTATGTGGCTCGATATCTTAATTGTCAGCAAGTCAAATATGAACACTAGAGACATGGATATTCCCGAGTGGAAATGGTAGAGGATTACTATGGATTTCGTGAGTGGTCTTCCCGTACCTCGAAGATGTTTGATTCAGTCTGGGTGATCGTGGATCTACTGGCCAAGTCCGCGCACTTCATTCCTGTGTGCACTACCTATTCATCGGAGCAGTTAGCAGAGATTTTCATCAGAGAGATTGTGCGGTTGCATGGGGTTCCAGTTTCTATTATATCAGATAGAGGTACCCAATTCACTTCTCAGTTCTGAAGGACATTTCAGCGAGAGTTGGGTTCACAGGTAGAGTTGAGCACAACATTTCACCCATAGATGGATGGGCAGTCCGAGTGTACAATTCAGATATTAGAGGATTTTGGAGGTTCTTGGGCTGATTACTTGCCTCTTGCAGAGTTTTCTTATAACAATAGCTATCAATCTAGCATTCAGATGGCGCCGTATGAAGCCTTATATGGGAGACAATGTAGGTCTCCAGTTGGTTGGTTTGAGCCCGGCGAGGCTAGATTATTGGGTACAGAGTTAGTTCAGGATGCCTTAGACAAGGTGAAGGTGATTCGGAGAGACTTCACACAGCTCAGTTGCGTCAGAAGAGTTATGCCGGACCGGAAGGTGCGAGATGTGTCTTATTCAGTGGGCGAGAAGGTGTTGCTGAAAGTTTTGCCTATGAAAGGCGTTATAAGGTTTGGAAAGAAAGGAAAGCTGAGCCCAAGGTTCATTGGACCTTTTGAGGTACTTCGGAAGATTGATGAGGTGGTTTATATGCTTGCTTTGCCACCTAGCTTGTCGGGAGTTCATCCGGTGTTCCATGTTTCTATGCTCCGGAAGTTCGGTGGAGACCCGTCTCACGTATTAAACTTTAGCACGATACAACTGGATGAGGACTTGACCTATGATGTGGAGCCGGTAGCCATTCTGGGTCGACGGGTTCGTAACTTGAGATCCAAAGACATAGCTTCTGCGAAGGTACAATGGAGAGGTCGGCCCGTGGAGGAAGCAACTTGGGAAATCGAGCATGAGATGCGGAGCAAATATCCACACTTATTTGAAACTCTAGGTATGTTTCTAGACCCACTCACGGACGAGCATTTGTTTAAGTTGGGGTGAATGTAACAACGACCCGACCCATCATTACGGGAGTTACCGCCCCGTTTTCCTCATTTTATACTTTCATATGTTCCATCATATGTTTTTGGATAGTTTGAAGTAAATCGGGTAGAATTCGGTTAGAAATGAGGCAATAAACCTCTTTGTGGGAGGTTAGTTTGGAAAAGTAAACCGAATATTGACTGATGAGTTAGAAAGATCGGAATGGATTTTCGATGATTCGAATTGTTTTGGGGGATGATTTATGACTTAGGAGAACAATCGGAATTGAATTCGGAGGTCCGGTGTAGATTTAGGCTTGAATTGGCTAAGGTTGAATTTTAGCGAATTCCGGATGGTAGGTGAGATTTTGATCCGGGGCTTGGAATGAAATTCTGAGAGTTGCAGTAGCTCCATTAGGTGATTTTGGATATGCGTGCAAAATTTCAGATTATTCGGAGGTGTTTAGGTCGGGTTTAGATCAAGTGCAAGTTTCAGAAGTTTTAGTGAAACTTAGGCTTGAATCCTTGAAAATTTGATGATTTTGATGTTTATGATGGTGTTTTTATGTTGCAAGCAAGTTTGAATGAAGTAATGCGACATATCTGTGCATTTGGTTGAGGTCCCGGGGGTCTCGAGGTAATTTAGGATGCCCAACGGGAATTTTTGGGTTGAAAGTTGCAGCAGAAAAATTGCAGACAGTTTTCTTTCTATGCGATCGCATAGAAGGGCCTGAAGGGGGTGAAAATTATAATCTATGCGATCGTGTGAAGGGGCGTGCGATCGCATAGGTTGAGGAAATTGGGCAGTGCGATTGCAATATGTGTTAATACGATCACATAGAAGGGAATTGAGGAGCCAGGAAATTTGCTCTACGCGATAGCGTGAAAAGGTCTGCGATCGCATCGGCTTAGGATATTATACAGTGCAATCGCATACAGTGGATTATGATCGCAGATAAGGAAAAATGGGCCTGGAGAATTTACTCTATGCGATCGCATGAGAGGCATTAAGATCGCATAGAAGAAAGCGTCAGTGACAAAATAGTTAAGTTAAAAATCAGACGCGGCCCAAAACATAATTCCACCATTTTTACTCCACCAAGAGAGGGTTTTGAGCAATTTGAAGAGAGTTTTCAACGGGTATCGCTTGGATGTAAGTTTCTTGACTCGAAAACGTGATTTTATGCTAAAATCAACACCAAAATTCATGAATTTGGGTAGAAATTGTGAAGAACTGAGACTTAAATTTAGAAAACAAATTTTTGGATTTTGAAAGGCCATGCGGGGGAGGGGGTGGGATGTGGAGAGAGAAACATGGGGGAATGGAAGATACATTAGAGTAATTGTATGACATTAATTATTATCATTAACTCCCTTAAAATGTAAATAAATGGTAATTGGGTATATAAAACGTAATTATAGTAAAACTTAACTAGGGAGAATACTATAATTTCATAGTGTATAGGAACGTAAAAATCTTATGAATGAAATGGGTATCCTGCAGTTATATTAATCAGTTTAAAAGATCATACTTGCAGCAAGATATGCAAGTTGCCGTTACGTGCTTCTGATGTGAACTGGCTATCCTGCAATTCTTCAAGGAAAGTTTATCATCTGATTGAGAATCCTTTTGCAAACTTAGTAGCATAGACCAATACTTGTATATGATATGTGTCTTGACACTTTTGTTGCTCTATCATATTCACAGTCATTGGGCATAATCACCACTAGTAATAAGGCATAATTATGTACAGTCGACTAATGGAAATTGGAATGCAGATTTACTATAGAATAAGAATAGAAATTTTTCTTAACTTACAAGAATCAATGAGTTTGAGGTTAGCTCCAGATCTTCGGAATCACTCCCGTAGATGATTACAACCCAAAAAGAAAAGAAGAAATTATGAAAAAAATCTACATCTCCTGACTATGAATTTTCTTGTTATATATCCTGGCACCTCCTCGAATGTGTATATATATCTTTCAAATATAAATACAGGACGAACTACCTTGAAAAAAAGCAGCTTTGCATAAGATTTACTAGTAAGCTACAAGAGGTCACACCGGAGACTGTAACGTAAAACTTAATCGCCTGAAACATACTGTTTCTCTGCATAATATTTTTTCTCACTTGCTTCCTTTTTGGTATTTCTTTTCTGCACAAGGAGGAGGCACGTTATTCGCCAAAACCCAGTACCATTTTCACGTGATTGTGCAAAAATAAATGCATAACCTGTATCTAGCATGACTAAACTACATTACATTGTCACAAGTAATATTCTTTTCTAATTTTCTAATTTGATGAGGTATAATTGGAAAAATAAATCCGAAAAGGTGAACTCCTCCGACCTCTAATCACTTTTTCTTCTATCTCTCTTTTCTTCTTTTAATCACAGAGAACTGTCACTAAAAAGAAAGGGGATAGGCTCATTTTTCAGTATTCTCATTTCTGTTCAATCCAGTGTTGTCAGAGGCAAGCTTACGCCCTAAAGCAAGGCTCAAAACATGTTGAGCACTTCACTTCGCTTAGTAGGCGATTTAGTGTTGTCATCAAGGCTCTAAAACATACTTTTCCTTGCAAACGAGCATAATCCTGAAGAGCCTCATTAACCAATTGATATTTCACTTTATTTCTTCAATTTTTTTGTCCATATATTTGATATTCATATAGATATTAGTCTTCCGATTACACATATTTACTATTTTTCTCTATTTACGCCTTTCTTCATTAAAACCCACATTTTATTTGAGCTTAAAGCCCCAACAAATATTAAAGTTCTTTGTGTTTTTCGCCTTTGATAACACTGGTTCAATCAAAGGGTAGATTGTGAATAGCTGAGAAACACCGACTATAATGTTCTTTTTTCCTGCAGTAATGGTTTATCTAAACTAGCAAACTGATCACTATAAATAAAGATAGGTGCTAAAGACAAATACAAAGGGAGTTAGTTGAACTTAAAGATGAAAACCTAAATGATGAATCTATTATGAGGCCACCTTTTAATTAAGTAGTTAAAAGAACAGTTAGTTGACCTCCTTCCGTCTTATTTTCTCTCCGAGTGCATGTAATCGATAGGTGCATATTACCGACCAAGTAATAAAATGGGTAATGCCACTTACCACATATATCTCGTGGTTGGCAATGATTCTTTGAGCAACCGAAGTTGTTGTAATATCTTTAGGGCTCTCAATTACTAGGAAGATTCCCATGTTTTTAGGTACTGCATAGGGATCATGTCTCTCCTGCATCAGCCGAAACATTTCCTCAAGAACATGCTTCTATATATAATGTCTAAGCAGTTTGGACGTTCTTTTTATTTTTTATTTTTATCGATAGATGGAAAATGTAATTCATTGTGCAACTATTAAAATGTGCAGAGACTTACTCCTGTAGAAGAGTTTCTTTCAGAAACTGTCCCATGTACAACCACAGAAATATTGAAAGTGGTTACCTGCCCATGCCAAAGAAAAAAGGGGAGAATAAATTAGTCACCAATAAGAAATGTAAAGTACTTTGTTTCTCCTTCCCGGTAAAAGAGGGATGAGCGGAAAATGAACAATTTATTTTTAACAAAAGGAAATGACTAGTTAAAACAGAAAATCCATGTGCAAGAATGACAAAGAGCTTCACCTCCTGAGGTTCGTATTTTATCTTGTTGCATTTTAAAGTGTTTTTGTTGAATGATTCGAGCAGTATTAATGACCTACAAACTGTAGAGAAATAGACTTTCAGCTATAGCAGAAATATGGTGATGAACCATGTCTGCTGTGATATAGTGAATCAAGGACTGAGCATTACACAGTTCTACAGGATTAATATGATTCTACAAAAATTGGAGAATTCACAACTAGTATATAGGTAAAGGGAGAGTATGAATTCCCAAGTCATATTGGGTCCACCAATATAACAGGCAATCACCCTTGCCTACATGAGAATGTATGGATTTTTAAAAACTACCCAAAGTTTCAGTTGTTAAGCCTTGAACTATCAGTTTACGAAATCTTTTTCCCTTTTCTGCCAATTTCTGACAAAATCTGAAGTGTTTAACAGTTTATACCACAGTGCAAATACTTGTTTCCCGAATGTCTGGTTTGCCTTCCTAATGAATGTTTTTCTCCAGAGAGAACTGGATTACTTTTATAGCCGAGCAAAGGGTCAAGCACACATAGCCAGGTGAGTCAGAAACAAAAATTTCCCCATTTCCTTCTTTTTCATCAATACGAACCAAACACAGAAGAAACTTCCTTTTAAGAAAAACAGCAGTTTTGCTTATCTTTTGTACAAACAATAAATGCAATTAAGTAGATAAATCTAAAAGAAATAGAAACAAGAGAGAAAGAACACATCTAGGAGGTTGAATCAAGTAATACCATATCCTGGGTCACTTCCCAAGGGGCACCAATAATGACCTCATCAACATAGCGGCAGGCAAGTACACTAAGACTGCGCTCATGCAGATTCATCAGCGGATACTGATGTCCACGAAGTTCACTGCAAGAAGTAAAAATTGTTAATTCTCTATATGTAATTCCTACTCATAAGAAAGTTGGTTAAATGAGATGACCACAGGCTCTGAAGACGTACTGAGAAATTTTTCTAAAGTCATAAACTAACATGAAATTATCTAAACATGCAAGTGAAAATACAGAGACAATCACACACTCAAAGTATCTTGAAAATAAGAATTTTCTTGTAACTGTTAACCAAATAAGGTATCATTAAAAATATAACCTGAGAGCCGTTCAATTGACAGTTCAGTTTGCCCATTGACAAATAAAATTAGGGTTGCCACTTTGAAGGATGTTATTGAAAAGTAATAGAGTCAAACCAAGAACAGGCAAGTAGTACAAACATGAACATACCTTACAGTCTGGTCAGTATACACTCCAACTAAAAGAAAATCTCCAAGCTGTCTGGCACTTCGAAGAATCTGAGTGGGAAAAAAGAGTAATTTATTCATAAAACTGTATACTGATGCTGAACGAGAGACACTCTTTTAATGAACTATCGAGCACAATAAAAAAGTGAATGACACAAAAATAAGGTTAAAGACCAGAATTTGAAGAATAAGTATATCATCTATAAGAGGCAAAAGAAAAAGATTCAATAGTTAAGTACACCAGTAAGCATCTTCTACTATTATATCGAGCTTTGACAGTTCAAAAGAGTTTGTTGCAATTAATATAAAATGCTACTTGTTATTCTCAACATCATTAAGGATACTGACTTATACTGCATCTTAACCCATGAACCTAAGCATTAGCATCCAAGTAGAGGAAAGAAAATTAACAGACAGTTCATAAATCATTCAGAGTAACAATATCACAGACATATTTATAAAGGTGAAAGCCACACATATGATTGCACAATATATACATAATAAAGCTTGAACATTCCAAAAATCCACTATTAGAGATTTACCTCAACATGGCCAGCATGAAAAAGGTCGAATGCACCATCGATATACACAACTCTAGCATTTGGCCCAGGCCCCTACGAATAAAAAAGCAAGAGTATATTTAATTCTACAAATATTCTTAAATTGACACCCATAATATTCAAATTGGAATCAAATGGAAAAAGGAACAATAAACTTAATTTAGCATGATGCCTCACAATAATAAGTAGAGAATACAGCTTGTGGTACCTTTCCATTTGAAAATTGCACAATCCGTCTAGATGTGGGCAGAAAACGAGATATCTGATCAATCTTAACCATTTTTTCCTCGGCATATACACCCTTCATATTATCATCTTCAGGGAGAGATGCTTTCGTGATATCTTGAGAAATACTTTTAGCAGATGAAAGAATCCTTCCTACAAAACATGATCGGAAAATGTATGAGAAAAACAAAAACATACTCATCGCTCCTATGACGTGGTTCCAGGAAGCATTTCCTTTTCTTCATTGTTCCAAGATGTTACTGAACAGTCTATTCGATTTATTTTCATTTGCTAGTCTTGGGAAAATCTTTTGATTCTAAAAAGTATTCTGGAAAACCACTATACACAAGTCTTCTGATATTATCAGCTGTATACACAACTTAGGCCTCTGTACATTGTATACATATGTAAGCACAAAGTAAAAAATAGGGGTGGGGGAGGAAAGACTTTGCAATCAAACTGAGGTGGGGGAGGGTCCATTGTATACAGAACACAATCTTAAAAAGGATCAACATGCCATACATCTGGAAAATTTTAGCTATATTGGCTTAATAGAATGGGTAATGTGTTTACGAGTCAAACCTTAAACTGACCTAGAATAGGAGAGATATAGTACCTACAATGTCTGTGCTGGAGACACCTTCAGTGCGTCTAATCTGCTTGTAGCGACCGGCTTGCTTTGCTAGGGCATAAGCATCAGTTCCATCTGGAAGTAGACAGGGATCATCACCATGTATAATGTAGTCAATCTTATGCTCATTAAACAGACGGTTCATAAAATCCTCAGTAATTGCATAAGGAGCATTGGGAATTACTTCATCCACCCACTTCAGCCCACTAACAAGGGCAAGTCTGCAAAAGATCTTAAAATTAGATAACATATAAAGGTCGGGGAAAACTGAAACAGTTGAATTGATGAAACAAAATAGCATCACATAATGGACACATAAATAAGTGGCACTAAATTCCTTGTCAAGTAATTGAAGTGAATGCTATTTTAAATTCTAAGAATTTAATGACATTTACATCTTTACACTCAGACAACATGTAAGAGCCAATAGGCATAAATTGAAGGAAGACACTTCACTCCAAAAATTTGCAATAGCAAGGTCAAGACTTCGATGGACAGTGCTGGTAAACAGGTCATCTATCAACTTATGCCTGAACTGGTCCAGAGACCTTTAACCTAATTAGATAGCTTCCCACAGTTGCACCTCCAGCCCAGATATGGTGCTGGGATAAATGCATAAGGGATGGGATCTCAAACAGGAATTGGTACTCATATTCAAGAGATTGTCTCAGTTTCTGCCTTTGCCAAAGGCCCAGTAGACAAGGCAAATTAGCCACTAGTTCAATGCAGGAAACGACGATAGGGGCGTTAATTATGACATTATTTCACGATATTTAGCTATCATTTTCACTGAAGTAAGTGGAATCTTGAAAAATATTACATATTTATAGTCAACATAATTTATATGGATTGTTAAAGAGAACTTGAATCAGACACCAATGCAGGAAACAAAGATAGGGGGGTTAATTATGACATTATTTCACGATATTTAGCTATAATTTTTACTCAAGTAAGTGGAATCTTGAAAAATATTACGTATTTATAGTCGAGATAATTTATATGGATGGTTAATGAGGACTTGAATCAGTGTGTCTAACTAACACATCTTAATCATGGTAACAAATTGTTATCAGCATGGACATAAGATGTCATCCTACACTAAATGTGAGATTGCCCCCAAGTTGGTACCAACTTGCTACGATTTCTCTTAAGAACTGCCACTGGCTCGTCTATGCAATAATTCTCAGTCTTGGTTCAGTCCATGCAGGCAATCATAGCACATTTTATCAAAACAATTTCAACAACTAAATTCGACCTTTCTGTTTCAAAGTGGATTTGTTATTCACATATCCTACTCAAGCAGGGTGGAGAAGAAAGACGGAGACTACAGTGCATGTTCTCTAGTCCACAGTGTCATTAGATTTTATACCTTCATGTTATAATATATAGGTCAAGCTAATATTTCTAAGGTAGATATTGAATACAGTTCTCTACAGTCTACAGTACCATTTGAACAAAGGCATCAGGCAGCAATGTTATGCATTAAGCTATTTTATTTCTTGTACAAGATAATTTGAAGATAAGAGAAAAGGGCCGACCCAGTTCAATACCCACTTCGTGGGTGTCTGGGGAAGGGAATACTCTAGGCAGCCTTCCCCCTGCTTTGCAGAGAGGCTGATTCGAACCCGCGACCTGACACACCACGGCAAGCAAGCTTACCGCTGAGCCAAGCCGGCCCTTCTTGAAGATAAGAGAAACAAATATGAAAATCTAACCAACGAAAGATGCAGCAACTAATCAATACCTTTCTTCCATGCATAAAACAGGTGGACCCTTATTAGCTACAATTTCTTCATCACTAACAACTCCAACTACTAACTCGTCTCCCAACGCTTTAGCTTGTCTTATCGCATTTGCATGACCATAATGCATTAGGTCAAAACACCCATCCATATAAACACGAATACGTTTCTTCCCACGCTTCTTTTTACGGAGGATACTTAGATTGGGTAAAAGGTGGGGTAGAGTAGGAACACTGAGCCCTGTAAAATAGCTAGTAGACACCCCGAGCAAGGCTGCAGTTAGCATGACTCCACCAAAAAGCCTGGGGTAGTAACACATCCTTTCCCCGATCCAGCTATTGCTTTCAAAATCCATTGGCCTCCTCCCTCTAACTTCTTCCCCAGGGTCCTCTGTGGACCTCTTCTACAAAAGAGGAAGAGAGGCCCTGCAATCGAGAGCAACAACCATTTAATCAAATGAAGAAAAATAAGTTTTAGGAATAAAGTGTGCTCATAATAATCCCCATATCAATCTGAAATCAGAAAAATAGCATCTTACAATAGTAGGTGATCAAATTGGATGGAACATTCAATTAATGAACATGAAGGGAAAGGATTGATAATAGGTGAATTTTACTATATTTATACCCTAAATAACCACACTTTAATGTTGTTTTAATAATATATATGATGACAAAATGCCCTTATTAGTGTTTTTCGTGTGTTATAGGTACACAATAGTTGAGAAAGGCTAAAAGAGCAATTTTGGAGTCAAAAGAAGGTGAAAAAGGCCATTTGTGCAAAAATCAAGAAAATCGCTGGAACAGCCCTGAAGAATCCGAGGCACTGTTTGACCGCGGTTCCACCACGATCGCGGTAGAACCGCGGTAGGACAGGCCTGCAGAAGTTTGAGAGTTTCAGAGGGCGTTGCTGACCGCGGTTCCACCGCGACCGCGGTGAAACCGCGGCAGAACGCGAAAAATTCAGGGGTCAAAGTGTAAAAACGGAAATTTTAATACCTAAACCCTATATATATCATTAGGATTCGCCCAAAGTAGGCAAGTTTTGTATTATTGACAACTTTTGCAAGGAAACTAGTGTGAGAGAATTCTCTTAACATCTCTCTTTCTTTTGTTTTGAATTCTTGATTAAATCTAATATATCTTTTACTTTTATAATTATGAGTAGCTAATTTCTTATCTAAGGTTGTGATGGAACCTATTGGTTGATGAACTTCTGGGTTATGTGAATACAAATTGTTAGTTAAATTTCTATTTGTTCAACTTCGTTCTTGTTGTAGTTAATTGATAAGATCCTCAATTAGTTGTGCATATTTAGTGTGCATAACTTGGAAAAGAGTGCATATTTAGGTTATTGTTGAGCAATACCATACCTAGATTATTAGAGGAATCTATAATTGCGGGTGTAAAGGTGGGATTAGGAATAACGAAACCTTGGGTGCAATCTAAAGTGAACTGTGATAATTAAAGCAAGCTAGGGTAGCTCGGAAAAGTGCACTAGTAAATTATTGTAATTGCTCGGGAGAGAATTACGATAGAATTAGGGTTCATGATTGGTAGAGAGGTATTGACAATTTGTATGAGCATAAACAGAAGGGATTCCATCAATAGGTGAAATCATCACCTTAGTCTTTCTCATTATTATTTACAACACATTCAGTTATTTCTTCAGTCAATTAGTTTATTGCAAAAGTAGTTAGTAGAAACCACTCACAAATATATTTGAATATTTGGGAAGTTGATTCGGAAGTTTTGTTGGGTTTTGAAGATTGTAGTTGAGAGGTTAACTCTCCGAGGATTCGACCCCGTGTGTAATACTTGGGTATATTTGCTGCGACCGCATTGTCCTTTTTAGAAGGCATAATTGGGCGTGATCAAGGACCAAATTTCTTATGCTGGAAGTCAAAGTGCTCAAAATAAGCCAACTTTATAGTTATAACAACTCAAAATTGTACAGAAATAAAGAACATTGAATAAACAGACACTGTAAGCACAACAACCAAAGCATGAGACAAAAGTAAGCTACAAGAATTGGATTTGTTAAATATAATCCCTATTTCAATCTGATTTCAGAAAACAACTTCTTAGCTACAACAGACTGTGCAGTTAAAAGGATCAAATTAGACCGAACAACCAATTAATAAACATGTTCCGAAAGGACCAAATCACTTAAATAGGGTGAAGCATGCAAAAGATGCGAACTTTCTTGCTAAAACAACCAAAAATTAAACAGAAATCAACAGCATTGAATAACCAGACATAGCAACCAGAGGCGGATCTAACCTTTTCAGCAGGTTGAACCGATTCCACTGCCTTAGAGATCGAGTTTAAGCAATGTATATGTATAATAGGCAGTATCTACACCTAATTCACTGTCTTTAAATCTTAATTCTGCCTATGCAGCAAACACTAGGAAAAAATTTCAACTTGAGGCTCATACAGTATTGCCAACCAAGACAACAAAAAAAAAAAAAAAAAAAACCCCGGGGTATTGCATGATATTAAAAATATGATCCAAACAACAACTTATATTCTATTCAAAACAACATAATGCATCACACACAAATCACAGACACATGAAATCAAGATAATGAACCAATTATTGTAGCACAAACCATGCAAATTACAGAGCTAAATCCAGCTCAAGATTCATAGACTAATTCAAGAAAAACGAAAAAGTTTGCAAAATAACAAGAAAAAATTAATCTTTTAATAAAAAAATGGTGGGGTCGAAATAAAGAAAGAACCTGAAGCTGGGAAAATAATGGGAATTGAGAACTTCAAGAAAAGTCAGAAATTGTATTGCTCTTGCAATATGCCACAACAGAACAGAAATCTAAAATTCTGCAGAAGAAAAAGGGGGGAATTTGTCAGATAGAATCTTCACCTTTTCTATTTCTTCCTTTATTCTCCCTTAGTGCTGTAGCTGATTCACAAATATCAACAAATTTTTTTCCTTTTTTTTCTCCCTTTGTGACACATTTATTTATAAGTCTCAAATCTTTTTGATATAAGTTTAATTTGGTGCTTTGGTTTGACAAGGAAAGAAAAAGAGAAGGGTCGACATTTTCTTAGGACTGTTAGATCTCATGTTAGTCATTTTCGCAGTTTAAGTATATGATTTGTCAACTGAAAAAACAATTATTTGCTCCTAGTTTACAAGTCATACGTTAAATGTGAGGCAACCAAAAGGGAAAGAAAGTCATTTAATTAACCAATTAAACAATTGCATGAAGTAGCTCATCGAAGAGAAAGAGTCGAGCCACCTGTTTTTTTTTTTTTTTACGTTTTGAGTTATTGAATCTACTCCCTTTTGGTTGTTTGGTGTATAAAGTGCCAAACGGCAATATCAAATACATTTAATTCTAAGCAAGTTGGGTTTTATTATATAAATATTTTTAATTTCATTTTAATATTAAAATTATACAATAAAATAAAGAGTACTAGTGTTAAATGTAAAATTTAAGGGGGAAAATCGGTATAAGTATTAGGGAGAACAACATCCCTTAGCAATTGGCTCAATAACCATTTAGAAAATGACCTACGTTTGAAGCTCTTACTCAATGTAGTCCAAGTTGTACATAACTTAGAAAATTACTTTTCACTAGTTAGCCCACCCCTTTTTTCTTCGTTATTCGTTCTTCTTCTTCTTCTTCTCATGTCTGCCTTTGCACCACAAAATTTTTCTACTATTATTACTCGCCTTCAATTATTTTCCAGATTTCAATGGATAACTAAGGATTTAAAAAATAAAAGTCACAATTACAGGTGGTTCAAAGATTCTATTTCAGAAATTGAGCTTTTTCGATTTGTTAGTTGTTTAGAATGGTGTTGTCCCAAATTGTTGGAATCATCAAGATGAGTTCAGAACTTAAATTTGAAGTGATTTGGAGTAGATTTAGGTTATATTTGAGTTAAATTTTAGAAGATACTCCATTGTTATGATTCATTTGTGTAATAATGTATAATATTATATAAATAGTGTATAATAGTATGTAAACACCTCTTATACACTATTCTATAATAGGTTGATACATTATTTACAGGTATTTGGTGAATTTTCCGCTTCTTCTTATACACCTATATACATAATGTATCAAAAATATTTTCACTCTGTGATTATACATCTTTATACACTTTTATACAACTATATACATAATGTATATCTTTGTATAAAAGTGTATTAGCATGTCTCACGAAATTTTTGTAGGATTTTCACTTGCAATTCTTGTATAAAATAGTAAGGGCGTGCATTCGATTTATCGATTCGATTTTGACCCTTATCGATTATCGATTTGTACATATGCTTATCGTTATTGTTTCAAATAAGGTTTTGATTTTTTGATTTTTGAGGCTTATCAATTCGGTTATCGATTACACCAATAAGAAAATTTGCGGGATTCTACGGAAAGTTTATCGTTATAAACACGCCTAACTAATGTAGATAAAAAGAAGCTAAAATAAGACGAACACCGTTTTAACATAAAAATTATGTCAATAAGCACATGCAACAATACTAAAGTGAGTGATCAAATGTATGCCACCGACACTCCAATGATATAAAAAAACACATCATCACGGCTAATTTTGTTTTCATTAATTTGAACTTCATTCCCTTGAGCTCTAAATTGATCATTCCTTAAATGTGGCAGAGAAAATAATAGGGTTAAAGACTTAGAGTAAAAGAAAGAGTATTATAGAAGAAAAAATTAGATTTTTTTGTCTTTTTAGTATATCATATCGGTTTATCGTAAATCGATAACCGAAGATGACAAAATCGAAATCGAAATCGATAACTCGATAAGGAAACTTTCTAAATCGAAATCGAAAATCGATAAACCGATAACAAATAATCGATTGGATTTATCGGTAAACCGATGCACACTCCTACAAACTAAATCTCCAGCAAATAACTTCAAAATTTGTATACAACCTACTTAGACTATTTCTAATAAGTTCAAACAGTACTCACTCAAATTTCTTACATAATCATAATCGAAATTTTAGGTTTATCACGTCTGTTTTTTGTCTTGTAGTTGTATAGGTATATATAAACCTGAAGGTGTACCAAATTAAAAAAAAAAACGGAGAAGTATTAGTTATGGAAGAAGGCACGAATAAGTATTGACTAAGTGTCTCAATCAATGGTTACACTAAAAATAGGAACTTATTTTTGTTTGCATATGATTCTTTTTATTGATTAAATTTAAAAAATGAGGAGAGAGCTACAATAAGGTAGGTAGGTGACGGAAAAATATATGAGATTATTATAATTAGAGGGGATAAGAAAAGAAAAGATTTTATAAATATTTGGTTATACACTTGTAAATTTAAAAATTGAGCTAAAATAATGCATCAACTTATGTAATGCGTTATTACTTAATTTTGTCTTTCGGAAATGGATTGCTATTCTTAGTTTTAATTTGTCAGAGAAAACTTGCCGCGTATGATATATGTACCAAACTAATAAGAAATGACGTGTACTATCATTTACATGAATGTGTATCATTTAATCAGGAAATAATTAAATAAGAATATAAGAGAAGTTCATATAACAAGCATTTTAAGATGTATAGTAATGACTCGTGATCAAGGAAGGAAACAACAACAACAACTATCCAGGTTTATCTGGAAGTGAGAATTCAATGGTAGAGAATAAAAATCTCATACAATAGGATCTGAGAATGTTAATGTATACGCAGACCTTACCCCTGTTCCGGAAGGCCAGCGAAGCTGTTTCCGATAGACCATCGGCTCAGAACGACGAAAATATAAATAATAATACCTACATATAATTCTTTTTCTTAAAAAATATTATGCATAAAAATATAACTTTTAATTGTTAGTATTAACTTCGATAGTTAAATTAAGTATTGCATATAGTTGTGAGGTCCTTTATTTGTTGTGCTTATATTATATATTTTCTCACGAAAAAGAATTTCATCGAGAAAAACTGTTGAGAAAATATCAAAAATTTCTCTTCATGTCATTTATATTCTCTAGTGGATCGAGCTCAAACAATTGCTTGAAAACTATTAAAATTGCTTAAATAACTCAACCAGTTTAGTTTAATTACTTTTTGACATACTCTTCTCAAAGTTGTATAAGGGTCAAAACTAACCTTCTTTCGCAATGTTTTCGGGACAATATTTGTCGACGAATAATCGCACTCATTTTCTTATATGTATCTTAGCCCATCTTTCTATTTTATCATAAGATATACTCAATGGAAATAATGATGTAATCTCCTTTTCTGGAAGGGTGAGGAGAGGGGACGGGTCAATGTTAACCACATACCAAAGTGAGAAATACTTCCAGTAGACTTTTCTTTTATATTCTTCTAATCTTCTAGAGGTTCCTTACTTCATCTAGATTGCATGTGAGATAATCATTTCAATTGTATATGCTTTCTCTCACTACACCCAACAAACAAAAAGAAACTATGGACTCTAGACATCTAATGAAGTACAGAGTGGCCTGCACAAAAAAAAAAAAACATATCATATTAAATGACCCGCCACATCATCATGCCACGTATGTGCCACTTGGCATATATTTGTACTATATGGGATGGTTACATAAGTTAGGAACTAGATCTTGATAGAATATTCTACAACTACGGAGAATTTTCTTGGAAATGTTCTATATATTTATACACTTGTAGGAAGGATCTAGAGAAATATAGAGGTTTCCTTAGGAAGACTCTAGGACCCTATAGAATTGTTAGGAAAGCCCTAGAAGATTCTAGCTATATAGAATATTCTAGAGAGGGGACTTATTTAGAAATACGGAAGGACTTGTAGAACAATTATTATTTACATACTAACCCCTAGGTAATTAGAATAAATATGGGTAATTCATTTGTAATTCATCAACCAAGCAAAACAATCAAGTTTTCCCTAATACAAAAGTTTCTTTTAGCCATTCTCATGTATTCCACCATTTCTTAACGATCTTGAGCGTAGTAAGGCTGACTTGGCATAGCAAGAACGTGAGCCGGGTGTGCAAGATTGTGAGCGAGTTGCCAAGTGCCGCACGTGTACTTAGTTAAAAACTAAGGACGTGACAACGTGGTATCAGAGCAAATGTTATGACTAAGGAATGTTAGAAAGAGTACATGGGATTGCTATAAGGAAGTTTTGTAGGGAACCATGGTCGGAATTACCAAGGGCTTGGTACTTGCATAAGGGATCAAAGTGAAGGTCCCTAAGCGAAAGCAGTATGGCGGTGTACGAGACGCGTGCGAGGTGGCAACCTGGTAGAAGTTAAGGGAGCTCCGACAGAGGCCACAATTTGGAAGTATGTGCGCGAGTTCACTGCCTAAATATTGCAAATTCATTGTCCGAGGAATATTCCCTCTTCTACTTCATGGATGGATTGAAAAGTTGGGCAAAGCAGAAATTAAGAAGACATCAAGTAGCCAACGTGAACGGGGCCATCGGAGTAGCCTAGTCACTTGTTGACTTCAAGATGGAGTCTGGCAAGTCCAAAGAAGGCAATGCCAAAGAGGATGAGGGAGATCATAACGAGGACAACTTGAAATGCATAGTCGAGGTATACAAGGGTAATGGCAAGGGGCCATCCCATAACGGAGAGAGGTCCAAGAGAAACGGCAAGGGGCCGGAAAATGGTAAGGAGTATGTGCCTAAGGGAGGGTGCTACTTTTGTGAAGGACCATATTGGGCAACTGAATGCTCAGAGTTGGGAAAGCTTGCAACAATGATATGGAACTTTGCTCAAGCACATGACATAGGAGAAACCGTCTGCATTTGAGGGATGCACTTGGAATCTAAGCCCGAAGTAAGGGTTTCCAAAGCCTATCTTTGCACAATGCAATAGAGCATGGTGGAAGTAAGAAATGTTGGGCGGTCATAGTTGAAAATGATGGGCGAGTTATAATGCAATGGCATGCTATCGGACTCAGACGATGCACCAAGCAGAGGGTTCAAGTTTGATAGTAAGGCTGGATAGAGGGCAGCCAAATAGGGAGTGGACGCATGGACTCGATGCTTGAGAAGTTGTTAGGCTTGGTTAAGTCATGGGAAGATTCATGCCAAGAGCAAGGAAGGGCATCCGATGGACGGAGCATGGAGGCCATCATTTCTAGTTGTCCAAAGTGCAAACGAGGCAAAAAGAAAGGTGACCAATACCTTGTAACATGGGAAGTCGAACTGCTTCATAGGGCATCATGGCTAATGGACAAAGATTTTCGACGATGCCAAGGCGAAGTGCGCGCGTACGTGTCGATGCTTTGTGCCGAGGGCGGCACAAAATTGGGTGGGGGAGAGTGTCATAACCCGCCACATCATCATGTCACGTAGGTGCCACTTGGAATATATTTTTGCCATATGGAATGGTTACATAAGTTAGTGACTAGATTTTGGTGGAATATTCTAGAACTATGGAGAATTTTTTGGAAATGTTGTAGATATTTATGCACTTGTAGGAAGGATCTAGAGAAATATAGAGGTTTCCTTAGGGAGACCCTAGGACCCTATAGAATTGTTAGGAAAGTCCTTAGAAGATTCTAGCTATATAGAATATTCTAGCGAATGGACTTATTTGTAAATACGGAAGGACTTGTAGAACAATTATTATTTATATACTAGACCCTAGGTAATTAGTATAAATAGGGATCATTCATTTGTAATTCATCAACTAAGCAAAACAATCAAGTTTTCCCTAATACAAAAGCTTCTTTTAGCTATTCTCATGTATACCAACATTTCTTAGCGATCTTTTGTGTAGTAACGCAAACTTGACATAGCAAGAACGTGAGCAGGGTGTGCAAGATCGTGAGCGAGTTGCCAAGTGCTGCACGTGTACTTCGTTAAAAACTAAGGACGTGACAATAGACTATATTATAAGTAGGAACCATCAAAGTTAAAAGTTAATCTATCAATTTATCCATCAAAAACCAAGTGCCAATACTGCTCTTCAACCACACATCGAAAATATTTTTGTACAAACACGTAAATAGATATTCAATAAAATTGAAAGACCATTTACCTTTACTTAAATATTGCCCCTTATCATTAAATATTTGTTGCTATTGTATAAGCTATGTCAACTAAAAGAGGAATTCGAGAAGTTAGCAATTTAGAAGGGTATTAAAATGACGATGTTGAATTAAAAAGCCTGCTGTTACAATTTTATCATTTATGTTGGTTTATATAATCAACATCAATTATATTATATTTATGTTGGTTAGTTGAATGAGAATAAGTTATGAAGAGTGTAAATATGATTTTACCAAACATATAAAGTGACCTAAAAACTGCAACCTTTTGGTTTCCTAGAAAAATGAGAAATACAAATAATTTTACATGCAGGTACTGCTCCTTAAATGTAACCCTGATTTGCAGAACTGTTCATTCATTCAGATGAAAATTAAGTAACTTCCTTTTGTCCTTAATAACATTCATAAGTTCGATAATTTT
>JASVEL010009083.1:0-82963 GCA_032618575.1 Nicotiana noctiflora | reverse complement strand
CAAAGCTAGTCTGTAAGCCACCCCTCCCACTCTGTCTAGAATCTCAAATGGACCAATATACCTAGGGCTGAGCTTGCCCTTCTTCCCGAACCTCATCACGCCCTTCATAGGCGACACTCGCAGCAATACTCGTTCACCAACCATGAAATATACATCTCGAACCTTACGATCCGCATAAGTCTTCTGCTTGGACTGAGCTGAACGCAATCTCTCTTGAATAGTCTTGACCTTATTCAAGGCCTCCTGAACTAAGTCTGTACCCAACAACCGAGTCTCTCCCGGTTCAAACTATCCAACTGGTGATCGACATCGCCTACCATACAACACCTCATACGGGACCATCTGGATGCTAGACTGGTAGCTGTTATTGTAAGCGAACTCTGCTAATGGCAGAAACTGGTCCCACGAGTCTCCAAAATCAATAACGCAGGCTCGAAGCATGTCCTCTAGAATCTGTATAGTCCTCTCGGACTGGCCATCCGTCTGAGGATGAAATGATGTACTCAACTGAACCTAGGTGCCTAACTCCTGCTGGACCGCTCTCCAGAATCGTGAGGTAAACTGCGTACCCCGATCAGAGATAATAGACACTGGCACCCCATGAAGACGAACAATCTCCCTAATGTAAACTTCCGCTAACCTCTCAGACGAGTAGGAGACAGATACTGGAATAAAGTGTGCTGACTTGGTCAGCCTATCAACAATGACCCAAATAGCATCAAATTTCCTCCGAGTCAAAGGAAGTCCAATAACAAAGTCCATAGTGATCCGCTCCCATTTCCACTCGGGAATTTCAATCCTCTGGAATACACCACCAGGTCTCTGGTGCTCATATTTCACCTGCTGACAATTTAGACACCGAGTGACATACGCAACGATATCTTTCTTCATTCTGCGCCACCAATAGTGTTGTCGTAAGTCCCGGTACATCTTCTCGGTGCCCGGGTGAATAGAATACCGCGAACTATGGGCCTCTGCTAAGATTAACTCTCGAATTCCTTCGACATTGGGCACACAAACTCGACCCTGCAATTTCAATACCCCATCATTATCTAGATTTACCTGTGTGGCACCTCCCCGCTGTACTGTATCTCCCAAATCACGCAAATGAGGATCATCAAACTGCCTCGCACGGATACGCTCTAATAAAGAAGAACGAGCGACCGTGCAGGCTAACACCCTGCTAGGCTCAGAAATGTCTAATCTCACGAACCGATTGGCTAAGGCCTGGACATCTAGAGCAAATGGTCTCTAACTGACCGGAATGTATGCAAGACTACCCATGCTGGCAGACTTTCTACTCAATGCATCAGCCACCATATTGGCCTTACCTGGGTGATATAAGATAGTAACATCATAGTCTTTTAGCAATTCTAATCATCTCCGCTGTCGTAGATTCAACTCCTTTTGCTTGAACAAGTACTGTAGGCTTTTGTGATCAGTGTATACCTCACACGTCACACCATATAGATAATGCCTCCAGATCTTCAAGGCATGAACCACTGCTGCTAACTCAAGATCATGAACTGGATAATTCTTGTCATGTATTTTTAACTTCCTTGAAGCATAAGCGATAACCTTACCATCCTACATCAATACCGCTCCAAGCCCTGTACGAGATGCGTCACAATAAACTGTATAAGGCCCTGCACCCGTAGGTAGTATCAACACTGGCGCGGTGGTCAAGGCTGTCTTGAGCTTCTGAAAGCTCGCCTCACACTCCTCTGACCACTGGAACTGAACACCCTTCTGGGTCAACCTGGTCATCGGGGCTGCAATAGAAGAAAACCCCTCTACAAATCAACGATAGTAACCTGCCAATCCCAAGAAACTCCGGATCTCAGTCACTGAAGCTGGTCGAGGCCAATTATGGACTGCCTCAATCTTCTTTGGGTCTACCTGAATACCTTCCACTGATACAATGTGACCCAGTAATGTTACCGAACTCAACCAGAACTCGCATTTAGAAAATTTGGCATATAGCTTGTTATCTTTCAGAGTCTGAAGAACCACTCTGAGGTGTTGCTCGTGCTCTTCCTGGCTGCGGGAGTATACAGGATGTCATCTATAAAGACTATCACGAACAGATCTAAGTAGGGTCTGAATACCCGATTCATCAACTCCATGAATGCTTCTGGGGCATTGGTCAACCCGAAGGACATGACCAAGAACTCATAATGCCCATATCTAGTGCGAAAGGCTGTCTTAGGAATGTCAGCCGCCCTGATCTTCAGCTGATGGTAGCCTGACCTCAAGTCTATCTTTGAGAATACCCTCGCTCCCTGGAGCTGGTCAAATAAATCATCAATTCGCGGAAGTGGATATTTATTTTTGATAGTCACCTTGTTTAACTGCCGGTAATCAATACACATCTGCATCGAGCCATCCTTCTTCTTTACAAATAATACGGGTGCTCCCCGGGGGGAAACACTGGGCCTGATAAAGCCCTTCTCAAGAAGGTCCTGCAACTGATCTTTCAACTCTTTTAGCTTCCGGCGGGGCCATACGATAGGGTGGAATAGAGATGGGCTGAGTGCCCGGTGCCAGATCAATATAGAAATCAATATCCCTGTCGGGTGGCATGACCAGCAGGTCTGAAGGAAAAACCTCAGGAAACTCCCGTACAATAGGGACTGACTCAATGGAAGGAACCTCTGTGCTGGAATCACGAACATAAGCCAGATAAGCTAGACACCCCTTCTCGACCATGCGTCGAGCCTTAACATAGGAATAACAGTGCGAACGGAGTGGCTTGAGGTACCTTTCCACTCTAGTCGGGGTGATTATGGCAAGGCCAAGGTCACAGTCTTAGCATGACAATCTAGAATAGCATGGTATGGGGACAACCAATCCATCCCCAATATGACATCAAAATCCACCATATCCAAAAGCAACAGATCAACACGGGTCTCAAGACCCCTAAATATAACTACGCACGAATGATGCACCCGGTCGACTACAATGGAGTCACCCACCGGTGTAGCCACATAAACTGGAATATCCAGAGCATAGCCGGGCACGGCCAAATACGGTGCAAAGTAGGAAGACACATATGAATATGTAGATCCAGGGGCAAATAATACTGAAGCACCTCCGCCACACACAAGAATGGTACCGTAATCACGGCATCCGATGCCTCTGCCTCTGCCCTGGTCGGTAAAGCATAGAATCGGGGATCTCCACCTCCCTCCGAGCCGCGTCTCTAGGACGACCATCAGTTGGCTGAATCTACCTGCGGCTGGACGGTCTCCACCTCTACGGTCTCGACCTCCGCCTCTATAATCTCTACCCCCGCCTCTGGCTGGCTGGGCAGGGCTGAGGGTCAGCTGGGGCCTGAATCATAGGACGAGGACCCCGCTGCCGAGAGTTGCCCGTTGCTCGAGGGCGGTATGATAAAATGACTCGGGTCACCACAACCGTAGCAGCTCTTGGACCGATAGGGCTGCTGGCCCGACGACCTTAATGGCCTCCACGAACACTCGAAGAGGCCGAGCATTAATAGGAGGTCGATCCGAATAATGCCCACGAAACCCACGATCACTTGGTCCACCCCGTGAAGCCTGAAGGGCGAAATGGAAAGGCTTGGAAGACCGGCCTCTGTCAAAAGATTCTCGCCACCGGAAGAAGAACCACTAAACCTCCGCCTAAATGACGAGGCCTCTTGTCCGAAGAATAACCACCTTCCCGAGCAAGAGCCATCTCAACTCTGCGTGCTGCATTAGCTGCCTCCCGAAATGATATGTCACTCCCCACGCCCATAGCCATCTGGAGTCTAATTGGCTGATTCAGCCCATCTATAAACCTGCGGACCCTCTCCCGCTCTGTGGGAAGTATCACCACTGCATGACGAGCCAAATGAAAAAATCTCGTCTCATACTGAGTGACCGTCATAGTGCCCTGATGGAGGCGCTCAAACTGCCTCCGAAGTGCATCCCGCTGAGTAACAGGGAGAAACTTCTCCAGAAATAACTCTGCAAACTGATCCCATGATAAAGGCGGGGACCCTGCTGGTCGAGTCAAACAATAATCCCTCCACCAAGTCTTGGCGGATCCTGAAAGCCTGAATGTACCGAAGTCAACTCCATTTGACTCCACGATCCCCATAGTCTTGAGAATCTCGTGGCAACTGAATAAGAAATCCTGAGGATCCTCCGATGTGGCACCGCTGAAAGTAGTGGTAAACAGCTTGGAGAACCGATCAAGTCTCCATAAGGAATCGAAGTCATGGCCACTCCATCTCGGCGTGAGCCGTGGTACTGACTGTGTGGCCACGGTGCGTGAACCATTGGTGCTCGAGGTCGAGAGCTACGGCTCGGAGTATGAGCGATAGGGTACGGGCCCTCCTCCACTGCCGAGAAGCGGCCGGTGCAACCGATAATAAACCTGCTCTGGCAACGCCGTCCATAAATCCCGCTATCCCGACCAAAGCCTCCCGAAGATCCGGGTAAATAAAGCCTCTCCCGGGACCTGAGCTGGGCCCACTGGAGAACTGCTGGGACTGGAACCTCCCGTCAATCTCAATATGAGGCTCCACTCCTGGAGTAGGCTGCCTGGGGCCGAGCTCTACCCCTACCATCGCCTCGATACGGCCTCGGCCCCGCCTTCACGGAGCTGCTGGGGCTCGGGCTGCTGGTCGGCGGATGAAGAAGCGCGTGTCCTCACCATCTGCGAAAGGACAGAATAGAAGTTCAATCGGTATTTGAGGAACAAGTCGCACGACAAGAAAGAACAAATGAGAGACTCTTTCCTAACTCAATGGACTCTGGAGGACAAGTACGGACGTCTCCGTACCTACCTCTCAAACTCTACTAAGCTTGTTCGTGAGTGGTGAGACCTATGTAACCTAGAGCTCGATACCAACTTGTCACGACCCGGATTTTCCCCCAACATCGGGATCGTGATGGCGCCTACTCGTGGTAGCTAGGCAAGCCACTGTATTCATACTATCCTCGTTTTTAATAATATTTCATAATTAATTTATCATCAAACCATAACTTTAATTAAATAAGTGCGGAAGACTTTATCGAAATAGTATTAAGCAGGTTTCAAGGTAAAACCATACTGAAATCCTCTACCCAAGACGTGGAGTCACCAACTCACGAACTACAACTGAATACTACACATAAAAGTCTGAAAGAAGTATAACATAATCTGTTTGTCTCAGAACAAAGAGACTACAGCTAGTAACATAAGTAAAGAGAGAGACGCCGGGCCTGCGAACGTCTGCAAGCTACCTCGGTCTCAAATATGATCGACTCCCATGCAAAAGATTTACTGCTGCTGCTCCTGATCGTAACCTGGACCTGTGCAAAAATGCACAGAAGTGTAGTATCAGCACAACCAACCCCATGTGCTGGTAAGTGACTGGCCTATCCCGGCGAAGTAGTGACAAGCCTAGGACCAGACACCCACATAAACCTGTGCAGTTCAATATATATGTATACCACAAAATAATGAGAAGTAACCAAGTAATAACACAATAAGGAATATCTCAAAAGAACTCAATAATTAAACAACAGTTAATAAGTTCACAAGGGAAAACAAGGTATAATGGAAAAACAAGTAATATCAAGTCAAGGAGTAGCAAGTAGTTGCACGGCATCACCCTTCGTGCTTTTACTCTCATCCTCACCAAATAAGCAAATAAAGTGTACGGCATCACCCTTCGTACTTTTACTCTCATCCTCACATCCATTGTACGGCATGATCCTTCGTACATGGTTCAATAACAAGGCACGGCATGATCCTTCGTGCATAATCAATAAAACATGGCACGGCATTAACCTTCGTGCATAATCAATAAAACATGGCACGACATTAACCTTCGTGCATAATCAATAACAAGGCACGGCATTAACCTTCGTGCATAAATAATAAATCAAGGTACGGCATCACCCTTCGTGCATTATCACTCTTCCTCACCCAAATAACAATCACAGTTAAGGGCAGAGAAAGAAAACAACAAATCATAAACCATCCCGACAAGGGACACAATAATCATTTCAACAAAGTCCCTGCAAGGGCAATCAATATCTCACTTCACAACAAGTCCCGACAAGGGAGAACAATAACAATTCTACAACCCGGCAAGGATTCATCAATTTATCTTCAAATGTGTCTCACAACAAGTATTAACAACGACTCACGGTCATGCTAGACGCCAGTGTATGGATGCTCGTCACCACAGCCCATACACCGCACTCGATCACATAGCACATAGCACATAATCCTATTCCCTCAAGCTAGGATAGAACAAACACTTACCTCGAATGTTTACGAACAATTCAATCTGTGACAATGCCTTTTCCTTTCAAATTTGGCACCAATCCAATCGTATCAATACACAATTGATTTAATATCATCAATACTACTCAACAAACTAATTCATAAGGCCAATTAAAACTTTTACAACATTCTGCCCGAAATAGTGAATTTTGACCCCGGGCCCACATGGTCGGAACTCGGGGTTCAGACCAAAATATGGTTACCCATCCCCCCACGAGTTCAAGTATATGATTTGTTTCAAAATCGGACCTCGATTCGAGGTCCAATTTCCTAATTTATGAAAAACCCTATATTCTACCAAAAACAAGAAATTCTACCATGAAAACCTTTGATTTCTATTGAAAAACATGTTTAATGATGTTAGGAATTGAAAGAATTAAGTAATAAGTGACTTACAATTGTTTTGAAGAAGAGGGAGTCCGTGAAGAATCGCAAATGGGTGTTTTTGGGTTGTGAAATGTGAAAAATGAAGTTGGAAATCGTGATTTACAGGTCTCTGTGTTCGCATTTGCGAACATGGGTTCGCAATTGCGAACCCCGACCAATTTCTCTGGAGTTTGAAAAATAAGCTAAGGCTGGGAAGTTCGCATTTGCGAACTTTTGTTCGCATTTGTGAAGCCAAGGCAATTTTGGGGCCTTCGCATTTGCGAACTTTGTTCGCATTTGCGAACAAGGCTGGGCTGAGGGGCCTTCGCATATGCAAAGAATGCTTCGCATTTGCGAAGAATGCCTTTACACTGAAGGCCTCGCATTTGCGAGGTTTGGTTCGCATTTGCGTACCCAAAGGGTCCTGGGCACCCTTCGCATTTGCGATCAAGCGTTCGCATTTGCGAACCCTACCTTGATCTGCCACCTTCGCAATTGCGAGATATTCTTCGCAATTGCGAAGCCAACAGCTGGGTGAAAAACCAGCAGTGCAAAATTCAGAATTTAATCCAACGGCCTATCAAATCTTTACCCGAGCCCCCCGGGCTCCAAACCAAACATGTACACAACATCAAAAACACATTACGAACTTGTTCGTGCGATCACATCGCCAATATCACATCGTTTTCATCAAATCAAGCCTCAAGTTCATATTTTCATACTTTTGGTTTTCAAAACTTTCAAACTTGGAACTCAAGGTCCAAAACATATCAAACGACATCCGAATGTCACCAAACTTTGCAGAAAGCACATATATAATATTTAAGACTTGTACTGGGCGTCGGAACCAAAATACGAGCCCGATACCAAAGTCAATTAATTCATTTTCCTTTAACAATTACATCAAAAACAATTTCATAGAGAAATTCATTACTTGGGCTCTAGGCCTCAGAATTCGACTCCGAACGCATGTCCAAGTCTCATATTTTCCTACGGACCTTCCGGGACCATCCAATCTCGGGTCCGGGTCCGTTTACTAAAAATGTTGACCGAAGTCAACCATATCAATATTAATATCATTTTTATCCAAATTTCTCATAGAATTCATATTTTCTATCACAAAATCTTTCCGGCTACATGCTCGGATCGTGCACGTAAATCGAGGTAACATGGAATGAGGTTTTCAAGGCCTCAAAAGCTCGAAATGATTAATATAATAAGTGATGACCCTTTGGGTCGTCACATTAGTCATACAATTAGTATTGCAATCCATACGTGACCCACCTTGTAATATTGGTAACGTTGCTATCAATGTGATATTCGCGTATTAGGAAAATGTTAATTCATATTCATCAATATATGAAGTTATATCGAAAGTTATTGACCATAGCTATTCAGTGAGGCGTCCATTAAATGTATGCTACTATCAATTAATAATGTAAAAATGTAGGATATCACTTATTCACGAAATATTCCTCAGTAGGACCTAATAAGCTTATTGTATTCTAGATTGTAAAATTTTCTATTATTTTCTATTATGGTTGTCATAGGCCGATTCGTCTTAGTATATGAATGAAATTATATTTATTCACGGTCAATTACTAAATAGCAACCACGATATATAAACGGAAGTTCCTATGACTACAATCGTATTACATTACTCTCAATCTGTTATGACTACAATCATATTAGTCAAATATACTTATGTGGTTGTCGTAGGCTGATGCGTCCTAGTATATGAATGAAATAATATTCATTCACGGTCAATTGCTAAATACCACGATATATAAATGGGAATTAGAAATAGTCGTAGTATACTAATATTCCGATAATTTAAATACAATGTTACGTATCCTAATTTGGTATGACTCCCTATTTCCGTTAAGGCTGGTCGAATCTTGTTGTAGGCTATGATGTATTTTCTGTTATTTACTTATTTTTAACTAATAATAACTAATGATTATACGTATAGTTTTCCCTAAGTTCATACTAGGACTTAACTATATGTTATTACCCTATAGAATTAATATTGGTTATTCCAGATTCCTCCCGATATAGTTAATACAAATATTGACCCTAATACCGTATTGATGGAAATGGCTTACAGCATAATTCAATATATGAATATGAATATGAAAGTATGACACACAATCATCATGACACCCAATAACAATGCACGATTTTTCTTTTGTCAATGGACATATGTGGTTGTCGTAGGCCGACGCGTCTTAGTATATGAATGAAATTATATTCATAGACGGTCAATTACTAACTAACACCCACGATATATAAATGGAAGTTCCTATGACTACAATCGTATTAGTCCAATGGACTTATGTGGTTGTCATAGGCCGATGCGTCCTACTACAATCGTATTACATTACTCCCAATCTGTTATGACTACAATTGTATTAGTCAAATGGACTTATGTGGTTGTCGTGGGCCGATGTGTCCTAGTACATGAATGAAATAATATTCATTCACGGTCAATTACTAACTACAATCGTATTAGTCAAATGGACTTATGTGATTGTCGTAGGCCGATGCGTCCTAGTATATGAATGAAATAATATTACGATTTTAATTACAATTTTATATGCTTTTGGGAGTCAATACGATAGAAAATACATATGTAGTCCTAGTGACAATCATCGGCCTACGTAGAATTCGTATAAGAATATTATATTGGGATAATTAGGTAACCACATAAAATTAATAGAGTCTCACGTATGACTTATATACCAGTAATATTTAAATTATGATATGCATGTTTTTATTGGTTATCATATCTAAATGCATGAAGTCAAAATTATCTTTGGAGATAAAATTTGCTTCAGCATTTTTTTCTGTCCTTTTTCAAGGAGGTAACAGGAGTTATAGTTTGAAGCCTGGATCAGAAGATTTGTTCTAGAATAATGATCAGACTACGATATATGTCATAACATATGGTATCAAATGAATATGCCATATACTAGGGTCAATATTTGTATTTTGGACAACCTTAAGCCATCGTATAAATTACCACACTAACCATGAGATTATTATGTGTGGTATCAATTCCGTATTTGTCAGTCGCATATAGATACATTACAAATAATACCAGTTTGGAGTAGTTATGTGGAGATAGGCATAACTAAGTCTAGCCATTTATGTAATCATAATTTGTGACACTATACGATTTTGGAAGGGTAAAAAGGCCTACGACGATCAAATACAAAATTTATATGAATCCAAGGTAAAAAAGGGAGCTTACCAATATCAGGATCATCTCCGTGACCATAACTGTCACGCCATCTCCACATGTCAATGTATACAAAAACTTAATTACATAAAGGGTAATTACAAGATATATTGTAAATATCGATTACTAACTACAATCACGAACTATTAGTGTACTACGACTATAGTCATAACGGATTGGGAGTATCCACTTCATGTCATAAATCTTGTAGCAATACCATGGTTAAGATAACATATCGTATTGAATAACTACAATCGTATTAGTCAAATGGACTTATGTGATTGTCGTAGGCCGATGCGTCCTATCACCATCTGCAACCCCCATCAACTTCAGGTGTCACAACATCATACCCGCAGTTGGCACGAGCCTTGCGAGCCTTTACTCACACTTTTTCGTAAGCAACTTCGATTACGGTGCTTGCCTCCAACAAGTTCTTGAATATGTCCCGTTGGGCTTCGGCTTAGACCTAGAGCTCATGAAGCTGGCGGGGAACGACAGCACGGGACGGTCCAGTGTGAGACCTTAGCCGATGGTTCTCCGCCTCTAAAACCGCAACTTGATCTGCTAAAATCGAAGCCTCTTGATCAATCGTGCCAATCTGCTCCTCGATCCTCGCCTCCATAAGGGTCGTTGTCACCCTTTCTGGTTCTTGCTGGGATTGGAGAACGCGAATCGTATTCTCTACGGTCGCCACTTTCGCCGAAGTTTCAGACCATGCTCTCTCAATACGCTCTAGATTGCCAACCTTGCTCTCCATCGCAGTCAACTTCCCTCTCCACTCTTCGCCTATCTCTTCGATTCAAATCCGGCTCTGATCCATCTCCAACTGTGCCGACATCAGCTTCTAATGGTTCAAGTAGGGTGATCTAAGACAGAAAGGAGGGGGCATGCATTTGGACAGTAATACTGTAACGACCCGGCTCGTCGTTATGGGAATTACCACCCCGTTATGTTGCATTAACATATATTATGCTTCTATATCAGTGTTAGAACCTATCGGGTGAGTTGGGAGTGAATTGAATTGAAAATGAAGCAAATTGCATGTTTGAAGTAAGTTTGAAAATGGAAAGTCAACCTAGAGTTGACTATCGAGTTAGAGTGCTCGAAATCGGATTCTGATGATTCGACTAGTTTCGGGGGATCATTTATGACTTAGGAGAGCAATCGGAAATGAATTTGGAGATCCGGTGTAGAAATAGGCTTGAATTGGCTAAGGTTGAATTTTGGCGAAATCCGAATGGTAGGTGAGATTTTGATCCGGGAGTCGGAATGGAATTCCGACAGTTGCAGTAGCTCCGTTAAGTGATTCTGGATGTGGCTGCAAAAGTTCAGGTCATTCGGACATCGTTTGGTCGGGTTTTTGATGGAATGTGTAATTCGGAAGTTTTGAAGAAACTTAGGCTTGAATCTGTGTGGAATTGGTGATTTTGACGTTTAGGATGGTATTTTTATGATTGGAACAAGTTCGTATTGTGTTTTGGGGTATGTTGGTGGTTTTCGTTGGGGTCCCGGGGGCCTCGGGGTGAATCCGGACCATCATTCGGCATTTGGAAGCAAGAAATGGTCTGCTGTAAATTGCAGATCACTGGGCATAAAATAAGCCTTCGCGTTCGCGAAGGCAAGTGCCGCGTTCGCGTAGGCCGGGGTCAGTGGTCATCGCGTTCGCGAGGGGTGGTAACGCGTTCGCGTACGAGGGAGTTGGAACGCATCGCGTTCGCGTGGAATTAGGCCGCGATCGCGAAGAAGGAATAGGCGAACCCACGCGTTCGCGTGAGAGCCGACGCGTTCGCGTAGAGGAAAAAATCCGGGCTGAGGGAGAATGGTCTTCGCGGACGCGTGACAGTGTATCGCGTTCGCGATGAAGGACTGGAATAAGGCATCGCATTCGCGTGAGAGGCGTCGCGAACGCGATGAAGGAATTGTCCAGGCAGTAAGTTTAATTACAGAACCAGTCGCGGGTTTCATAACCCAAAACCCCATTTTTGAGCCCTAGAGAGAAGAAATCACGGGAAAACGCTGGGAAATCATCGGGTATTCATCGGAAGTAAGTTTCTTGACTCAAAAATATCATTTTATGGTAGAATTAACATCAATCTTCATGAATTTGGGTAGAAATTGTGAAGGATTGTGGCCTAGTTATTGAAAACGAAAATTTGGGTTTTGAAAGGCCAATCGAACTCCGATTTTGGTAAATTTTACATGTACGGACTCGTGGCGAGACGAGGGTTCTGGAAATATGAGTTTCGAAATTTTTCGAGATGTGGGCCCGGGGCTCGGGTTTTGCAAATTTCGTGATTTTTGATATTTTTCGAGTTCTTTCGATTGGGTTATGTTCCATTAGCCTATTTTGATATATTTGTACTGATTTTGGCTAGTTTGGACGTGCGTGGACGCCGGTTCGAGGAGCTAAGGCGTCGCGGGCATGAGTTTTCGTCGGTTCGAGGTGGGTAATACTTGTAAAAGATGTTCTGAGGGTTAGTAAATCCCGGACTTGCATAGTGCTGTGTTGAGGTGACCTGCACGCTGAATAACGGGCGTGGGGTAGACCACCATTGGGGATCGTGACTTGGTCCGTCCCGCGTAATAATAATAATACCTAATTGTTAAAATGAATTGGACTAATTATCATGCTTGGGCTTCGTGCCGACTATTTGAATCCTTCAAGGATTGGTATCACTATTTTGATAACACTGTGCATATTTTATTCTAAATTTAAGGTTTAAAATGGAATTATCGCTATTCAGCATTTTTATAAGGTTATGAAAAACTTGAACAAGGTCTTAATAACATTTTTTGTTGTGAGCTAATATGATATTGTTGCCCGTAGGGCTTTCTTGATTATTTGTTAGACTGATTGGGCCGAGGGCCATATGTTAGGGCATGACATTTCATGTGAGCATATGCATACACATGCATGGATCGGACTGCACGCCGCGGTGGTATATGGATCGGGCTGCGCGCCGCAGCAGGTGTGATATTAATATTGTGCTTGGGCTGTAGGAGCCCCTCCGGAGTCTGAACCCCCACAGTGAGCACGGGTACCCAAAAGGATCGGGCTACACGCCGTAGCGGTCATATGCATTGCATGGCATACATACATTGGTTTACGTGTACTACGTGGCATAACATTTAGCACTCATACATTACTGGCACACATGCATTAGTTGCTTTATTGACCAGATCTCCTGGTGTAAATTGATAAGGAGTGCTGAGCCCGAGGGGCTGATTTGAGTGCGGACTTGCACTGTTTGAGATTGTTCCAGGTATGGGTATGTTATCATGAAAGAAAGTAGCTAAAATTGAGATTTCTAATAATCTATTCACATATGCTAGGAAAGAAATAAAATGATAGTGTTTTGAAGTTTAATGATAGTTATGTAATGTGTAGCAATAGATAGTGCCTTGCGTGGTTTTCTTCCCTTCAGCATTATTTACTTTTATTACCGCTGAGTTGGAAGTACTCACACCCGACTCCCTGCACTTGTGTGCAGATCCAGGTACATCACAGCAGAGTTGATTCTATTACGGCTCGGGAGTGCTTTTGGACCGTCGAGGTAGCTGCCAGCGTTCGGAGGACCTGATTCTCCAGTTTGTCTATATTTTTGTTCTGACCATCCTACACTTGTGCACAGTTATATTCACTATTTACACTTGTATATTCCGTAGAGGCTCATGACTCTTGACCCTTCGGTCTATGGGAGTTGGCACGTGTTGGGACTTGGCTCCCTGTTTTTAATATGTATCTATCACTGTTGAATTATTTCCGTATGCTTAAATTGGATAAAGTGAGCTTATGGCTCCGTGATTGTTGTTAATTGGTCAGAGGCTGGCCTAGCAGTGTGCTGGGCGCCATCACGACCGGATTTGGGGTCGTGACAAGTTGGTATCAGAGCCTAGGTTTACTAGGCCTCATGAGTCTTGAGTCGGTTAGTAGAGTCTTGTGGATCGGTACGGGGACGCCTGTACTTATCCTCGGGAGGCTTGCGAACCTTTAGGAAACACTTCACACTTCTTGGAATTCTTATCGTGCGTACTTGATTCAGCTTGAGATATAATTTTTGAAATTCCTTCCACACGTCCGTGTACGCATCGAGCGCTCAGTAATATAATTGACTTACGGCTTGCGATTCCCCGGTCGAGGGGCGAGTGAGTTCATTTTGGGCCAGACGGGAGGAATTGAGGCCGAATCCTTGTCTATGGCTTGAGCACCAAGGTATTAATTTTGCGAATCGGTATTATGAAGTTCATACTATCTGTATTGATCTTTATTGTGATTTGATATGTAGCCCTAGCTATGGGCGTGAGAAATATTTCCATCGCCTCTTAATTGGAAGGTAAAGTGCCTTATGTGTAGTGGAACGAGTTCAAACTCGGGAAGACTAAAATGATTATGCTATGTGTATCCTGGTGGAAGGTATTGTGCTGAAATGCTAAATTGAGGCGAGATAGGTGGGTTGATTCTGATGTGTAATTGAATGGTATTTGATATATGTTATGATTCGAGCAGATACGTCGCAGGTTCAAGTATAAATTATGATGATATAATTCATGTAGTATTGAGATTTAATGTTGTTGAAATACATTGTGATATCTTGTTGAGTTGTGGAAGTATTGCTAGGATGGTTTGGTGATTCTCTGGCAGGTGGATAGGCCAATTTACAAAGGAAACTCTGCCGAAATTTTTGGAAAATTTGGGACTTAGAAAAGATTGTCACCTAAAGAGTGGGCGTAACTGTTGTGTGTGAATGAATGCAAGAATTGCAAAAGAGTTAATATTTATGATGATTCGAATCTCCGCTGAAGCTTGTAAATGACTTGAGTTTAATCTAACTAGAACTTTGTGGCATCATTTGAGTAAGAATGCTATGAGTAGCTAGAAGTGCCTTGATGTATGGCTCCGAGCTAAGTTGGGGAGGTTGTTGTTGGTTAATTGATTGCACTGTTGTGTGTTGTGTTGGCTCTGTCTCTAAGTATGTTGGGAAAATTCTAATAAAAGTTATAGTGCTTCGTAGATGTGAAGAAATACTAGGATGTTGTGAACTTATGTTGGTAAAGAATGTTCGGTGTATAGAAAAGAAAGATAGCTAATTGTACCTGTAAGTAATCATGTTCTGCGATGTCAGAATTATAACAAGACACGAGTGGTTCTGTTCAATAAGACAGTTGAATTATAATTGAATAAGGGTGAATGACGCCCAAGAATGGTTTGCAGTGTTCAAGATTTTGCTTGTAACAGTCAGGTGCCCTAAGAATTGTGTATGTGGTAAAAGGCGGTGGTTTCGTTAGAAAAGATCAAGGCTTGTGTTATATCATGTGAAGGAATTTTATGTATCCGTATTGGGAAGTAATGATAACAAATTTAAAGGAATCGCAGGAAGTTCTTCAAATAAAGTGTGGTGGAATGTGGTACTTCTGGGAACACTGAGAGAGTATTTAGTGGCCTATGGGTCTTAGACCGTGTGGTCTTGTATACGAGTCTTGTGTGGTTAAAAAGGGTTGAGGCATTGTCGTGCTACAGTAAAGACTGATATGAAATTAGAGATGAATCAGAAAGGAAACTGGGTAAATGGAACAACTTGTTAATAAACCAGAATGGTATAAAAAGGAATACGATTGATTCCTGGTATGTGGTTGAAGTAATGAGTCTTGCAGACATTGTGCGGCAAAGCTCTTGAGTGCTGGCAGCTGTGTAACTTGATATGGGTATGAGGACTCAGTCCTGGCAGTTTAACTTATGCAATGTAATTGGGAGAAAGAGTTTATGATGTGTTTCATCATGGTTTGAAAATGAGTATATTCCTGTCGATATACGGAGCGTGGAATATGTAATGAGTTTTCTCTATATGGGATCATGAAAGCCTTGACTAGTTGAGTGCGCCGATATTTGCGGCGTAGGAAAGGAATATGAATTTCCATGGTATCTTAGTGTAATATGGTATACACGATGTGTTATGGAAAGCTGATAATGGTATATTCTAGGTTTTGAGATCAGTTCATAATATATGGGAAGTCAATAAAATTATTGAGCGCGGACAGCTGCAGGTGAATTAAGAATCGATCTTTCCGATAATTTAAGAAAATGGTACTACTATTCTCGTAATTTGGCAGGGAATATGGTCCAAAAGGGGCTAGGTAATATAAACTGATTATATTTAGTGGTGTGGTGGTATCCTCTTGTTGGATTGACATTGATGATTGAGTTGTAAATGGCATAAGGAAATTTCTGAATGGCTTTCGTGGTATGAATGGACGCCTGATGTGCGTTATGTATTCGTACGGTGGAATACGGAACCAGACATAGTGATTCATGTGTTGTATATGTGTAGGAGACTTGAAGTTCTCGTTAATTCGCCTATGCAGTGGTTGTATATCGTGTGCATCGGCACCGTTTTGTGATTATTGGAGATCGTAAGCCCTAGAGGCTCTCTCTTAACTTGATAAGACGAATTCGAATTATGATACTTGGTTGCCGACTGGTTGTCATGGGTCAGATTGTCTAGACTAATGTGATATGGGTTATGTCGGAAAATGGCACAAATTGCGTAGCAGAGAACATCAGAGTATGCTCCAACAGAGTAGTTGTACCCAGGACCAGCGGACGGCTGGTAGGCATTGCTTTGTCAATTGGACCTTAGGGGCAGATGTTAGTGTAGAGGTATCTACCATTGATTCAGTTCCAGTATTTAGAAACATTGTTAGATGCGTTTCATGTGGCCGAGCTTGAGGCTATATATATATATATATATATATATATATGTTTGCTGTAATGAGAAAATTTGACTCGATATGCATTTCCTTTTTGCGAGATTTATGCGTGGAGCGGGTGGCACGCCGCCACAGGTATGGTATCTGGATCGGGTGGCACGCCGCCACGGGTATGACATTGGAACGGGTTGCACGCCGCAACAGAATATTGTGAAAATATAGTTAGTTATATGCTACCTGGTATACAATACTTCCTCGCTTCTGAGGAAAAGACTGTTTTGAGTATCGCTTGGCGAATGGCACGTCGGTTGTGTCATTTCAGGATTTAATAGCATACATTAATTGTTTCACTGTGGGTGAGATTGATTGCTTGAGTTCAGACCTATATATGTGTGTGGCTGACCGTTTTGAGCTTGGTAACTGGAGGTGCTTCATGAGTAATAATGTTGGGATAGAATCACGAATCGTGACAAGGCCACGTGATGATATGACCTCTCGAAGAGGATTCAGGTACTCTATTTCTATAATGTGAGACGAGATCTCAGTTCTATGTTATGATGGTACAGAGGAATTGAACTACGACTCTTTTGTTTGAGTTAGTTGTTATGATTTGAGTATGATCAGACGTTTCTTATTGGAGCCTGTGTTGTGCTCGTCGCGGCTTAGGCCGGTGTTGAGGTGTCTTATCACCAGTGCGATGTGTTATAATCGAAATGACCCTTGGAGTCATTAATGAATACGAGCATATTGGATCTTAGCTTGTTAGAAAGGTAAAACAATCGAGGTTTGGCTCCGAAACCTATTGTGGTACCAGTTTTAAAAGGGAAATAGGCTCACGAATGGTTAACCTGAGAGATGGGTTCGGTATATCGCGTGCTTCAGCTGCCGTGAGCAGGATATGGAGGTGTTGGAATAAGACTTTATCTAATAAAAGAGGTTTTCAGCTACTATTTAAGTATTGTGGCTAGTTGTTGTGATTAGAGACTATCGTCTCGAGTGATTGGGTTGTCGATACATCATATGATCTCACCCGGAGTAGTGAATATAGGTTATTGCAGTGGATTCGAGTGTATCCTGAGTATAGGCATGGGATTTGCATTTGGCATATGATTTCAGAAAGTGCAATGTAATTTATGGTTCAGATGGTCTGTGAAATTTTGACTATATGGTATTTTCGGACTTGGATGAGACAGGGTGACGTATGGTCGCCCGAATATATGCTTGGTAAGGTCATTCGGCTATTGGGTTGCTTCTAGTACAACTTTGAGTCCGCTCGAGGACGAGCGTTTGTTTAAGTTAGGGAGAATGTAACGACCCGGCCCGTCGTTACGGGAATTACCACCCTGTTATGTTGCATTAACATATATTATGCTTCTATATCAGTGTTAGAACCTATCGGGTGAGTTGGGAGTGAATTGAATTGAAAATGAAGCAAATAGCATGTTTGAAGTAAGTTTGAATATGGAAAGTCAACCTAGAGTTGACTATCGAGTTAGAGTGCTCGAAATCGGATTCTGATGATTCGACTAGTTTCGGGGGATCATTTATGACTTAGGAGAGCAATCGGAAATGAATTTGGAGATCCGGTGTAGAAATAGGCTTGAATTGGCTAAGGTTGAATTTTGGCGAAATCCGAACGGTAGGTGAGATTTTGATCCGGGAGTCTGAATGGAATTCCGACAGTTGCAGTAGCTCCGTTAGGTGATTTTGGATGTGGCTGCAAAAGTTCAGGTCATTCGGACGTCGTTTGGTCGGGTTTTTGATGGAATGTGTAATTCGGAAGTTTTGAAAAAACTTAGGCTTGAATCCGTGTGGAATTGGTGATTTTGACGTTTAGGATGGTGTTTTTATGATTGGAACAAGTTCGTATCGTGTTTTGGGGTATGTTGGTGGTTTTCGTTGGGGTCCCGGGGGCCTCGGGGTGAATCCGGACCATCATCCGGCATTTGGAAGCAAGAAATGGTCTGCTGTAAATTGCAGATCACTGGGCATAAAATAAGCCTTCGCGTTCGCGAAGGCAAGTGCCGCGTTCGCGTAGGCCGGGGTCAGTGGTCATCGTGTTCGCGAGGGGTGGTAACGCGTTCGCATACGAGGGAGTTGGAACGCATCGCGTTCGCGTGGAATTAGGCCGCGATCGCGAAGAAGGAATAGGCGAACCCACGCGTTCGCGTGAGAGCCGGCGCGTTCGCGTAGAGGAAAAAATCCGGGCTGAGGGAGAATGGTCTTCGCGGACGCGTGACGGTGTATCGCGTTCGCGATGAAGGACTGGAATAAGGCATCGCGTTCGCGTGAGAGGCGTCGCGAACGCGATGAAGAGATTTGACTGGCAGTGAGTTTAAGTTAATTACAAAACCAGTCGCGGGTTTCATAACCCAAAACCCCATTTTTGAGCCCTAGAGAGAAGAAATCACGGGAAAACGCTGGGAAATCATCGGGTATTCATCGGAGGTAAGTTTCTTGACTCAAAAACTTCATTTTATGGTAGAATTAACATCAATCTTCATGAATTTGGGTAGAAATTGTGAAGGATTGTGGCCTAGTTATTGAAAACGAAAATTTGGGTTTTGAAAGGCCAATCGAACTCCGATTTTGGTAAATTTTATATGTACGGACTCGTGGCGAGACGAGGGTTCTGGAAATATGAGTTTCGAAATTTTTCGAGATATGGGCCCGGGGCTCGGGTTTTGCAAATTCCGTGATTTTTGATATTTTTCGAGTTCTTTCGATTGGGTTATGTTCCATTAGCCTATTTTGATATATTTGTACTGATTTTGGCTAGTTTGGACGTGCGTGGATGCCGGTTCGAGGAGCTAAGGCGTCGCGGGCATGAGTTTTCGTCGGTTCGAGATGGGTAATACTTGTAAATGATGTTCTGAGGGTTAGTAAACCCCGGACTTGCACATCTTAGTGCTGTGTTGAGGTGACTTGCACGCCGAATAACGGGCGTGGGGTAGAGCACCATTGGGGATCGTGACTTGGTCCATCCCGCATAATATAATAATACCTAATTGTTAAAATGAATTGGACTAATTATCATGCTTGGGTTTCGTGCCGACTATTTGAATCCTTCAAGGATTGATATCACTGTTTTGATAACACTGTGCATATTTTATTCTAAATTTAAGGTTTAAAATGGAATTATCGCTATTCAGCATTTTATAAGGTTATGAAAAACTTGAACAAGGTCTTAATAACATTTTTAGCTGTGAGCTAACATGATATTGTTGCCCGTAGGGCTTTCTTGATTATTTGTCAGACTGATTGGGGCCGAGGGCCATATGTTAGGGCATGACAATTTCTGTGAGCATATGCATACACATGCATGGATCGGACTGCACGCCGCAGTGGTATATGGATCGGGCTGCGCGCCGCAGCAAGTGTGATATTGATATTGTGCTTGGGCTGTAGGAGCCCCTCCGGAGTCTGGACACCCCCAGTGAGCACGGGTACCCAAAAGGATCGGGCTACACGCCGTAGCGGTCATATGCATTGCATGGCATACATACATTGGTTTACGTGTACTACGTGGCATAACATTTAGCACTCATACATTACTGGCACACATGCATTAGTTGCTTTATTGACCAGATCTCCTGGTGTAAATTGATAAGGAGTGTTGAGCCCGAGGGGCTGATTTGAGTGCGGACTTGCACTGTTTGAGATTGTTCCAGGTATGGGTATGTTATCATGAAAGAAAGTAGCTAAAATTGAGATTTCTAATAATCTATTCACATATGCTAGGAAAGAAATAAAATGATAGTGTTTTGAAGTTTAATGATAGTTATGTATTGTGTAGCAAGAGATAGTGCCTTGCGTGGTTTTCTTCCCTTCAGCATTATTTACTTTTATTACTGCTGAGTTGGAAGTACTCACACCCGACTCCCTGCACCTTGTGTGCAGATCCAGGTACATCACAGCCGAGCTGATTCTATTGCGGCTCGGGAGTGCTTTGGACAGTCGAGGTAGCTGCCAGCGTTCGCAGGACCTGATTCTCCGGTTTGTCTATATTTTGTTCTGATCATCCCACACTTGTGCACAGTTATATTCACTATTTACACTTGTATATTCCGTAGAGGCTCATGACTCTTGACCCTTCGGTCTATGGGAGTTGGCACGTGTTGGGACTTGGTTCCCTGTTTTTAATATGTATCTATCATTGTTGAATTATTTCCGTATGCTTAAATTGGATAAAGTGAGCTTATGGCTCCGTGATTGTTGTTAATTGGTCAGGCTGGCCTAGCAGTGTGCTGGGCGCCATCACGACCGGATTTGGGGTCGTGACAAATACCTTATAACAACCACGATATAATACCAATACAATTAAATCGTGCATTTTATTCATAACTTCCCATTGGGTGTATATGGGTATTGGGCTACAACTCGAACTCTCAAAATCTGGTGCCACTAGCTCATGAACTGCTAGTGACATTGGGACTTGGTCCTTGAGGGAATTCTTATATTTAAGTTCAACTGCCTAGTGGATGAAACACTGATTAGTATAATGGTTTTGGACATAAGTCAATGATTACAATTAGAGATTCTTAGATACAATTGTTGGTGGATGGGACTACAAAGATATCAATTTCGTTGTAGTAATTCTGGTAATTTTGAAGAAGGATTCAGGTGTCCTATAAGCCAATTGGAATTTGTAGATACGAGTATTAGTAATATCACCTTGATCGGGGTGACCCCGATCCCATCCTTGTCATCGTACGAAAAAAGTTAACGAAGTCATTTTGACTCCATTATTACGACATTTGACATAATTGAAAGGGTAAGTCCTCCCCCCGACTGGTAAGCTTCCATAAATCAGTCGTGACAAGCCGTGGCAAATGGAAGAAGGTTTCTTTCGACTATAAATATGAAGTGAAGAGAATCGAAAAAGAAGAGGCCCTACTGATAGGCTAGAATTGCATATTTTAGTCGCTTATTACACTCGAATTTACTGCATTTTAATTGAGTTTGAGTCTTAATCTCTAGTATTTTGCATTCAGATCTGAATGGACTATTTCTACAACCCTAATACCGTACAATGGCTTCACCTGGTCAACATAACCCACTACTGTTATGACTACCTTCATGTCTCAGTATTATGTGACAACCACGATATATAAACGGAAGTTCCTATGACTATAATCTATTAGTCCAATGGACTTATGTGGTTGTCGTAGGCCGATGCGTCCTAGTATATGAATGAAATAATATTCTTCACGGTTAATTACTAACTACAATCGTATTAGTCCAATGGACTTATGTGGTTGTCTTAGGCTGATGCGTCCTAGTATATGAATGAAATCATATTCATAGACGGTCAATTACTAAATAACAACCACGATATATAAACGGAAGTTCCTATGACAACCACATAAGTCCATTGGACTAATACAATTATAGTCATAGGAACTAAAATAACAACCACGATATATAAACGGAAGGTCCAATGTAATATGACATTACATACAATCGCATTACATTACTCCCAATCTGTTATGACTACAATCGTATTAGTCAAATGAACGTATGACATTACTCCCAATACGATATATAAACGGAAGAGTCCTATGACTACAATCGTATTACATTATTCCCAATCTGTTATAACTACAATCGTATTAGTCAAATGGACTTATGTGGTTGTCATAGGCCGATGCGTCCTAGTATATGAATGAAATCATATTCATTCACGATCAATTTACATTACTCCCAATCTGTTATGACTACAATCGTATTAGTCAAATGGACTTATCTGGTTGTCGTAGGCTGATGTTATTATATATCGTCCTAGTATATGAACGATTATAGTAGGACGCATCGGCCTACGACAATCACATAAGTCCATTGGACTAATACGATTGTATTCATAAGAACTTCCGTTTATATATTTATCACGACCCGGATTTCCCCACCATCGGGATCGTGATGGAGCCTACTCGTGGTAGCTAGGCAAGCTAATTCACTTACCATCATCATGTTTACACAATCATTTTTGTTCTCATACTTAATAACAAGAATAATACTCGATTTTTTTTTAAATGCGAAAGTCTTTCGAGTAAGAGATGAATAATAGTGTAAAGTAACTGACATAAATCCCCTACCCAAGATGTGGAGTCACAAACTCACGAACTACTAAGGAATAACTACATAGAATGGTCTGAAAGAAATAAATAATAACCGTTTGTCTCGGAACAATGAGACCACAGCAATAATAAAAGAAAATAAAGGAGACGTCGGGCCTGCAGATGCCTGCAAGCCACCTCAATCTCGGAAGTACAATAATCCCCCTAGTGTACTACGACTGCTGCTCCTGCTCAAAATCTGGACCTGTGCAAAAACGCACAGAAGTGTAGTATCAGCACAATCCGAACCCATGTGCTGGTAAGTGCCTGGCCTATCGCGGTGAAATAGTGACAAGCCTAGGACCAGACACTCACATAAACCTGTGCAGTTCTATATATGTATGTACCAAAAAATAACAGAGATATTGAGTAATACACTAACATAGGAGGTAACGTGCTGGGGAAACACAATCAGAAACATATAATTAATCAGTAAAGTATAAACAGAGTATAGTAAGAACAGTTATCACAAAACAAGAAATTGAATGGCTGCACGGCATCACCCTTCGTGCTTTTAATCTCATCCTCACCAAATAAGCAAACAAAAGTGCACGGCATCACCCTTCTTGCTTTTACTCTCATCCTCACCAAATAAGCAAATAAAAGTGCACGGCATCATCCTTCGTGCTTTTACTCTCATCCTCACATCCATGGCATGGCATGATCCTTCGTGCATGGTTTAAGTATCAACGGCACGGAATGTTCCTTCATGCATAAATAATAAACATGGCATAGAATTATACTTCGTACATAAATTAAGTAACACCGGCACGAAATGTTCCTTCGTGCATAAATAGTAAAATAAGGCACGAAATGATCCTTCGTGCGAACATAAGTAATAATGGCACGGCATCACCCTTCTTGCATTATCACTCTTCCTCACCCAAATAACAATCACAGTCAAGGGCAAAAGAATGAAACAAGTAATATGTACCGTCCTGCAAGGGAAACAATAATCATAACAATATCCCGGCAAGGAAACAACATCAACAACACAACAAGGTCCATGCAAGGGAAACAATAATCAACCTTCACAACCCGGCAAGGACTCAAGAACATGACTTAAGAACATTCTACATTAACTCACAACATGTGTCAACAAACGACTCACGGTCATGCTAGACGCCACTGTATAGATGCTCATCACCACGCCTATACACCGCACTCGATTACATAGCAATTAGCAATTATCACACTCAATCTTATTCCCTCAAGCTAGGATAGATCAAACACTTACCTCGACGGTTTATAGTCCACTCAATCCTCAAGCAGTTCTTTTCCTTTCTAATTTGGCTCCAAATCAATTGTATCTATATATAATTTATTTAATATTATCAATTCTACTCAGCAAACCAGCCCAATTGCCTAATTAAAGTATTTTAACATGCTGTCCAAAAATTATAAAATCGACCCCGGGTCCGCTTGGTCAAAAAAATCTGAAAATCATACCAACGGATTATCGTCTCTCCGCGAGTCCGTACATATAAAGAACACCAAAATCGGAGGATGTTTGACCCTTCAAATCGACTCCTAAAGGTCTCATAATTTCAGGCCCCAAAATCCTATTTTTCTACGGTTTTCATGAATTAAAGAATGCGATTGTGATTTATAATCACCCATACATGAGTTTTAATAATCAAATCACTTACCTCGGTGATACCCACTGATTTTCTCTCTTAAAGATCGCCTCAGAACCTTCTTCCCGTTTAAAAATCGGAAAAAAACTCGACCTGCTCATTTTAGGTATATTGTTCACGCGTTTTACTGCTCCCAATGGATTCCTTGTGAAATTCTAATGAATTTAGGCTTTTGAATCACTCAATCTGACCTTATAATGAAGGAGATATGTAGGCTTTATGATTTGCAAATAGTGCAGGTTTTTAATACGCCATCAGGGGCAATTTCGTCATTAACCCGAAAATCTGGGCAACCTTAGTAAAATGGCCATACAATCCTCATACGATGTCCAAATTTGATGATTCTTTTTGCTACGGGTCCGTAATTACGATACGGATCTAATGCTTCATTCAAAACAGTAATCGAAGCTCATTTGTTCAATATGATATCATTTACGCTTGAACAAACGATGTCGAAGCATAAGAAAAACGAGCACAACACAATCCAAACCTATCCGAAATACGTCAAACGACGTCTGTTTTCGACCAAACTTTACAGGAAGCGCTTAAACAATATATAATACTTGTTTCATGCGTCGGAACCAAAATACGAGCCCGATACCATGGTCTTTTAATTAAGTTTTATTTTCATTTTCCTTATTAATTTCAGAAAAAAATAATTTAACAGAAAAATTCTTTTACTCAGGTTTTAAATCTCGGATTTCGACTCCGGGAACATGCCCGAGTCCCATAATTTTTGACGGACCTTCAGGGACAGTATGATCTCGGGTCCGGTCCGTTTATGAAAAATGTTGACCAAAGTCAACTATAGTCATATTAATATCAAAATTCTTCAAATTTTTCACAGAATTCACATATTTCCACATAAAAAATTTTTGACTATGCACCCAGACTGTGCACGCAAATCGAGGAAATATAAAATGAGGTTTTCAAGGCCTCGGAAGCACGGAACATATGAGAAAAATAGGTGATGACCCTTGGGTCGTCACAATATCGTGGTTGTTATTTAGTAATTAACCGCCTATGAATATGATTTCATTCATACACTATTGTATTAGTCAAATGGACATATGTGGTTGTCCTAGGCCGATTGTAGTATTAACAGATTGGGAGTAATGTCATACGTTCATACTAGGACGCATCGGACAATTACTAAATAACAACCACGATATATAAACGGAAGTTCCTATGACTTATTGGGAGTAATGTCATATGACTACAATCGTATTACATTACTCCCAATCTATTATGACTACAATCGTTATTTAGTAATTGACCGATGCGTCTTAGTATATGATTGATGTGGCGAAGGCTCGTGGCTTGAGTCCCAATTCATCATGAATTATATATCGTATTGTCTAAGTCAATAAGTCTGAGTACGTATACACTTGGGAGATGCTGATTGTAGCAATAGGACTTGGTATATTTAACGGAAGTTGGTAATTCTTGACAGATCATCATGACTATTATGAAAGTTGAATTGTATTTGTGGTTCCCAATGGGATATACACTTAGGTATATACCTCATATTCATAGCTAAATTTGACTTGTACTTTATCTTGTGACTTGTACTTTATCTTGTACACCCATCTACACCCAATGGGAACCTTTCCTCTAGGTAAATCGACTACCTCTCAGGTATTGTTCAGAACAAGTGCATCAACATCTGCTATTATAGCTTCTACCCATCTAGAATCCTTTATAGCCTCCACATAGATGAAGGTTCCACCCATCTAGGATCTTTTATAGACTCCACATAGGATGAAGGTTCTTCCTCTTATATGACAGCTAGGAATGACTTGTACCCTTGTGAAAGATAACTGTAATTCCAGTAGTTGGTTAAGGGATATGCACAGTTTGAGGAAGAGCTTCTTGTGCCTGTGATTTAAATTGTAGTTATGTATTTGGTGGCCATTGTAGAAGTTCCTATGACTACAATCGTATCCCTAATATTTTTATAAATAGAGTAATTTATAAAACCTATGTGTTTGTTTGTTTCTTCAGTATCATATGGACCATTTGACATATTCCCCACGATGATGAAAATTTAATAACTTGATGTAAGGTCAACAGAACGGCATCCATCTCGTGGATCCATGGTCTCCCGAGAAATATGTTGTAAGCCATTTCCATCTCCACCTCCTGAAACTTTGTATGTAATATGACTAAGAGGAAAAGGGCAAAAGTATGCGACAGAAAATCTTTTATATTAGTACTATGTGACTAGTCGCACCAGAACCTAACACCCAGCCTTTCACATTGGCCACAAGGTTCACTTGGGAAATACGACAATAGTGAAACATTAAATCGTACAAGTTAGTTACATTCTTAACTAATTTATTATACTCTAATCCTATACAAAATTTTGAAGTCCACGGGGACAGTGACAACTGCAATAGTCACTAGTCATCCTGTACTACACATATTATACGTTATGTGTAGTACTCTTAGCAGTTCATGAGCTAGTGACACCAGACATTACATACAATTCTAATTGTTAAATAGGCACGATTAGTCATTTAAATTGTAAAATTCACGATTTAACAACCACTTTGTTATATACGATTGAGTCCCAAATAATAATGTGTACCACCTCCTTCCCTAGACATAACTATAAATAAGGAGTTCAGTTATCATTGCAAAGGACACAAATTTTCTGGCGAACTTACACTACACTTGATATAGAATTTTAATACAATTTTGCTTTCTTGCTTTTTGAACTCATCATTATATGCCCGAAACACCTTTTCCATCAGCTCTGCCATTCCATCTATATTTTAAGGCTAAGTATTTTATTTTTCATCAGTTACTCTGTTATTTTTTTGATCAAATTACTTTACTTGTCTAGAAAAGTTGGGGTCATAATCACATAATTTTGCGGAGCAATTACTTGATATGACGATTGGGAGTAAGATTGTAGTGTAATTTATGTGTAATACCAAATTAATACCGATCGTATTACAACCACTGAAATCATAAACGTTCATATTAAATCTAAATTACATCAGCCTACGGGTAATTTAAACCTAGAATAATTATTGGCTTTATTAGTATTGTCCAATATCGGTATATTTCTGATATAATGTAGTCCAATTAACATATTCCGATAAAAAAAGTGGGAGTTATTTTAATATATTATTGGTTATCCAAACTTGGGAGTATATTATTTCATCCAAACTTAAGTGATATCCTACGGTTCGAAAATTTGTTATGTATTCCAATGAACGTACATGTGGTATAAGGTTATAAATACTCATAACATAGGTCCTAGTGTATCACTGAAAGAATATAATTGTCTTTAGTAGAGTCATATTCATCCCCAATATATATTACTAAATATGATAGTCCATTTTACGATTATCCACAACTAAATAATTGGGAGTATTTCATTCATATATTAGGATGCATCGGTCTACGACAACCACATAAGTCCATTTGACTAATACGATTGTAGTCATAGGACCTTCCGTTTATATATCGTGGTTGTTATTTAGTAATTGACCGTCTATGAATATTATTTCATTCATATACTAAGACGCATCGGCCTACGACAACCACATAAGTCTATTTGACTAATACGATTGTAGTCATAACAGATTGGGAGTACTGTCATACGTTCATACTAAGAATTGACCTTTAATATTATAAACATTCGATCTGAATAAAGCTCCGTTAGACAATACCCGGAATACCATAAATGGCTGTGACGACCCGGCCCGTCGTCACGAGAATTTACCACCTCGTTATGTTGTAAATACATGTTTTATGATTTTATATCAGTGTCAGAGTCTATCGGGTGAGTTAGGAGTGAATTGGATTGAAAATGAGGCATATAGCCTTCTTGAAGGACACTTGAATAAGAAAAGTCAACCCGGAGTTGACTATTTGGTTAGAGGGCTCAGAATTGGATTCTGATGATTCGGTTAGTTCCGGGAGGTGATTTGTGACTTAGGGGAGCGATCGGAATTGAATTTGGAGGCCCGGTGTAGTTTTAGGCTTGAATTGGCGAAGGTTGAATTTTGGCGAAATCCGAACGGGTTGTGAGATTTTGATCCGGGGGTCGGAATGGAATTCCGACAATTCCTGTAGCTTCGTTATGTGATTTTGGATATGTCCGCAAAATTTCAGGTCATTCGGACGTCATTTGGTCGGGTTTTTGATAGAATGTGTAATTCGGAAGTTTTGAAAAAATTTAGGCTTGAATCCGTGGGTAATTGGTGATTTTGTTGTTTAGGATGGTGTTTTTATGATTGGAACAAGTTCGTATCGTGTTTTGGGGTATGTTAGTGGTTTTCGTTGGGGTCCCGGGGGCCTCGGGGTGAATCCGGACCATCATCCGGCATTTGGAAGCAAGAAAAGACCTTGCTGTAATCTGCAGATCACTGGGCAGTGATTTGGCCTTCGCGTTCGCGAGGGCACGGCCCGCGTTCGCGTAGGCCAAGTTCAGCAGGCATCGCGTTCGCGAGGAGGGTATCGCGTTCGCGTATTGGCAAGGACGTGAAGCATCGTGAACGCGTGGGCGATGGACGCGTTCGCGTAGAGGGAAGTCATTAGGCATCGCGTTCGCGTGGGTCGTGGCCGCGTTCGCGTAGAAGGATCTCCGGATGGCTGATAAAAATGTGCATCGCGAACGCGTATGGCATGTCGCGTTCGCGAAGGGTATTTTGGGTAGAGCTTCGCGGACGCGTGAGAGGCGTCGCGAACGCGTAGAAGAAGGGTCTCTGGTAGTGAGTTTAAGTTCAGAACAGACCAGTCGCGGGTTTAATACCCAAAACCTCCATTTTTGAGTTCCAAGAGAAGAAATTGACGGGAGATTGCTGGGAAATCATCGGGGTTTCGTTGGAGGTAAGTTTTGTGGCTTAATTACATCATTTTAACATGAAATCATGGGTTAAATTTCTGTAAATGGAAGACTAAAGGTGGGTTTGAGCCCTAGGCCTAAATTAAAGAAAAACACTGATTTGAGTGGACAAATGGAGTCCGATTTTGGTAAATTTTATATGCCTAGACTCGTATCGAGATGAGGATTCCGAATATATAACTTTTGTAATTTTTCGACAAGCGCACCGAAAGTCGGGTTTTGACAACTTTGGAAATTTTGATGTAAATTGAGTTGTATTGATTGGGTGTCGTCCCATTGGCCTAATTTGTTGTATTTCTACTGTATTTGATCAGATTCCACACGTGCGGAGCTTGATTCTCGTGGCAAGGGCATTGCGGAGTAGTCGTCGCGCCGTATTGAGGTGAGTAATAGATGTGGGTGATGACCAGCGGGTTCGAAACCCGGTATACCACTTTGTGACGCTGTATAGCGGCGAGACACGTACTCTCTTGTGAGTGCGGGGTCGATTGTGATTGGGGACTATGACATAGTCCGACTTGTTGATACTGTATTATGATATTAGGCTATTCTTGGGCCGTCGAACCTCCTTCTCGGATGGTTGCATATTATATATTGTGATAATGGCCACTCTTGACCCGAGGAACCCCCTTCTTAGGCGGTTGAGTATACTTGTGGGCCGTGAGCCAGTTATTGGATCTCGTGAGGATCGTTATCATTGTCTTATCATATTGACATGCTAGTTACTACTAGTCCGCAGCTATTTCTGTTATCATGTTATTTCCAAACATCTGGAACTTGATATTTCTGTCTTCAACTGAAAAATGATAAAAGATGTTTTCAAAACTAATAAAAGAGTTTTCAAAACTACTTTTGAGCCTGCGAGGCTGCATTTGCATTTCGCTGATTGGTAGTGGATCGGACTGCACACCGCAGCATATATTCATGATATTGTGCTTGGGCTGTAGGAGCCCCTGTGGAGTCTGAAACCCCACGGTGAGCACGGGTACCCAAATTGGATCGGGCTACGCGCCGTAGCTGTCATTTCATGCATTGCATTGCATTTTAGCCACATCTGCTAGCTGTTATACTGTTTTGCTGGTACTTATTGGTACAGGTACAGTCGATATTGATTCTGTGACAGGGTATTTGATTACGACTTTACATAGTGCTTTATTGCGGATTTCTTATCTGCGCTGTCTTACCCTTGTTTATTACCACTGAGTCTGGCAGTACTCATTTTACTCCCTGCACCTTGTGTGCAGATCCAGGTACCTCTCAGCAGTGATCCAGTAGCTGTGCGAGGCGACATTTGTGGATATTCGAGGTAGCTGCAGAGTCCGCAGGACCCGATATTCCTTCTTACTGTCTTTTGATTATGTATTGACATTTCTTTCTGCACTTGGTATCTTGTAAACTTTTATACACTCATGTTCAGTAGAGGCTCATGACTCTTGACCCTTCGGTCTATGGGAGTTGATGTATTATGGGACTTGGTTTCCCGTTTTCGTTATATGTATCGCTATTGCTTCGTGATTTGATATGCTTAAATGGGCTAAAGAGAGCTTCTAGCTCCGTTATTGTTATTGATTGGTCAGGCTGGCTTAGCAATGTGCTGGGTGCCATCACGACCAGATTTGGGGTCGTGACACTTTTTCAGAGCCTAGGTTTACTAGGCCTCATGAGTCTTGAGCCGGTTAGTAGAGTCTTGTGGATCGGTACGGGGACGCCTGTACTTATCCTCGGGAGGCTGCGAACCTTTAGGAAAACTTCACTTTTCTTGAACTCCGTCGTGCGATCTTGTTGTTCTGAGAACTGAACTTCTATATTCTATTCTCTCGCAGATGGCGAGAACGCGAGCATCGGGACGAGGTGGACGACCTCCATTGCCACCTGTTAGATGCCGTGGGCGCGGTCGTGCTAGAAGGTAGAGGTAGGGCGGGCGAGCGGTGCCAGTCGACCCGCCTTGTTGTACCGGTTCGAGCGGCCCCGGTGGTTGATGCTCCAGTAGCCCCGGTTCAGAGGGCCGGACTATATCTATTGCTATTTCGGTCTTCGGGAGACTCTTGCTCGGATATTATCGGTGTGTTCCGGTTTGGCTCGAGTAGTTTCAGCTACCGCTACGTAGCTGCATCGGGGGTCGGGGGTGGTCAGCAGACCCCTGCAGCTCGCACACCTAACCCGGTTGTTCAAGGACATCAGACGCCGAGGCGGTCCCCGCTCGAGTTGTTGCACCGGTTATTCTGCGACTGCACCGGCTCCGGCTCCGAGCATATGGTTCGAGGTTGTGCCCGACGACGAGCGGCGTCGTCTTGAGAGATTTGGTGGACTTCAGCCACCCCATTTCGGTGGCGTTGAGGGCGAGGATGCCCGGGGTTTCTTGGACAAGTGTCAGAGGATGTTGCGGACGGCTGGTATTCTTGAGTCCGGCGGAGTTTCATTTACTACCTTTCAGGTTCACTGGTCCCGCATTTGATTGGTGGGAAGAGTTTGAGAGCCGTAGGCCTGCAGGAGCGGCACCTCTCACATGGCAGCAGTTCTCTACTCTCTTTCTAGAGAAATATGTACCTCGGTCTCGTCGCGAGGAGTTACGTCGCCAGTTCGAGTGGTTGATTCAGGGCGACATGTCTGTGACCCAGTATGAGCTCAGATTCAAACAGTTGGCTAGACATGCCACATGGATGATCCCTAATGATAGGGAGAGGATCGGGAGGTTCATTAATGGCCTCAACTACTCTATCCGCATTCTTATGACCAGAGAGAGAGTTTTGTCATCATCATTTGAGGAGGTTGTTGATATGGCACGCTCCATTGAGGCGGATCGTCGCCGAGAAGAGAGGAGCGGGAGGCAAGAGGCCTCGTGGTTCGGGCGATTTCGGTGGTGCTCTATCTGAGGGCATTCCCGGCGAGTAGAGGTCGGCTCGTCTGAACCTTCTCGCTAGGGTCGAGTCATCGCTTAGTGCCCTTCCGGCCCGGGGTGCGGCACCTACTTCATCAGCCCAGGGGTTCTTCCGCGGCGAGGGGTTCCCTTCAGTCCCCTTCTCCGGCACCGGGTGCATGTTATGAGTGTGGTGAGTTTGGCCACATGAGGAGACGATGCCCTCGACTCCGTAGGACGGGACTCGGCGAGAGGATCAGCCCTCGTCTTCAGCACCATCTCGGTCTAGTAGAGGTGGAGGTCGGTCTTCTCGTGGTCGCCCCAGGGGCGAGGAGAGATCTGGTGGAGGCCAGGCACGGTTCTATGCACTTCACGACAGGCGTGATGCAGTTGCCTCCGATGTAGTGATTACAGGTATCATTTATGTCTGTCACAGAGATGCCTCTGTTCTATTTGATCCAGGGTCCACATATTCTTACATGTCCTCTTATTTTGCACATCATTTGGATGCGACTCGTAGTAGTCTTGATTTACCTGTCCATGTATCCACCCCCGTGGGTGATACGATCGTTGTGGATCATGTCTATAGATCCTGTGTTATATCTATTGGGGTCTGGAGACCCAGGCAGATTTGTTATTGTTGGGTATGGTGGACTTTGATGTTATATTGGGTATGGATTGGTTGTCTCCGTACCATGCTATATTGGACTGTCATGCTAAGACAGTTACGTTGGCCATTCCTGGTATTTCTCAGATTGAGTGGCGGGGTTCGACCGATTTCGTCCCTAGCCGTGTTATTTCGTTCTTAAAAGCTCAGAAGATGGTTGAAAAAGGGTGTTTATCGTACTTAGCTTTTGTGAGAGATGTGGGAGCTGAGTCTCCTAGCATTGATTCTATACCTATTGTGAGGGACTTCCCAGATGTATTCCCCTCAGACCTGCCGGGCATGCCGCCGGACAGGGATATTGATTTTGGCATTGACTTGGTGCCGGGCACTCGGCCCATATCCGTTCCTCCTTATCGGATGGCACCAGCTGAGTTGAAAGAACTAAAAGAGCAGCTTCAAGAACTTCTGGATAAGGGTTTCATCCGTCCTAGTGTGTCTCCGTGGGGTGCGCCGGTATTATTTGTTAAAAGAAAGATGGTTCCATGCGAATGTGTATCGATTATAGGCAATTGAACAAAGTGACAGTGAAGAACAAGTACCCTCTACCGCGCATAGATGATTTGTTTGATCAGTTACAAGGTGCGAGGGTGTTTTCTAAGATCGATCTTCGTTCAGGCTATCATCAGCTGAAGATCAGGGACTCGGATATTATGAAGACTGCATTTAGGACCCGCTATGGTCATTATGAGTTTCTTGTGATGTCGTTTGGGCTGACCAACGCCCCAGCAGCATTTATGCATCTGATGAACAGTGTGTTCAGGCCTTATTTGGATTCATTTGTGATTGTGTTCATTGATGACATTCTAGTCTACTCCCGTAGTCAGGAGGAGCATGCTCAGCATCTGAGTATTTTGTTGCAGAGATTGAGAGGGGAGAAGCTATATGCTAAATTCTCCAAGTGCGAGTTTTGGCTCGAGTCCGTAGCATTTCTGGGACATGTGGTGTCTCGTGATGGTATTCAAGTTGATCCGAAGAAGATAGAGGCGGTGCAGAGTTGGCCTAGACCGTCCTCAGCTACAGAGATCAGGAGTTTTCTTGGTTTGGCGGGATATTATCGCTGGTTTGTTCAGGGGATTTTCATCCATTGCTTCTTCATTGACTAAATTGACCCATAAAGGTGCACCATTCGTGTGGTCGGATGAGTGTGAGGAGAGCTTTCAGAAGCTCAAGACAGCTTTGACCACAGCTCCAGTGTTAGTATTGCCATCGGCTTCAGGTTCATATACCATTTATGGTGATGCCTCGAGAGTGGGGATAGGTTGTGTGTTGATGCAGGAAGGTAAGGTGATTGCTTATGCTTCTCGGCAGTTGAAGCCACATGAGAAGAACTATCCTGTTCATGATTTGGAGCTAGCCGCCATTGTTCATGCATTGAAGATTTGGAGGCACTATTTGTACGGTGTGTCTTGTGAGGTGTATACGACCATCGTAGTCTCCAGCACTTGTTCAAACAGAAAGACCTTAATTTGAGACAGCGGAGATGGCTTGAGTTGCTAAAGGATTATGACATTACTATATTATATCATCCGGGAAGGCCAATGTGGTAGCCGATGCTTTGAGCTGGAAGGCGGTCAGTATGGGGAGCTTGGCATATATTCCAGCTGAGGAGAGGCCATTTGCCCATGATGTTCAGGTGCTAGCCAATCAGCTAGTGAGGTTAGATATTTCGGAGCCTAGCATGGTATTGGCTTGTGTTGTATCTCGGTCATCTCTATATGATCGTATTCGTGAGCGCCAGTATGATGACCCACATTTGGCTGTCCTTAAGGGACAGAGTTCAGCATGATGATGCTAGAGATGTCACCATTGATAGTGACGGTGTATTGAGGATGCAGGGCCGGATATGTGTGACCAATGTTGATGGCCTTCGTGAGTTGATTCTGGAGGAGGCCCATAGCTCGCGGTATTCTATCCATCCAGGAGCCGCGAAGATGTATCAAGATTTGAAACATCACTATTGGTGGAGAAAGATGAAAATGGACATTGTCGGACATGTAGCACGGTGCCTCAACTGTCAGCAGGTTAAGTACGAGCATCAGAGGCCCGGCGGTGTATTTCAGCGCATTGTTATTCCTGAGTGGAAATGGGAGAGGATCACTATGGACTTTGTTACTGGACTCCCTCGGACGGCGAGGAAGTTTGATTCTGTATGGGTGATTGTGGATAGGCTGACCAAGTCAGCTCACTTCGTTCCAGTTAGTACTACCTACTCATCGGAGCGGTTGGCAGCGATCTTTATTCGAGAGATTGTTCGGTTGCATGGAGTCCCAGTGTCTATCATATCCGACAGGGGTACTCAGTTCACTTCTCAGTTTTGGAGAGCATTTCAGCGAGAGATGGGTACGCGGGTTGAGTTGAGTACATCATTTCACCCCCAGACAGACGGGCAGTCTGAGCATACTATTCAGATTCTGGAGGATATGCTGCGAGCTTGTGTGATTGACTTTGGTGGTTCATGGGATGAGTTCCTACCACTTGTTGAGTTTACCTATAACAACAGTTATCAGTCGAGTATTCGGATGGCCTCGTATGAGGCATTGTATGGCAGACGGTGTAGATCCCCCGTGGGATGGTTTGAGCCTAGTGAGGATAGATTGATAGGGACTGAGTTAGTCCAGGATGCTCTGGATAGAGCAAAGTTGATCCAGGAGAGGCTTCGTACAGCACAGTCTCGTCGGAAGAGTTATGCGGACCGTAGAGTTCGAGAGTTGTCTTTCATGGTTGGTGACAGAGTATTGTTGAAGGTTTCACCTATGAAGGGTGTCATGAGGTTTGGGAAGAAAGGAAAGTTGAGTCCCGGGTACATTGGTCCTTTTGAGATACTTAGGAGAGTTGGAGAGGTGGCATATGAGTTGGCCTTGCCGCCCAGCTTATCCAGCGTTCATCCAGTATTCCATGTGTCTATGCTTCGGAAGTACATTGGAGATCCGTCTCATGTATTAGATTTTAGCACCATTCAGCTTGATGGTGATCTATCCTATGATGTGGAGCCTATTGCCATTTTGGGACGGCATGTGAGAAAATTGAGGTCTAAGGAGATTGCATCAGTTAAGGTTCAGTGGAGAGGTTGACCCGTGGAGGAGGCCACTTGGGAGATCGAGCGGGAGATGCGGAGCGGATATCCTCACTTGTTTGAGACTTCAGGTATGTTTCTTGACCCGCTCGAGGACGAGCGTTTGCTTAAGAGGGGGAGAATGTGACGACCCGGCCCGTCGTCACGAGAATTACCACCCCGTTATGTTGTAAATACATGTTTTATGATTTTATATCAGTGTTAGAGTCTATCGGGTGAGTTAGGAGTGAATTGGATTGAAAATGAGGCATATAGCCTTCTTGAAGGAAACTTGAATAAGGAAAGTCAACCCGAAGTTGACTATTTGGTTAGAGGGCTCGGAATCGGATTCTGATGATTTGGTTAGTTCCGGGAGGTGATTTGTGACTTAGGGGAGCGATCGGAATTGAATTTGGAGGCCCGGTGTAGTTTTAGGCTTGAATTGGCGAAGGTTGAATTTTAGCGAAATCCGAACGGTAGGTGAGATTTTGATCCGGGGGTCGGAATGGAATTCCGACAATTCCTGTAGCTTCGTTATGTGATTTTGGATATGTCCGCAAAATTTCAGGTCATTCGGACGTCATTTGGTCGGGTTTTTGATAGAATGTGTAATTCGGAAGTTTTGAAAAAATTTAGGCTTGAATCCGTGGGTAATTGGTGATTTTGATGTTTAGGATGGTGTTTTTATGATTGGAACAAGTTCGTATCATGTTTTGGGGTATGTTAGTGGTTTTCGTTGGGGTCCCGGGGGCCTCGGGGTGAATCCGGACCATCATCCGGCATTTGGAAGGAAGAAAAGACCTGCTGTAATCTGCAGATCACTGGGCAGTGATTTGGCCTTCGCGTTCACGAGGGCACGGCCCGCGTTCGCGTAGGCCAAGTTCAGCAGGCATCGCGTTTGCGAGGGGGGTATCGCATTCGCGTATTGGCAAGGACGTGAAGCATCGTGAACGCATGGGCGATGGACGCGTTCGCGTAGAGGGAAGTCATTAGGCCTCGCGTTCGCGTGGGTCGTGGCCGCGTTCGCGTAGAAGGATGTGACGACCCAAAGGGTCATCACTTGTTTATTTAATCATTCCGAGCTTTTGAGATCTTGAAAACCTCATTTATAGTTGCCTCGATTTGCGTGCACAGTCCGGGCACAAAGCTGGAAAAGATTTATGTTGAAATATGTGAAATATGTGAAAAAGTAGAAGAATTTTGATATCAATATTGATATGGTTGACTTTGGTCAACATTTTTGGTAAACGGACCCGGATCCATGATTTGACTATTTCAGAAAATCCGTAGAAAAATATGGAACTTGGGCATATGCCCGGAATTGAAATTCGAGGTCTAGAACCCCGGTAAAAGAATTTTTCTGTTAAATTATTTTCCGAAAATGTTTAAGGAAAATGAAACTGAATTTTGATTAAAAAGTACTGGTATCGGGCTTGTATTATGGTTCTGACGCCCGGTACAGGTCATATATATTGGTTAAGCGCTTTCTGTAAAGTTTGGTTGAAAACGGACGTCGTTTGACGTGTTTCGGCCTTAAATTGGAAATTTTGGAAATTATGAAATTTTAAAGAATTCTTGAGTTTTAAGGCTCAATTCATTGATTTTGATGTTATTTTTGCGATTTGATCGCGCGAGCAAGTTCGTATGATGTTTTTGAGTTAGTGTACATATTTGGTTTGGAGCCCCGAGGGCTCGGGAGTGTTTCGGAGGTGGTTCGGTGTGTTTTCGGATTTGAAAAACACAGCAGAAATTCTGCTGTTTCTGCAGAGGATTTTGTTCTATGCGATCGCATAGGTGTAGCTGCGATCGCATAGAGCAAAGATCAGAGGTCCCAAAAATCCTTCTGTGCGATCGCAATAGATCCCATGCGATCCCATAACTTCCACTTTTCCTCCTATGCGATCGCATACTGTCCTTCGCGATCGCATAGAGTAAGACTGAGGCCCAGAATTTCCTTTTATGCGATCGCGTACCATTCTCTACGATCGCATAGAGTAATTACAGTTCATCCGTTTCCTTCTATGCGATCGCATAAGACCTCCGCGATCGCATAGAGTAATTTTGCTGTCCCCATTTTTCTTCTATGCGATCGCATCACAGGCCCTGCGATCGCATAGAGTAAAATTTCGCCCAGTGAATTTAAGACAGAAAACAGAACAGAAACGGGATAAAAATCCCATTTCTGTTCAAACCCCTTCTCCACAGCGTTTTAGGCGATTTTTGAGGCTTTTCTTCATCAAAGTTCATTGGGTAAGTATTGTTAACTCGTCTTCTTCGTTTTTCATCAACATCAATCAAATCCTTAGGCTTAAACATGTATAATTGGTTGAAAATTTGAGAAATGGGTATAGTTAGGGCTTTCAAAGAATTTGCGATTTAGACCTCGTTTTGGAGTTGAACTTAAGAACAAATTGTATATTTGAACTCATGGAAGATTGGGTGAAATTATTTTGGTTCGAAACTTGAGTTTCGACTATGTGGGCCCGGGGTCGGTTTTTACTATTCCGGGCAGAATGTTGTAAAAACCATATTTAGCAATATGAACTAGTTTGTTAAGTAAAATTGATGATATTAAATCAATTGTGTATAGATACGATTGGATTGGAGTCAAATTCAAAAGGAAAAGACATTTCCACGGGGTGAATTGTTCATAAGCATTCGAGGTAAGTGTTTGTTCTATCATAGCTTGAGGGAATAGGATTATGTGTCATGTATTATGTGATCGAGTGCGGTGTATGGGCTGTGGTGACGAGCATCCATACACTGGCGTCTAGTATGACCGTGAGTCGTTGGGAAAATGATTATTTGAGATATATTACAGATGAATTGTTATTGTTCTTCCTTGTTAGGACTTGTTGTAAAGAAAATTATTGATTGCCCTTGATGGGACGGTTTATGAATTACTGTTTCTTTCTTTGCCCTTAACTGTGATTGTTATTTGGGTGAGGAAGAGAGATAATGCACGAAGGGTGATGCCGTGCCATGTTTATTATTGATTATGCACGAAGGATCATGCCGTGCCATGTTTATTATTGATTATGCACGAAGGATCATGCCGTGCCATATTTATTATTGATTATGCACGAAGGATCATGCCGTGCCCTATTATTGATTATGCACGAAGGATCATGCCGTGCCCTATTATTGAACCATGTACGAAGGATCATGCCGTACTATGGATGTGAGGATGAGAGTAAAAGCACGAAGGGTGATGCTGTGCAACTGTTTGCTATTCCTTGAATTGATATTATTTGTGTTTACATTACACTTTGTTTTTCCTTGTGAAATTATTAACTGTGGTTAATTGTTGAATTCTTTAAGATATTCCTTATGGTGTTAATACTTGATTATTTCTTGTTATTTTGTGGTACACATATATATATTGAATTGCACGGGTTTATGTGGGTGTCTGGTCCTAGGCTTGTCACTACTTCGCCGGGATAGGCCAGGCACTTACCAGCACATGGGGTCGGTTGTGCTGATGCTACACTTCTGTGCGTTTTTGCACAGGTCGAGGTTACGATCAGGAGCAGCAGCAGCAGCAGCAGCAATAAATAGATTGCGTGGGAGTTGATCACATTTGAGGACCGAGGTAGCTTGCAGACGTCCGCAGGCCCGTCGTCTCTTTCTTTATTTATGTTATTAGCTGTAGTCTCTTTGTTCCGAGACAAACAGAATTATGTTATATTTCCTTGAGACTTTTATGTGTAGTATTCCATAGTAGTTTGTGAGTTGGTGACTCCACGTCTTGGGTAGAGGATTTCAGTATGATTTTCACCTTGTGATTTGTTATTTCTATTTCGATAAAGTATTCCGCATTTATTTAATTAAAATTGTGTTAAAAACAGGATAGTATGAATACGGTGGCTTGCCTAGCTACCACGAGTAGGCGCCATCACGATCCCGATATTGGGGGAAAAATCCGGGTCGTGACAAGTTGGTATCAAAGCTCTAGGTTACATAGGTCTCACCACTCACGAACAAGCTTAGTAGAGTTTGAGAGGTAGGTACGGAGACGTCCGTACTTGTCCTTCCAGAGTCTATTGAGTTAGGAAAAAGTCTCTCATTTGTTCTTTCTTGTCGTGCTACTTGATCCTTAATTACTGATTGAATTTCTATTCTGTCCTTTCGCAGATGGTAAGGACACGCACTTCTTCGTCCGCTGACCAGCAGCCTGAGCCCCAGACAGCTCCCGTGAGGGGCAGGGGCCAAGGCTGTATTAGAGGTCATGGTAGGGGTAGAGCTCAGCCCCAGGCAGCTACCCGAGAGGTGGAGCCCCATATTGAGATTGACGAGGAGGTTCCGATTCCAGCAGCTCCAGTGGGCCCAGCTCAGGTCCCAGGAGAGGCTTTAATTACCCCAGATCTCCGGGATGCCTTGATCGGAATAGCGGGATTCATGGACGGCATTGCCGGAGCGGGTTTATTATCGGTTGCCCGACTACTTCTCGGTGCGGAGGAGGGGCCCGGACTCACTGTTCTCATACTCCGGAGCCGATGGCTCCTCGACCTCGAGCACCGGTGATTCAGCCAGCTGTGGCTACTCGGTCGAGTACCACGGCTCATGCCGGTGATGGAACGGCCATGACTTCGATTCGTTATGGAGGCTTGATCGGTTCTCAAGCTACTTACCACTACTTTCGGTGGAACCGCATCGGAGGATCCTCGGGACTTTTATTCGGTTGCCATGAGATTCTCAAGACTATGGGGATCGTGGAGACAAACGGAGTTGATTTTTGTACTTTCGGACTTGCAGGATCCGCCAAGACTTGGTGGAGAGATTATTGCCTCTGACTCGACCAGCAGGGTCCCCAGCTCTATCATGGGACCGGTTTGCGGAACTATTTATGGAGAAGTTTCTCCCTACTACTCAGCGGGATTTACTTCGGAGGCGGTTTGAGCGCCTCCATCAGGGCACTATGACAGTTACACAGTATGAGACGAGATTTATCGACTTGGCTCGTCATGCAGTGGTGATACTTCCCACGGAGCGGGAGAGGGTCCGCAAGTTTATAGATGGGCTTAATCATCCGATTAGACTCCAGATGGCTATGGGCGTGTGTCACGACCCAAATCCAGTCGTGATGGCGCCCAACAATCAAGCTAGGCCAGCCAAACAAACGATTTAATTATAACACAATACCGGTCCCCAAATGGACAGCCCAAAAAGAATAAATGAGTTTAAGAACTCCAATAATATTAATACTGAACGAAAGTACTGACACTCCCAAAGATCCGGAGTCACAAGTCTAGAGCCTCTAACAAAACCCAATAGAAAATAGAGAGTACGATATAGAAGTACTCAAGTCCGAATACAAAATATACAATAACAACTGGAATGAGAGGAGAAGCTAGGCTCTGCGAACGTAGGCAGCTACCTCAGCAACTCGATGTGACAATGTAAACGCTGGAGATGTCCGTCTACTGCTCCTGTGTACCTGAGTCTGCACACAAAAGGTGCAGGGAGTAGGGGTGAGTACTAAGTACTCGGTGAGTAACAAATATATACATGTAGCTGACAGTAAGAAATCCACAAAATACCACAATATGAAGCTACACTACAGTCCGAATCTCCTACGAACTAGCAACAACAATACAATACGGCTACCACAGAGTAATTCAACAAATACAGATGCAATGCAATGCACATAACTGCTACGGCGTGTAGCCCGATCCCATTTAACGTCGACGGCGCTCACTGGGGTGTGTACAGACTCCGGAGGGGCTCCTACAGCCCAAGCGCAATAGTGCTGCGGCGTGCAGCCCGACCCTCATATCAACTACTGCGGCGTGCAGTCCGATCCCACACTCAGTCCACAATAAGCAATTAAGTCACAAAACAATTCATTTTTCCTTATTTCCAGTTTCTCAATTCATAATTTATGAAAAATACTTTAACTTTATTAATTTTGCAAAGCCGGTGACTTAGCATTTCAAAAGTGTGATTACAATTTCCAGGACTGAGATCAGTGATTTAAGCAATTATAGCTATCACATAAATATTGTCCTCTAAGGACGCTACAGATCGGCACAAGGCCCCAAACAAGGCTTACAGCCCACAAATATAGCAAATACGGTGTATTTCCAACACTAACAACATGTTATTCACTTTCCGGGATGGACCAAGTCTCAATCCCCAATCACAATCAATCCCGCACCTGCCACGGTGTGCGAGCCACGCCCTATTAGCATCACAATGTGCTAAGCCGGGGTTTCTAACCCTCAGGCTATAATATACACAAACTACTCACCTCTAGCCGGTCGTCGAATCGTCCGCGATGCCTTTTCCTTTGAATTTCGTTGCCTCGTGTGTAGAATCTAATCAAATAACAATAATTATATCAAATACGGGTCAAAGAATCATAACCCACTTCAATTTATATGAAATTCGCAAAATTACACTAAGTTGGTAAAACCCGACCCCGGGCCCCACTGCTCGGAAAATTCCGAAATTAGTACCAACGCGATCGAGTCCGTGCTTATAAAATTTATCGAAATCGGAGTTCAAATGGCCTCCCAAATCCAAAAATCCCGTTTTTAATACTTAGTCCACATTTCTTCAAGATTTCAACCCAATTTCATGAAGATTGATGTTAATACTACCATAAATTGATGTTTTTGAGTCAAGAATCTTACCTCCGACGAATACCCGATGACTTCTCAGTGATTTCCTCGAGTTTTCTTCTCTCTAGGGCTCAAATGTGTGTTTTGGGGGTGTAAACCCGTAACTCTCTGTTTCTGGATTTTTATTCACTGCCAGACACCATTGTTCATCGCGTTCGCGTGACCCTCTACTCGTTCGCGATGAACAAACCAGCCTTACTCTTCGCGAACGCGACTCTGGCCACGCGTTCGCGATGCTCAAATCCTGTAACCCTTCGCGGACGCGACTCATCCCACGCGTTCGCGATGTTCAACTTCCCAGCCACCCGGATTTCTTCTACGCGTTCGCGATGGACCTCCCGCGAACGCGAAGCACAACATCACGACTCTACGCGAACGCGACCCAAGCAACGCGTTCGCGATGCTTAACACCCCAGACCTACGCGAACGCGACGCCTTCTCCCGCGAACGCGATGCACAAAAAGCCTTGGCCTTCGCGAACGCGACACTGGTCACGCGAACGTGAAGGCTTAAGGACCTGGGCAGAACCTGCAGTTTTCTGCAGAGTTTTTCCAAGTTCTAATTGCCCGGTTGATGGTCCGAATCCATCCCGAGGCCCCCGGGACCCCAACGAAAACCACCAACATACTCCAAAACATGATACGGACTTGTTCCAATCATAAAAACACCATACTAAACATCAAAATCTCCATTTATTCACGAATTCAAGCCTAAGTTTCTTCAAAACTTCCAAAACTAACATTCAATCCAAAACCCGGTCAAACGATGTCCGAATGACCTGAAAATTTGCAGACATATCCAAAATCACATAACGAAGCTACAGAAATTGTCGGAATTCCATTCCGACCCCCGGATCAAAATATCACCTACCATCCGGTTTTCGCCAAAATTCAACATTCGCCAATTCAAGCTTAAAACTACACCGGATCTCCGAATTCAATTCCGATTGTTCTCCTAAGTCATAAATGATCCCCGGAACTAGTCGAATCATCAGAATCCGGTTCCGAGCACTCTAACTCAATAGTCAACTCTCGGTTGACTTTTCATATTCAAGCTTTCTTCAAACATGCTATTTGTTTCATTTTCAATCCAAATCACTCCTAACTCACCCGATATATTCTAATACTGTTTTAAAAGCATAATATATGTAAATGCAAGGTATCGGGGTGGTAATTCCCGTAACGACGGGCCGGGTCGTTACATTCTCCCCAACTTAAACAAACGCTCGTCCGCGAGCGGGTTAAAAACATACCTGGAGCATCAAATAAGTGTGGATATCTGCTCCGCATTTCCTGCTCGGTCTCCCAAGTTGCTTCCTCCACGGGACGACCTCTCCACTGCACTTTCACTGAAGCTATATCCTTAGATCTCAGCTTACGAACCTGTCGACCCAAAATAGCTACCGGTTCCACATCATAAGTCAAATCCTCATCTAGCTGTATCGTGCTGAAGTCCAACACATGAGACGGGTCTCCGACATACTTCCGGAGCATAGATACATGGAACACCGGGTGAACTCCCGACAAACCGGGTGGCAAAGCAAGCATATAAGCCACCTCCCCAACTTTCCTAAGCACCTCAAAAGGTCCAATAAACCTTGGGCTCAACTTCCCTTTCTTTCCAAACCTCATAACACCCTTCATAGGCGAAACTTTCAGCAACACCTTCTCACCTACTGAATAAGACACATCTCGGACCTTCCGGTCTGCATAACTCTTCTGACGCGACTGAGCCGTGCGAAGTCTCTCCTGAATCACCTTCACCTTATCTAAGGCATCTTGGACTAACTCTGTCCCTAACAACCTAGCCTCGCCGGGCTCGAACCAACCGACTGGAGACCTACACCGTCTCCCATATAAAGCTTCATACGGTGCCATCCGAATGCTGGACTGATAGCTATTATTGTAAGCAAACTCCGCCAAAGGCAAATAATCAGCCCATGAACCACCAAAATCAATGACACAAGCACGTAACATGTCCTCCAATATCTGAATAGTACGCTCAGACTGCCCATCCGTCTGTGGATGAAATGCTGTGCTCAGCTCCACCTGTGAACCCAACTCTCGCTGAAATGTCCTCCAGAACTGAGATGTGAACTGGGTACCTCTGTCCGATATAATGGAAATAGGAACTCCATGCAATCTCACTATCTCACGGATGAATATCTCTGCCAACCGCTCTGAGGTATAGGTAGTACACACCGGGATGAAGTGAGCTGACTTAGTCAACCTATCCACCACCACCCAGACTGAATCAAACTTCCTCGCTGTCCGAGGGAGTCCACTAACAAAGTCCATGTTATTCTTTCCCACTTCCACTCCGGAATATCAATACGCTTGAATACACCACCAGGTCTCTGATGCTCATACTTGACCTGCTGACAGTTTAGACACCGAGCCACATGGCTCACAATATCTTTCTTCATCTTTCTCCACCAGTAATGCTGCTTCAAATCCTGATACATCTTCGCGGCTCCTGGATGAATAGAATACCGCGAGCTGTGGGCTTCCTCCAATATCAATTCACGAAGGCCGTCAACATTGAGCACGCATATCCGGCCCTGCATCCGCAATACACCATCACTATCAATAGTGACATCCCTGGCATCATCATGCTGAACTCTGTCCTTAAGGACAAGTAAGTGTGGATTATCATACTGGCGCTCTCGAATACGATCATATAAAGAAGAACGAGCTACTACACAAGCCATCACCCGACTGGGCTCAGAAATATCCAGCCTTACCATCTGATTAGCTAACGCTCGAACATCAACTGCTAGGGGTCTCTTCCCAACTGGAATATACGCCAAACTGCCCATACTAATAGCCTTCCGGCTCAATGCATCAGCCACTACATTGGCTTTCCCAGGATGATACAAGATAGTAATATCATAGTCTTTAAGCAATTCAAGCCATCTCCGCTGCCTCAAATTTAGATCTTTCTGCTTAAACAAATGCTTAAGGCTGCGGTGGTCTGTATATACATCACAAGATACACCATATAGGTAATGCCTCCAAATCTTCAAGGCATGAACAATAGCAGCTAACTCCAAATCATGAACATGGTAGTTCTTCTCGTGGGGCTTTAGCTGACGAGAAGCATATGCAATAACTCTACCCTCCTGCATCAACACACGACCGAGTCCAACTCTAGAAGCATCACAATACACCGTATATGACCCTGAGGCCGATGGTAACACAAGTACTGGAGCTGTGGTCAAAGCCTCCTTGAGCTTCTGAAAGCTCTCTTCACATTCATCAGACCACACAAATGGAGCATTCTTCCGTGTCAACTTAGTCAACGGTGAAGCAATAGATGAGAAATCCTGAACAAACCGACGATAATAGCCTGCCAAACCGAGAAAACTACGAATCTCTGTAGCTGAGGAAGGTCTGGGCCAATTCTGCACTGCCTCAACCTTCTGAGGATCAACCCGAATACCCTCACTGGACACTATATGTCCCAGAAAACCCACAGTATCAAGCCAGAACTCACACTTAGAGAATTTTGCATAAAGCTTCTCTTCCCTCAACCTCTGCAATGCCACTCTCAAATGCTGTGCATGCCCCTCCTGGCTGCGTGAATATACCAGGATATCATCAATAAACACAATCACAAAAGAATCAAGGTACGGCCGAAATACACTATTCATCAAGTGCATGAATGCTGCTGGGGCATTAGTCAACCCGAAAGACATCACCAGGAACTCGTAGTGCCCATATCGCGTCCTGAACACTGTCTTCATAATATCCGAGTCCCTGATCTTCAACTGATGATAGCCCGATCGAAGATCAATCTTAGAGAATACACTAGCTCCCTGGAGCTGATCAAATAGGTCCTCAATACGAGGTAATGGGTACTTATTCTTCATCGTTACCTTGTTCAGCTGCCCGTAATCAATGCACATTCTCATTGTGCCATCTTTCTTCTTCACGAATAACACCGGTGCACCCCAAGGTGACACACTTGGACGAATGAAACCCTTATCTAAGAGTTCCTGAATCTGTTCTTTCAATTCTTTTAACTCTGCTGGTGCCATGCGATAGGGAGGAATAGAAATGGGCTGAGTGCCCGGCACCAAATCAATACCAAAATCAATATCTCTATCGGGCGGCATGCCTGGCAGGTCTGCTGGAAAAACATCCGGAAACTCCCTCACAATGGGGACCGAATCAAGACTGGTTGTCTCGACCTCAACATTTCTAATGAAGGCCAAATAAGACAAACAACCCTTGCCAATCATTCGTTGAGCCTTTATATAAGAAATCACCCTGTCGGACACATAATCAGTCAAGCCACGCCACTCGATCCGCGGATTACCTGGAATAGCTAGTGTGACTGTCTTGGCATGACAGTCCAGAATCGCATGGTAAGGAGATAGCCAATCCATGCCTAGAATTACATCGAAATCTACCATGCCCGGTAGTAATAAATCAACTCGGGTCTCCGGACCCCCAATAGTAATAATACAGGATCGATATACCTGATCCACAACAACAGTATCCCCCACTGGGGTGGACACATGTACGGGCAAAGCAAGAATACCACGGGTCATACCCAAATGATGTGCAAAGTAAGTAGAGACATAAGAATAGGTGGATCCGGGATCAAATAAGACAGAAGCATCCCTGTGGCAGACTGAGATAATACCTGAAATAACCGCATCTGAGGCGCTGGCATCCTTCCTATCCAGAAGAGCATAGAAACGAGCCTGACCTCCACCAGTACGATCCTCGCCCCTGGGGCGACCTCTGGATACCTGGCCACCAGTCCTAGCCGACTGTGCTGGCGCCGAAGAAACAGGAGTAGAAGACGAGGGCTGATCCCTCTGCTGAGACCGCTTACGAAGCCACTGAGGACACTCTCTCCCGATATGGCCCAAATCACCGCACTCAAAACAACGGCCTGAAGATGGAAGAAGGGGCTGCTGAGGACCCCTCGCTACCGATGAATCCTGTGCTGAGGAAACAGGAGCAGAGCTCTGAGCTGGAAGAGCACTCAGTGCAGGCTGACTCTGCTGACGGCTCTGCTGACCCTGATAACCCTGCTGGCCTTGACGACCACGATCAGATGAAACCCCACTGGACTCTGCACGTCCAGACTGATGAGACCTGAATGAGCGACCTCTGCTATGCTGAAATTGGCCCCTAGACGGAGCACCACTGTAGCTGCCAATACCACGAGGCCTCTTAGCCTCTCTCTCCTCTCGCTCTCTGCGGCGATCTGTCTCAATGTGACGGGCAGCATCAACCACCTCCTCAAAGGTAACTGTAGAAACTCTCTCCCGGGTCGTCAATATGCGGATGGGATAAATAAGACCATCAATAAATCTCCGGATCCTCTCCCTGTCGGTAGGAACCATCCACATGGCATGACGGGCCAGCTGTGTGAATCTCATCTCATACTGATTAACTGTCATCTCTCCCTGCTTCAACCACTCGAACTGACGTCGCAGCTCCTCTCTCTGAGACTGAGGCACGTACTTCTCCAAAAATACCGTCGAGAACTGCTGCCAAGTGAGGGGCACTGCCCCAACGGGCCTACGCCTCTCAAAATCCTCCCACCACTGGAAAGCTGCACCTGTGAACTGGAAAGTAGTGAATGAAACACCGCTGGACTCTAGAATACCCGCGGTGCGAAGCATACGCTGACATCTGTCAAGAAAACCCTGGGCATCCTCGCCCTCAGCTCCACTGAATGTCGGAGGCTATAACCTCTCAAACCTCTCCAAACGACGCTGCTCATCGTCGGGCATAACTGGAACCACATATGCAGGGGCTGGTGCAACGGGCGCAACTGGCTGAACTGGCTCGGGTGTGTGAGCCACGGGGGTCTGATTTCCTCCCCCTGCCTGTGAAGAAGATACTGCAGCAGTGGCAGCAACTACCTGTGCCAAGCCTGTGCACACTGATAATATCTGAGCCAAGGTCTCCTGAAGACCCGGTATCACAATAGGCACTGCCGGTGCCTGACCCTGAGCTGCCGGAGCGTTTGCCGCTGGAATCTGGTCCTGAGTCTGATCGGCTGGTGGATCAGCAGGTACTGGTGCTGGTGCTGCTGCCCTACCTCTGCCACGACCACGGCCTCCGGGTGCCAATGGTGGTCGTCCGCCACGTCCGGTTAGCTCGTGTTCTCGCCATCCGCGAGAGAATAGAATATGGAAAGATTTAATTTCATGATAACACAAATCGCACGATATGAATTCAAGAAAATGAGGTTTTTCCTAAAGTTTCTGTAGCCCTTCGAAGATAGATACGGACGTCTACGTACCGATCTGCGAAAGCCTACTTAACCGGCTCGTGACTCGCGAGTCCTAATAACCTGGGCTCTGATACCAACTTGTCACGACCCCAAATCCGGTCGTGATGGCGCCCAACAATCAAGCTAGGCCAGCCAAACAAACGATTTAATTATAACACAATACCGGTCCCCAAATGGACAGCCCAAAAAGAATAAATGAGTTTAAGAACTCCAATAATATTAATACTGAACGAAAGTACTGACACTCCCAAAGATCCGGAGTCACAAGTCTAGAGCCTCTAACAACCCAACAGAAGATAGAGAGTACGATATAGAAGTACTCAAGTCTGTATATATATATATAAATAAAACTGGGATAAAGAGTAGCCAGGTCCTGCGAATGTCAGCAGCTACCTCAACAAGTCTGATAACTCTGTAAAACGAGACTCCTCAGCTAAACCTCCAGCGTACATGAATCCGCACACAAAGGTGCGGGGAGTAGGGGTGAGTACTAAGTACTCAGTGAGTAAAAAGTATATAAAATGTCTGAAGGTAAGAAATTCACGAAAATACCACAATATGAAGCTACACTACAGTCCGAATCTCCTACGAACTAGCAACAACAATACAATACGACTACCACAGAGTAATTCAACAAATACAGATGCAATGCAATGCACATAACTGCTACGGCGTGTAGCCCGATCCCATTTAACGTCGACGGCGCTCACTGGGGGTGTGTACAGACTCCGGAGGGGCTCCTACAGCCCAAGCGCAATACTGCTGCGGCGTGCAGCCCGACCCTCATAACAATTACTGCGGCGTGCAGCCCGATCCCACACTCAGTCCACAATAAGCAATTAAGTCACAAAACAATTCATTTTTCCTTATTTCCAGTTCTCAATTCATAATTTATGAAAAATACTTTAATTTTATTAATTTTGCAAAAGCCGGTGACTTAGCATTTCAAAAGTGTGATTACAATTTCCAGGACTGAGATCAGTGATTTAAGCAATTATAGCTATCACATAAATATTGTCCTCTAAGGACGCTACGGATCGGCACAAGGCCCCAAACAAGGCTTACATCCCACAATTATATCAAATACAGTGTATTTCCAACACTAACAACATATTATTCACATCCGGGATGGACCAAGTCTCAATCCCTAGTCACAATCAATCCCGCACCTGCCACGGTGTGCGAGCCACGCCTTATTAGCGTCACAATGTGCTAAGCCAGGGTTTCTAACCCTCAGGCTACAATATACACAAACTACTCACCTCTAGCCGGTCGTCGAATCGTCCACAATGCCTTTTCCTTTGAATTTCGTTGCCTCGTGTGTAGAATCTAATCAAATAACAATAATTATATCAAATACGGGTCAAAGAATCATAACCCACTTCAATTTATATGAAATTCGCAAAATTACACTAAGTTGGTAAAACCCGACCCCGGGCCCCACTGCTCGGAAAATTCCGAAATTAGTACCAACGCGATCCTTATCTCGCCACGAGTCCGTGCATATAAAATTTATCGAAATCGGAGCTCAAATGGCCTCCCAAATCCAAAAATCCCGTTTTTAATACTTAGGCCACATTTCTTCAAGATTTCAACCCAATTTCATGAAGATTGATGTTAATACTACCATAAATTGATGTTTTTGAGTCAAGAATCTTACCTCAGACGAATACCCGATGACTTCTCAGTGATTTCCTCGAGTTTTCTTCTCTCTAGGGCTCAAATGTTGTGTTTTGGGGGTGTAAACCCGTAACTCTCTGTTTCTGGATTTTTATTCACTGCCAGACACCATTGTTCATCGCGTTCGCGTGACCCTCTACGCGTTCGCGATGAACAAACCAGCCTTACTCTTCGCGAACGCGACTCTGGCCACGCGTTCGCGATGCTCAAATCCTGTAACCCTTCGCGGATGTGACTCATCCCACGCGTTCGCGATGTTCAACTTCCCAGCCACCCGGATTTCTTCTACGCGTTCGCGATGGACCTCCCGCGAACGCGAAGCACAACATCACGACTCTACGCGAACGCGACCCAAGCAACGCGTTCGCGATGCTTAACACCCCAGACCTACGCGAACGCGACGCCTTCTCCCGCGAACGCGATGCACAAAAAGCCTTGGCCTTCGCGAACGCGACACTGGTCACGCGAACGCGAAGGCTTAAGGGCCTGGGCAGAACCTGCAGTTTTCTGCAGAATTTTTCCAAGTTCTAAATGCCCGGTTGATGGTCCGAATCCATCCCGAGGCCCCCGGGACCCCAACGAAAACCACCAACATACTCCAAAACATGATACGGACTTGTTCCAATCATAAAAACACCATACTAAACATCAAAATCTCCATTTATTCACGAATTCAAGCCTAAGTTTCTTCAAAACTTCCAAAACTAACATTCAATCCAAAACCCGGTCAAACGATGTCCGAATGACCTAAAAATTTGCAGACACATCCAAAATCACATAACGAAGCTACAGAAATTGTCGGAATTCCATTCCGACCCCCGGATCAAAATATCACCTACCATCCGGTTTCGCCAAAATTCAACATTCGCCAATTCAAGCTTAAAACTACACCGGACCTCCAAATTCAATTCCGATTGTTCTCCTAAGTCATAAATGATCCCCCGGAACTAGTCGAATCATCAGAATCCGGTTCGAGCAATCTAACTCAATAGTCAACTCTCGGTTGACTTTTCATATTCAAGCTTTCTTCAAACATGCTATTTGTTTCATTTTCAATCCAAATCACTCCTAACTCACCCGATATATTCTAATACTGTTTTAAAAGCATAATATATGTAAATTCAAGGTATCGGGGCTTAATCAGCCAATTAGACTCCAGATGGCTATGGGCGTGGGGAGTGACATATCATTTCGGGAGGCAGCAAATGCAGCACGCAGAGTTGAGATGGCTCTTGCTAGGGGAGGCGGTTATTCTTCAAATAAGAGGCCTCGTCATTCAGGCAGGTTTGGTGGTTCTTCCTCTGGTAGCAGAGAATCCTTTGATAGAGGCCAGTCTTCCAGGCCTTTTCATTCCGCCCTTCAGGCTTCACGGGGTGGATCAGGTGATCGTGGTTCTCGGGGGTATTATTCAGACCAGTCTCCTATTAGTGCTCAGCCTCTTCAGAGCGTTCGTGGAGGCCATTCAGGTCGTCGGGGCCAGCAGCCCTATCAGTCTAAGAGTTGCTACGGTTGTGGCGACCCAGGGTCATTTTATCAGGAATTGCCCTATAGCAGCGGGCAACTCTCAGCGGCGAGGTCCTCGTCCTATGATTCAGGCCCCAGCTGACCCTCAGCCTGCCCAGCCAGCCGAGGCGGGGGTAGAGATTATAGAGGTGGAGGTCGAGACCGTAGAGGTGGAGACCGTCTAGCGAGAGGTAGAGGTCAACCGGTTGATGGTCGTCCTAGAGACGCGACTCAGAGGGAGGTGCAGATCCCGATTCTATGCTTTACCGGCCGGAGCCGAGGCGAGGCATCGGATGCTTGTGATTACGAGTACTATTCTTGTGTGTGGCGAGAGGTGCTTCGGTATTATTTGACCACTGGATCTACATATTCCTATGTGTCTTCCTACTTCGCACCGTATTTGGGCGTGCCCAGACTATGCTCTGGATATTCCGGTTTATGTGGCTACGCCAGTGGGTGACTCTATTGTAGTCGATCGGGCGCATCGTGCGTGCGTAGTTATATTTGGGGGTCTTGAGACCCGTGTTGATCTGTTGCTCTTGGATATGGTAGATTTTGATGTCATATTGGGGATGGACTGGTTGTCCCCATACCATGCTATTCTTGATTGTCATGCTAAGACTGTCACCTTAGCCTTGCCAGAATCACCCCGATTAGAGTGGAAGGGTACCTCAAGCCACTCCGTTCGCACTATTATTTCTTATGTTAAGGCTCGACGTATGGTCGAGAAGGGGTGTCTAGCTTATTTGGCTTATGTTCGTGATTCCAGCGCAGAAGTTCCTTCCATTGAGTCGGTCCCTATTGCACGGGAGTTTCCTGAGGTTTTTCCTTCAGACCTGCCGGGCATGCCACCCGACAGGGATATTGATTTCTGTATTGATTTGGCACCGGGCACTCAGCCCATCTCTATTCCACCCTATCGTATGGCCCCGCCGGAACTAAAAGAGTTGAAAGATCGGTTGCAGGACCTTCTTGAGAAGGGCTTTATCAGGCCCAGTGTTTCCCCCTGGGGAGCACCTGTATTATTTGTAAAGAAGAAGGATGGCTCGATGCGGATGTGTATTGATTACGGGCAGTTAAACAAGGTGACTATCAAAAATAAATATCCACTGCCGAGGATTGATGATTTGTTTGACCAGCTCCGGGGAGCGAGGGTATTCTCTAAGATAGACTTGAGGTCAGGCTACCATCAGCTGAAGATCAGGGCGGCTGACATTCCTAAGACAGAGCCTTTCGCTCTAGATATGGGCATTATGAGTTCTTGGTCATGTCCTTCGGGTTGACCAATGCCCAGCAACATTCATGGAGTTGATGAATCGGGTATTCAGGCCTTACTTAGATCTGTTCGTGATAGTCTTCATAGATGACATCCTGGTGTACTCCCGCGGCCAGGAAGAGCACGAGCAGCACCTCAGAGTGGTTCTTCAGACTCTGAAAGATAACCATCTATATGCCAAATTTTCTAAATGTGAGTTCTGGCTAAGTTTGATAGCATTTCTGGGTCACATTGTATCAGTGGAAGGTATTCAAGTAGACCCAAAGAAGATTGAAGCAGTCCAGAATTGGCCTCGACCAGCTTCAGTGACTGAGATCCGGAGTTTCTTGGGATTAGCAGGTTACTACCGTCGTTTTGTAGAGGGGTTTTCTTCTATTGCAGCCCCGATGACCAGGTTGACCCAGAAGGGTGTTCAGTTTCAGTGGTCAGAGGAGTGTGAGGCGAGCTTTCAGAAGCTCAAGACAGCCTTGACCACCGCACCAGTGTTGGTACTACCTACAGGTACAGGGCCTTATACAGTTTATTGTGACGCATCTCGTACAGGGCTTGGAGCGGTATTGATACAGGATGGTAAGGTTATCGCTTATGCTTCGAGGCAATTAAAGATACATGAGAAGAATTATCCAGTTCATGATCTTGAGTTAGCAGCGGTGGTTCATGCCTTAAAGATCTGGAGGCATTATCTATATGGTGTGACATGTGAGGTGTACACTGATCACAAAAGCCTACAGTACTTGTTCAAACAGAAGGAGTTGAATCTACGACAGTGGAGATGGTTAGAGTTGCTAAAAGACTATGATGTTACTATATTATATCACCCAGGTAAGGCCAATGTGGTGGCCGATGCATTGAGTAGAAAGTATGCTAGCATGGGTAGTCTTGCATATATTCCGGTCAATCAGAGACCATTAGCTCTAGATGTCCAGGCCTTAGCCAACCGGTTCGTGAGATTAGACATTTCTGAGCCTAGCAGAGTGTTAGCCTGCACGGTCGCTCGTTCTTCCTTATTAGAGCGTATCCGTGAGAGGCAATTTGATGATCCTCATTTGCGTGAGTTGAGAGATACAGTACAGCGGGGAGGTGCCACACAGGTAAATCTAGATGATGATGGGGTATTGAAATTGCAGGGTCGAGTTTGTGTGCCCAATGTCGAAGGAATTCGAGAGTTGATCTTAGCGAGGGCCCACAGTTCGCGGTATTCTATTCACCCAGGCGCCGCGAAGATGTACCAGGACTTACGGCAGCACTATTGGTGGCGCAGAAAATGAAGAAAGATATCGTTGCGTATGTCGCTCGGTGTCTAAATTGTCAGCAGGTGAAATATGAGCACCAGAGACCTGGTGGTGTATTCCGGAGGATTGAAATTCCCGAGTGGAAATGGGAGCGGATCACTATGGACTTCGTTACTGGACTTCCTTTGACTCGGAGGAAATTTGATGCTATTTGGGTCATTGTTGATAGACTGACCAAATCAGCACACTTTATTCCAGTATCTGTCTCCTACTCGTCGGAGAGGTTAGCGGAGGTTTACATTAGGGAGATTGTTCGTCTCCATGGGGTGCCGGTATCTATTATCTCTGATCGGGGTACGCAGTTTACCTCGCGGTTCTGGAGAGCGGTCCAGCGGGAGTTAGGCACTCAGGTTCAGTTGAGTACAGCATTTCATCCTCAGACGGATGGCCAGTCCGAGAGGACTATTCAGATTCTTGAGGACATGCTTCGAGCCTGTGTTATTGATTTCGGAGGTTCGTGGGACCGGTTTCTGCCATTAGCAGAGTTCGCCTACAATAACAGTTACCAATCTAGCATCCGGATGGCTCCGTATGAGGCGTTATATGGTAGGCGATGTCGATCACCAGTTGGATGGTTTGAACCGGGAGAGGCTCGGTTGTTGGGTACAGACTTAGTTCAGGAGGCCTTGAATAAGGTCAAGACTATTCAGGAGAGATTGCGTTCAGCTCAGTCCAAGCGGAAGACTTATGCGGATCGTAAGGTTCGAGATGTAGATTTCATGGTTGGTGAACGAGTATTGCTCTGGGTGTCGCCTATGAAGGGCGTGATGAGGTTTGGGAAGAAGGGCAAGCTCGGCCCTAGGTATATTGGTCCATTTGAGATTCTAGACAGAGTGGGAGGGGTGGCTTACAGATTAGCTTTGCCGCCTAGCTTATCAGCCGTACATCCGGTTTTTCACGTATCTATGCTTCGGAGATACTACGGCGATCCCACACATGTGTTAGACTTCAGTACTGTCCAATTGGACAATGATCTATCTTACGAGGAGGAGCCGGTGGCTATTCTAGACCGGCAGGTTCGACAGTTGAGGTCGAAGAGTTATCCTTCTGTGCGTGTTCGGTGGAGAGGTCAGCCTCCCGAGGCATCGACCTGGGAGTCCAAGTCTGATATGCGGAGCCGCTACCCACACTTGTTTCCTGACTCAGGTACTTCTTTCTTTTGTCCGTTCGAGGACGAACGGTTGTTTTAGAGGTGGAGATTGTGACGACCCAAAGGGTCATCACTTGTTTATTTAATCATTCCGAGCTTTTGAGGTCTTGAAAACCTCATTTATAGTTGCCTCGATTTGCGTGCACAGTCCGGGCACAAAGCTGGAAAAGATTTATGTTGAAATATGTGAAATATGTGAAAAAGTAGAAGAATTTTGATATTAATATTGATATGGTTGACTTTGGTAAACATTTTTGGTAAACGGACCCGGATCCGTGATTTGACTATTTCAGAAAATCCGTAGAAAAATATGGAACTTGGGCATATGTCCGGAATTGAAATCCGAGGTCTAGAACCCCGGTAAAAGAATTTTTCTGTTAAATTGTTTTCTGAAAATGTTTAAGGAAAATGAAACTGAATTTTGATTAAAAAGTACTGGTATCGGGCTCGTATTTTGGTTCCGACGCCCGATACAGGTCATATATATTGGTTAAGCGCTTCCTGTAAAGTTTGGTTGAAAACGGACGTCGTTTGACGTGTTTCGGCCTTAAATTGGAAATTTTGGAAATTATGAAATTTTAAAGAATTCTTGAGTTTTAAGGCTCAATTCATTGATTTTGATGTTATTTTAGCGATTTGATCGCGCGAGCAAGTTCGTATGATGTTTTTGAGTTAGTGTACATATTTGGTTTGGAGCCCCGAGGGCTCGGAAGTGTTTCGGAGGTGGTTCGGGGTGTTTTTGGACTTAGAAAACTGGCAGATTTTCTGCAATTTTTACACAGACATTTTACTCTACGCGATCGCGGCCTTGTAGCTGCGATCGCATAGAGCAAAGATCAGAGGTCCCAAAAATCCTTCTGTGCGATCGCGATATAGCCCATGCGATCGCATAACTTCCACTTTTCCTCCTATGCGATCGCATATCATCCTTTGCGATCGCATAGAGTAAGACTGAGGCCCAGAATTTCCTTCTATGCGATCGCATACCACTCCCTGCGATCGCATAGAGTAATTTCAGTTCATCCATTTCCTTCTATGCGATCGCATAAGACCTCCGCGATCGCATAGAGTAATTTTGTTGTCCCCATTTTTCTTCTATGCGATCGCATCACAGGCCCTGCGATCGCATAGAGTAAATTTTCGCCCAGTGATTTAAGACAGAAAACAGAACAGAAACGGGATAAAAATCCCATTTCTGTTCAAACCCCTTCTCCACAGCGTTTTAGGCGATTTTTGAGGCTTTTCTTTATCAAAGTTCATTGGGTAAGTATTGTTAACTCGTCTTCTTCGTTTTTCATCAACATCAATCAAATCCTTAGGCTTAAACATGTATAATTGGTTGAAAATTTGAGAAATGGGTATAGTTAGGGCTTTCAAAGAATTTGCGATTTAGACCTCGTTTTGGAGTTGAACTTAAGAACAAATTGTATATTTGAACTCATGGAAGATTGGGTGAAATTATTTTGGTTCGAAACTTGAGTTTCGACTATGTGGGCCCGGGGTCGGTTTTTACTATTCCGGGCAGAATGTTGTAAAAACCATATTTAGCAATATGAACTAGTTTGTTAAGTAAAATTGATGATATTAAATCAATTGTGTATAGATACGATTGGATTGGAGTCAAATTCAAAAGGAAAAGACATTTCCACGGGGTGAATTGTTCAAAAGCATTCGAGGTAAGTGTTTGTTCTATCCTAGCTTGAGGGAATAGGATTATGTGTCATGTATTATGTGATCGAGTGCGGTGTATGGGCTGTGGTGACGAGCATCCATACACTGGCGTCTAGTATGACCGTGAGTCGTTGGGAAAATGATTATTTGAGATATATTACAGATGAATTGTTATTGTTCTTCCTTGTTAGGACTTGTTGTAAAGAAAATTATTGATTGCCCTTGATGGGACGGTTTATGAATTACTGTTTCTTTCTTTGCCCTTAACTGTGATTGTTATTTGGGTGAGGAAGAGAGATAATGCACGAAGGGTGATGCCGTGCCATGTTTATTATTGATTATGCACGAAGGATCATGCCGTGCCATGTTTATTATTGATTATGCACGAAGGATCATGCCGTGCCATATTTATTATTGATTATGCACGAAGGATCATGCCGTGCCCTAGTATTGATTATGCACGAAGGATCATGCCGTGCCCTATTATTGAACCATGTACGAAGGATCATGCCGTACTATGGATGTGAGGATGAGAGTAAAAGCACGAAGGGTGATGCCGTGCAACTGTTTGTTATTCCTTGAATTGATATTATTTGTGTTTACATTACACATTGTTTTTCCTTGTGAAATTATTAACTGTGGTTAATTGTTGAATTCTTTAAGATATTCCTTATTGTGTTAATACTTGATTATTTCTTGTTATTTTGTGGTACACATATATATATTGAATTGCACAGGTTTATGTGGGTGTCTGGTCCTAGGCTTGTCACTACTTCGCCGGGATAGGCCAGGCACTTACCAGGACATGGGGTCGGTTGTGCTGATACTACACTTCTGTGCGTTTTTGCACAGGTCCAGGTTACGATCAGGAGCAGCAGCAGCAGCAATAAATAGATTGCGTGGGAGTTGATCACATTTGAGACCGAGGTAGCTTGCAGACGTCCGCAGGCCCGGCGTCTCTTTCTTTAATTATGTTAATAGCTGTAGTCTCATTGTTCCGAGACAAACAGAATTATGTTATATTTCCTTCAGACTTTTATGTGTAGTATTCCATAGTAGTTTGTGAGTTGGTGACTTCAAGTCTTGGGTAGAGGATTTCAGCATGATTTTATCTTGTGATTTGTTATTTCTATTTCGATAAAGTATTCCGCATTTATTTAATTAAAATTGTGTTAAAAACAGGATAGTATGAATACAGTGGCTTGCATAGCTACCACGAGTAGGCGCCATCACGATCCCGATATTGGGGGAAAAATCCGGGTCGTGACAAAGGATCTCCGGATGGCTGATAAAAATGTGCATCGCGAATGCGTATGGCATGTCGCGTTCGCGAAGGGTATTTTGGGACGCGTGAGAGGCGTCGCGAACGCGTAGAAGAAGGGTCTCTGGCAGTGAGTTTAAGTTCAGAACAGACCAGTCGCGGGTTTAATACCCAAAACCTCCATTTTTGAGTTCCAAGAGAAGAAATTGACGGGAGATTGCTGGGAAATCATCGGGGTTTCGTTAGAGGTAAGTTTTGTTGCTTAATTACATCATTTTAACATGAAATCATGGGTTAAATTTCTGTAAATGGAAGATTAAAGGTGGGTTTGAGCCCTAGGCCTAAATTAAAGAAAAACACTGATTTGAGTGGGCAAATGGAGTCCGATTTTGGTAAATTTTATATGGCTAGACTCGTATCGAGATGAGGATTCTGAATATGTAACTTTTGTAATTTTTCGACAAGCGCACCGAAAGTCGGGTTTTGACAACTTTGGGAATTTTGATGTAAATTGAGTTGTATTGATTGGGTGTCGTCCCATTGGCCTAATTTGTTGTATTTCTACTGTATTTGATCAGATTCCACGCGTGTGGAGCTTGATTCTCGTGGCAAGGGCATTGCGGAGTAGTCGTCGCACCGTATTGAGGTGAGTAATAGATGTGGGTGATGACCAGCGGGTTCGAAACCCCGGTATACCACTCTGTGACGCTGTATAGCAGCGAGACACGTACTCTCTTGTGAGTGCGGGGTCGATTGTGATTGGGGACTATGACAAGTCCAACTTGTTGATACTGTATTATGATATTAGGCTATTCTTGGGCCGTCGAACCTCCTTCTAGGATGGTTGCATATTATATATTGTGATAATGGCCACTCTTGAGCTGAGGAACCCCTTCTTGGGCGGTTGAGTATACTTGTGGGCCGTGAGCCAGTTATTGGATCCCGCGAGGATCGTTATCATTGTCTTATCATATTGACATGCTAGTTACTACTAGTCCGCAACTATTTCTGTTATCATGTTATTTCCAAACCTCTGGAACTTGATATTTTTGTCTTCAACTGAAAAATGATAAAAGATGTTTTCAAAACTAATTTTGAGCCTGCGAGGCTGTGATTGCATATTAGCTAACTAGTAGTGGATCGGGCTGCGCGCCGCAGCAGTATATATGTTGGATCGGACTGCACGCCGCAGTGATATTGTGCTTGGGCTGTAGGAGCCCCTCCGGAGTCTGAACCCCCACAGTGAGCACGGGTACCCAAATTGGATCGGGCTACGCGCCGTAGCGGTCATACCATGCATTGCATTGCATTTTAGCTACATCTGCTAGCTGTTATACTGTTTTGCTGGTACTTGATGGTACAGGTACAGTTGATATTGATTCTGTGAAAGGGTAGCTGATTATAGTTTTACATAGTGCTTTATTGCGGATTTCTTATCTGCGCTGTCTTACCCTTGTTTATTACCACCGAGTCTCGCAGTAGTCATTTTACTCCATGCACCTTGTGTGCAGATCCAGGTACCTCTCAGCAGTGATCCAGTAGTTGTGCAAGGCGACATTTGTGGATATTCGAGGTAGCTGCAGAGTCCGCAGGACCCGATATTCCTTCTTACTGTCTTTTGATTATGTATTGACATTTCTTTCCGCACTTGGTATCTTGTAAACCTTTATACACTCATGTTCAGTAGAGGCTCATGACTCTTGACCCTTCGGTCTATGGGAGTTGATGTATTATGGGACTTGGTTTCCCGTTTTCGTTATATGTATCGCTATTGCTTCGTGATTTGATATGCTTAAATGGGCTAAAGAGAGCTTCTAGCTCCGTTATTGTTATTGATTGGTCAGGCTGGCTTAGCAATGTGTTGGGCGCCATCACGACCGATTTGGGGTCGTGACAATTGCCCTTGCCAATTAGGCGCAAACTTTCCTTTTGCTTCGGCCCGCATAATTTGTGATTGAAGCGGTATCAAATTAGTTATGCCTACGAATATATATATCTTTTGATTTACAAGATCTGGTGGATAAACATAGTTACAATAATAAGTACAATAATCACGGTAACAACTGCTGTACAATCTGGGTATTACGCCTATCTACACAAACAAAGAATAGATATGTAGGATATAATCATTTATAAAGGGGTATTACTAAAATCGTCATATGTCTGAATACATTTTAGGGTTTAGAATTTATAACGTATTGTTTTAGTATAGGCCAAGCTCTGTAAGTATTATTGCTTGGGAGTAAGTTTATACAATTTGAGAACGGGATTGCCCAGTTATCATGGGTATCCATATGGAAAACCTACCAAATTTTTTTTACTTCACGATATATTTAAACATTTGGTATAATCTGATGCGTCCTAGTATATGAATGAGTAATCTTGATTTGATATTAGTTAACCATTAAGAGACATGGACTACGTAATTATTTGGCACCTATCTACTATGACTACAATTAGGAATAGGCCAATACGACGATCATAGACGATTCGACCAGAAAGACTAGTATTATAACTATCAGTAGATATTAAGAAACAAATAGCTTACAACCCGTGAACTTTACTAGTAATGATAAGCCAAATGGACTTATGTGGTTGTTGTAGGCCGATGTAATACCAAATATTGGGATAATTCCATTGGCATACGATAACCATAATATGATTTCAACCATTAGTAGTAATTGGTATTACATCGTATTTCATTCGTGGGATTTCATTCGTGGGACATTTAATAGGGAAAATACTCCCTATTATATTGTCTAATCTACACAAGTATATATAAATACCCTTACCGAAATATTCCTACACTAGGACCTAATTATACTTGAGTGGTTATATCCTACATATCTATTCTTTGTTTATGTAGATAGGCGTAATACCCAGATTGTACAGCAGTTATTACCGTGGAGAAATGTCACGACCCTAGTTCACCAATTGTGAACATGTCGTGATGGCACCCAGTCCCCACGACTAGGTAAGCCTAACACGTTGCGGAATATACAAGTTATAAAATACTTAAATAAGAAACAGCGGAAAATAACATAAAAGATATGTAATCTGTGCCGCTTGGCACATACATCCGTCACACAATAAATAAAACACTACCAAGATCCGGAACCCCACGGTAACATAGACTAAAAGGGAAATACATCTGTGGCTCTATGTGTAAAGAGTATCTAACAACGAAATGAAGAAAATGTCCACTAGTAATACTAGAATAGAAGGGAAGCCTCCGGATCCGCGGACGTAGCAGATCATACCTCGAAGTCTCCCGGAAAGCTGCAGAATCACCTAATACGAGCCTGCTCTGATGTACCTGGATCTGCACAACAAAAGTGTGCAGAAGAGTAGCATGAGTACACCACAGCGGTACTCAGTAAGTGCCAAGCCTAACCTCGATGGAGTAGTGACGAGGTAGGTAAAGGGCCCTACTGAGAAAAAAAAACAATAATATAATGATGAAAAACAAAATAAACAGTTTATATGATAATAATTTCCGAAATAACAACATTATGATAATTACTGCAACTGTCTACGATTAAGCTAACAACAAATAACCAACTCAAATAAATAAATCCAGGATCTGTGGGAATTGAACCCACAGTCCCATTCTCAGTACCTCTGGGTCTCCGGGAATCGAACCCGCAGCCCATGTCTCAATAATATCTCAATAACTCGGGATCTCCGGGAATCGAACCCGCAGTCCCTACCAATAAGTCAGGATCTCGGGAATCGAACCCGTAGTCCACATTTCAATAATCTCAGGATCTCGGGAATCGAACCCGTAGTCCATATTTCAATATCACGCCGGGTCTCTGGGAATCGAACCCACAGCCCTAGGTCTCCGGGAATCGAACCCGCAGTCCACAAACAATATCACTCCGGGTCTCTGGGAATCGAACCCACAGCCCTGGGATCTCCGGGAATTGAACCCGCAGTCCACCAACACATCAAATAAGAAAACACACAGAGAGAATATAATATGTTAAATTACAACTTCACCGAAATTAGTGCCATCAATTTATCAAGAGTTCAAGTAAATCAACTAGGCAATTAAACATGTTGAATCCTAGTTAATCATGCTTTTCTAAGTACTACCGGGTAATGGTAACGCTTTTATCAGCTAAGAGCAGGAATATCACAAATCGGACAATTCAAGTAAAGTGTGTGTTACAACAACCAGCGCATGTACACGCCCGTCACCTCGCGTACAAGGCATTTAAACTATCACATAATATCCTAGGGGTGAAAGTTCCCCCACACGAGGTTAGACAAGCCACTTACCTCAATTCCGGTACAAAACCGCTAAGTAATAACCCTCTTGCCACGAATGTCGGCCTCCACAAGAGTAGAATCTGATAAGAATCAATAGAATCACATCAAAATAGGCCAATTGGGCATTACCCAATCAAATTAACTCAAAATTCACCAAAACCCACAAGTTGCCAAAACCCGACTTTCGGTACGCTTAACGGAAATTCACGAAAGTTATATATTCGGAACCCTTGTTTCAATACGAGTCTATGCATATGAAGTTTACCAAAATCGGACTCCGTTTGCCCACTCAAAACCTTGATTTTCTAAAGTCCAAGACTAGGGCTAAATCCTCCATAAATTACCCCAAATTCCTCCATTTTCATGATATAATTGCGTAATATTATCAATACTAATCATAATATGAGTTCATAGTTGATTACCTGATGATTTCCCTTGATTTTCTCCTCAAAATCGCCCAAAATCGCCCTTAAGCCGAGACCCCCAAATGTTAAAATGTTTCTGAAATTTTCTAACTTCTGATACACTTACTTACAGCGATTTTCGCTTCTGCGGAATATTTTCCGCTTCTACGCGTCCGCTTCTGCGGAGACTCGATCGCTCCTGCGGATATTTCCGCTTCTGCGACTAGGCGTCCGCCTCTGCGGGCTCGCCTAAGCGGCTCCCTTCCGCTTCTGCGATGGCCGCTTCTGCGGCTCCCTGTACGCTTCCGCGATTCCGCTTCGGCGGAAAATGCTCCGCTTCTGCGGTGCCCAGCGCTTCTGCGCTCCTGGTCCGCTTCAGCGCACCCGCTCCTGCGCCCATAATTCCGCAGGAGCGGAAACAACAGAAGCAGTGCACTAGTTTCTGCAATTTTCCATATTTTCTCCCGTTTAACCATCCGAAATCACCCCGAGGCCCCCGGGAACTCATCCAAACATACCAACACATCTTAATACCTTATTCGACCTTGCTCAAATCCTCAAAACACGTCTAACAACATCAAATCCCATAATTCACATCGAATTCAAGCCTAAATTTCTTAAAACTTTCCGAATTGCACATTCGATCAAAAACCCGACCAAACGACGTCCGAATGACCTGAAAATTTGCGGACATATCCAAAATCACATAACGAAGCTACAGGAAATTGTCGGAATTCCATTCCGACCCCGGATCAAAATCTCACCTATCGATCGGATTCGCCAAAATTTCAACCTTCGGCATTTCAAGCCTAATTGAGCTACGGACCTCCAAAATACATTCCGAACGCGCTCCTAACCCCGAAATCACCTAACGGAGCTAATGGAACCATCGGATTTCCGTTCCGAGATCGTCTTAACACTCTTCCGGCTACGGACCGTTTTCTAGTTTCAAAGCTCTTATTTAGGGACTAAGTGTCCCAAAATGCTCAAATTTTCGGAACCGACTCTCCCGGCAACCCACAATAGCAGAAATGAACTTAGGGGAACAGTTAAATTAGGGATAGGGGCGTAATTTTCTAAAACGACCGGTCGGGTCGTTACATCTTCCCACACTTAAAGATTCGTTCGTCCTCGAACGAGCATAGAAAACATACCCGGAGTAGTGAAAAGATGAGGGTACTGGCTGCGCATATCCTGCTCGGTCTCCCAAGTCGCCTCCTCGACCGGCTGGCCCCGCCACTGAACCTTTACCGAAACGATGTTCTTTGACCTTAGCTTTCTGACTTGCCTGTCTAGAATGGCTACTGGCTCCTCAACATAAGAAAGATCCTTGTCTAGCTGAACAGATGTGAAATCCAACACGTGCGACGGGTCACCATGGTATCTCCGGAGCATGGAGACATGAAATACGGGGTGAACTCCGGGTAGGCTGGGAGGTAAGGCCAACTCATAAGCAACCTCCCCAACACGCCTCAAAATCTCAAAAGGGCCAATAAATCTAGGACTCAGCTTCCCTTTCTTCCCAAACCTCATAACGCCCTTCATGGGCGAGACTCGCAGCAGAACCCGCTCACCAACCATAAAAGCCACATCGCGAACCTTCTTGTCCGCATAACTCTTCTGTCTAGACTGGGCCGCACGAAGTCTGTCCTGAATCACCTTGACCTTGTCCATAGCCTCCTGAACCATATCAGTACCTAGTAACCTGGCCTCGCCCGGCTCAAACCAACCCACGGGAGACCTGCACCTCCTACCATATAGGGCCTCGTACGGTGCCATCTGAATACTAGACTGGTAGTTGTTGTTATAAGCAAACTCCGCCAGTGGCAAGAAGTGATCCCATGAACCTCCAAACTCAATCACGCACGCACGGAGCATATCCTCCAAAATCTGAATAGTGCGCTCGGACTGACCATCAGTCTGGGGATGAAACGCTGTGCTCAGCTCCACCCGAGTACCTAACTCCTGCCGTACGGCTCTCCAGAACCGTGAAGTGAACTGAGTGCCTCTATCTGAAATGATGGACACTGGAATACCATGCAGCCGAACTATCTCCTTGATATAGATCTCCGCCGGTCGCTCCGATGAATAAGTAGTGCTCACCGGTATAAAATGGGCGGACTTGGTCAGCCGATCCACAATAACCCAAATAGAATCAAACTTCCTAATAGTCCGTGGAAGCCCAGATACAAAGTCCATGGTGATGCGCTCCCATTTCCACTCTGGAATCTCAATCCGCTGCATCAATCCACCCGGGCGCTGATGCTCATACTTCACCTGCTGGCGGTTGAGGCATCTAGAAACATAATCAACTATATCCCTCTTCATCCGCCTCCACCAGTAATGCTGTTTCAAGTCCTGATACATCTTCGCGGCACCCGGATGGATGGAATACCGCGAACTATGGGCCTCTGCTAGAATCGGCTCTCGAAGATCATCTACATTGGGCACACAGATACGCCCCTGCATCCTCATAACTCCATCATCCCCGATGGTAACATCTCGAGCATCACCACGCCGAACTCTATCCCGAAGGACAAGCAAATGAGGGTCGTCGAACTGACGCTCCCTGATGCGGTCAAATAGAGAAGACCGAGAAACCACACAAACTAGAACCCGGCTGGGCTCCGAAAGATCCAGTCTTACCAACTGCCTGGCCAAAGCCTGAACATCCATCGCCATAGGCCTCTCCGAAGCCGGTAGATATGCCAAACTCCCCAAACTCTCTGCCCGACGACTCAAGGCATCAGCCAACTACATTAGCCTTGCCCGGATGATAGAGAATAGTAATATCATAGTCCTTCGATAGCTCCAACCATCTCCTCTAATGCATATTCAGGTCCTTCTGCTTAAGCAAATGCTGCAAGCTCCGGTGATCAGTGTAGATTTCACAAGGAACCCCATACAAGTAATGACGCCAAATCTTCAAGGCGTGAACAATGGCAGCTAGCTCCAAATCATGAACAGGGTAATTCTTCTCATGCACCTTCATCTGTCTTGGCACGTAGGCAATCACCCTACCGTCCTGCATCAATATCGCACCGAGTCCAACTCGTGAGGCATCACAATATACGGTATAGGACCCCGTACCTGTAGGCAACATCAATATAGGGGCCGAAGTCAAAGCTGTCTTGAGCTTCTGAAAGCTCGCCTCACACTCGTCCGTCCACTGAAAAGGGGCACCCTTTTGGGTCAATCTAGTCATAGGTGCTGCAATCGAAGAGAACCCCTCTACGAAACGACGGTAGTAGCCCGCCAAACCAAGGAAACTGCGTATCTCGGTAGCGGAGGAGGGTCTGGGCCAACTCTGCACGGCCTCCACCTTCCTTGGATCTACTCGAATACCATCACTCGACACCACGTGGCCCAAAAATGCCACAGAACTCAACCAAAATTCACATTTAGAGAACTTGGCATAAAGCTGCTTCTCCCTCAGGATCTGAAGCACTATCCTCAAATGTTGCTCGTGCTCTTCCCGGCTCCGAGAATATACTAGAATATCATCAATGAAGACAATCACGAACGAGTCCAGATAAGGCCTGAACACACTGTGCATCAAATGCATAAATGCTGCTGGAGCATTAGTCAACCCAAAAGACATCACGAGGAACTCATAGTGACCATACCGGGTCCCGAAGGCAGTCTTCGGGATATCTGGCTCCCGAATCTTCAGCTGGTGATACCCAGAGCGCAAATCAATCTTAGAAAACACATGTGCGCCCTGTAACTGGTCAAATAAATCATCAATACGGGGCAAAGGATACCGGTTCTTCACTGTAACCTTATTCAGTTGACGATAGTCAATACACATACGCATAGAACCGTCCTTTTTCTTCACAAACAATACAGGAGCACCCCAAGGCGAAACACTGGGTCGAATAAAACCCTTGCCCAATAACTCCTGTAACTGATCCTTCAACTCCTTTAATTCAGGAGGAGCCATACGGTACGGTGGAATAGAAATGGGCTGAGTGCCCGGCAACAAGTCAATAGCAAAGTCAATGTCTCTGTCGGGCGGCATGCCCGGAAGATCAGCTGGAAATACATCAGGCAAAGTCACGTACCACATGAACAGAATCAATAGAGGGAGGGTCAATACTGACGTCCCGCACATAGGCAAGATAAGCAGCACACCCCTTCTCAACCATACGCTGAGCTTTGAGAAAAGAAATAACACGGCTAGGGGTGTGATCTAGAGTACCACTCCACTCAATACGTGGAATGCTTGGCATAGCCAGCGTCACGGTCTTGGCGTGACAATCAAGAATAGCATAATGGGGCGACAACCAGTCCATGCCCAGAATAATATCAAAATCGACCATCCCAAGCAGCAATAGATCCGCTCTGGTCTCAAAATCACAAATGGTAATCAAACACGACCGATATACGCGGTCCACAGCCAAAGAATCACCCACCGGAGTGGAAACATAAATGGGGGCACTCAAAGAATCCCGAGGCACACCCGGATGAGAAGCAAAGTAAGAAGACACATATGAAAAAGTGGAACCAGGGTCGAATAGAACCGATGCCTCCCTGTGACTAACCAGAATAATACCTGTGATAACAGAGTCAGATGCAACAGCCGCAGCGCGATCAGGAATAGCATAGAATCTGGCTTGTCCCCCCTCTCGAGGGCGGCCTCTAGAACCCTGACCCCCGCCCCTGGCTGGCTGGGCAGGTGGAATAGCAGCTGGAGCTGGAATGATAGCCTGCTGACCCCGAGAGCCACGCTGATGCTGCGAAGACTGGTGAGGTGCTCCCCTCCTACGCCTGGGGCACTCCCTAACCAGGTGGCGGGTATCCCCGCACTCAAAACAAGCTCTGAGAGGACGCGGTGGCTGTGACTGACCGGTCTCAACCCCACTAGTCTGACCCCTGGAAGGACCCCGCGCAGGAGGTGCACTGGAAACTGGGGGAGCATAATAAGGCTCTTGAGGTGCTGGAAGAGCTAGAGTACTACCGGCTGCGGGCAATGCTGAGTGAACTGGTCGACCGGAATAACCCCTGCCAAAACGACCGGCTGCTGAAGTGCGGGCACCAGAGAAATGGCCCGACTCACGAGACCTCTTGGCCTCTCTATCTCCCCGCTCTCTAGGGAGCATACTCTCGATCCTCCTGGCAATGCTAATTGCCTGCTGATAAGATATATCTGTCTCCAACTCTCTGGCCATGCTGGATCGGATAGGCGGAATCAGGCCCTCAATAAATCTCCGCACTCTCTCCCGAACCGTGGCTACCAAGGCCGGTGCATGCCTGGCCAGACGGGTGAAACTGATGGCATACTCCGATACTGACATGGAGCCCTGTCGCAATCTCTCAAACTCCGAGCGCCAAGAATCCCTAAGGCTCTGGGGAACAAACTCCGTCAAAAACAGATTTGAAAACTGCGTCCAGGTCAACGAAGCGGACTCCTCCGGACTATCCAACTCATACGTGCGCCACCAATCATAAGCGGTCCCACGAAACTGAAACGTAGTGAAGGAAACCCCGCTGGTCTCCACAATCCCCATGGTAGAAAGAATACGATGACACTCCTCCAGAAAACCCAATGCATCATCTGAAGCCAGACCACTAAACACTGGAGGGTCATATTTCTTGAACCTCTCCAATCTACGCTACTCGTCCTCAGAGGCAGCTGGTCCACCTCCTGGTTGTGCTGGGGCGGCAGGAGGCATAACCAAAACATCTGGAACATGTCCCACCGGCACACGCTGCTCCGGTGTAATGGATACGGGAGTCTGGGCCCCTCCCCCGGCCTGAGATGTAGCTGCAACAAGAGGAAGCAATCCTGCCTGGGCTAAAGTGGTATACATGCTCATGAACTGAGCCAGGGTCTCCTGTAGTGCTGGAGTAGTAGCAGCTGTAGTCGGTGTACCAGGTGCTTGCGCTCCAACCTGGTCTACCGGTGGCACCTCAGCGGCAGCGCGCGATGGTGCTGTGGCTGCACCTCGGGCGCGTCCTCGTCCTCTACCTCGGCCCCGGCCTCTGACGGCAGCAACAGGGGGCGCGGGTACCTGATCATCGCGGTTAGCTCGTGTCCTCACCATCTGTGAGAGAATAGAAAGCAGTAGTTTAGATTTTTGATGCCAAAAATGTCGCACGACAAGGAATCCAAAAGAAATGAAGAGTTTCCTAAACGGTTACATAGCCCCTCGTAGATAAATACAGACGTCTCCGTATCGATCAGCGAGACTCTAAGTAACCGGTCCGTGTCCCGTGACTCCTATGAACCTAGAGCTCTGATACCAACTTGTCACGACCCTAGTTCACCAATTGTGAACATGTCGTGATGGCACCCAGGTCCCCACGACTAGGTAAGCCTAACACGTTGCGGAATATACAAGTTATAAAATACTTAAATAAGGAACAGCGGAAAATAACACAAAAAGGTATGTAATCCGTGCCGCTTGGCACATACATCCGTCACACAATAAATAGAACACTACCAAGATCCGGAACCCCACGGTAACACGGACTAAAAGAGAAATACAACTGTGGCTCTATGTGTAAAGAGTATCTAACAACGAAATGAAGAAAATGTCAACTAGTAATACTAGAATAGAAGGGAAGCCTCCGGATCCGCGGACGTAGCGGATCATACCTCGAAGTTTCCCAGAAAGCTGCAGAATCACCTAATACGAGCCTGCTCTGATGTACCTGGATCTGCACAACAAAAGTGTGCAGAAGAGTAGCATGAGTACACCACGGCGGTACTCGGTAAGTGCCAAGCCTAACCTCGATGGAGTAGTGACGAGGTAGGTCAGGGCCCTACTGAGAAAAAAAAACAATAATATAATGATGAAAAACAAAATAAACAGTTTATATGATAATAATTTCCGAAATAACAACATTATGATAATTACTGCAACTGTCTACAATTAAGCTAACAACAAATAACCAACTCAAATAAATAAATCCGGGATCTGTGGGAATTGAACCCACAGTCCCATTCTCAGTACCTCTGGGTCTCCGGGAATCGAACCCGCAGCCCATGTCTCAATAATATCTCAATAACTCAGGATCTCGGGAATCGAACCCATAGTCCCTACCAATAACTCAGGATCACAGGAATCGAACCCGTAGTCCCTAAAAATAACTCAATAAATCTCAGGATCTCCGGGAATCGAACCCGCAGTCCACATCATTATCACTCCGGGTCTCTGGGAATCGAACCCACGGCCTTGGGATCTCCGGGAATTGAACCCGCAGTCCACAAACACAGCAAGTAAAGAAAACACACAGAGAGAATATAATATGTTAAATTACAACTTCACCGAAATTAGTGCCAACAATTTATCAAGAGTTCAAGTAAATCAACTAGGCAATTAAACATGTTGAATCCTAGTTAATCATGCTTTTCTAAGTACTACCGGGTAATGGTAACGCTTTTGTCAGCTAAGAGCAGGAATATCACAAATCGGACAATTCAAGTAAAGTGTGTGTTACAACAACCAGCGCATGTACACGCCCGTCACCTCGCGTACAAGGCATTTAAACTATCACATAATATCCTAGGGGTGAAAGTTCCCCCACTCGAGGTTAGACAAGCCAGTTACCTCAATTCCGGTACAAAACCGCTAAGTAATAACCCTCTTGCCACGAATGTCGGCCTCCACAAGAGTAGAATCTGATAAGAATCAATAGAATCACATCAAAATAGGCCAATTGGGCATTACCCAATCAAATTAACTCAAAATTCACCAAAACCCACAAGTTGCCAAAACCCGACTTTCGGTACGCTTAACGGAAATTCACGAACGTTATATATTCGGAACCCTTGTTTCAATACGAGTCTATGCATATGAAGTTTACCAAAATCGGACTCCGTTTGCCCACTCAAAACCTTGATTTTCTAAAGTCCAAGACTAGGGCTAAATCCTCCATAAATTACCCCAAATTCCTCCATTTTCATGATATAATTGCGTAATATTATCAATACTAATCATAATATGAGTTCATAGTTGATTACCTGATGATTTCCCTTGATTTTCTCTTCAAAATCGCCCAAAATCGCCCTTAAGACGAGACCCCCAAATGTTAAAATGTTTCTGAAATTTTCTAACTTCTGATACACTAACTTACAGCGATTTTCGCTTCTGCGGAATATTTTCCGCTTCTACGCGTCCGCTTCTGCGGAGACTCGATCGCTCCTGCGGATATTTCAGCTTCTGCGACTAGGCGTCCGCCTCTGCGGGCTCGCCTAAGCGGCTCCCTTCCGCTTCTGCGATGGCCGCTTCTGCGGCTCCCTGTACGCTTCCGCGATTCCGCTTCAGCGGAAAATGCTCCGCTTCTGCGGTGCCCAGCGCTTCTGCGCTCCTGGTCCGCTTCAGCGCACCCGCTCCTGCGCCCATAATTCCGCAGGAGCGGAAACAACAGAAGCAGTGCACTAGTTTCTGCAATTTTCCATATTTTCTCCCGTTTAACCATCCGAAATCACCCCGAGGCCCCCGGGAACTCATCCAAACATACCAACACATCTTAATACCTTATTCGACCTTGCTCAAATCCTCAAAACACGTCTAACAACATCAAATCCCATAATTCACATCGAATTCAAGCCTAAATTTCTTAAAACTTTCCGAATTGCACATTCGATCAAAAACCCGACCAAACGACGTCCGAATGACCTGAAAATTTGCGGACATATCCAAAATCACATAACGAAGCTACAGAAATTGTCGGAATTCCATTCTGATCGTTACAAGAAAGGAATGTAGTATACGATAATTGGTGGTTGTCGTAATATATGATAGCATATTTCGCTATAATATATGATAGCATATTTCGGTATATTAGTTCATATTCAGTACGGAATTAGTATATAGGCATATATATTAGATATATTAGATATATAGGATTTATGGGATCCTATAGAGATGTAACCCTAAATTATTAATACGATTGTAAAAATATACTTGGACTATTTATGGGTATCATATATATTACTATGATAATTTCCCGATTATATATTACTACGGTATTAAAATTGTATGATATTATACACTTATAGACATTAATACACCCAAGTAGAGTTGACTATGAGATTATATGGACCACCCGTATTGACTTTTGAGTAGATAGTACATAAACGTTATGTGATTGTAAATTCTGGGATTATATATCCAAATTGTGGCGTATACTTTAAATAATCACTAGATGTTCCTATTGTATTAGTTAAATGTATACCCATGGAACTAAAGGGCTAATTTAGTAAATCGTATTAAACTGGGCCTTCTAATTACATACTCCCGCAAAATGGGCATTCACTAAACTAATGAGAAATATACATGACTGAGCACTTTTTAACAAATATTTAAGAAAATATTAGTATTATTTACTTATTACATAAATAGAAGACTTTTTTACACTTATAGCATTTAACAGTAGGTTTTAAAAATAAATGAGGACTCACTAATTTAGGGATCTATTTTAAACCTTATTAACATATTTGTTGCAACCTCCCCCCTCCCCCAACCCACCCACAACACAAACACCACATTCATTCATCCTCATTTTTTTGGGCTTATTAAGCACCTAGCTTCTTTCTTTTACTGATTTGTTTCTTATTTCTCCCGCCCTCAATTGTCAATTGTTGCCCTTTGTGCTTGAATTTTTTTAAGTGTACATGTGCCACTAATATAATTAAATATTGCTAATACCTAAATACTTGAATTGTTATGTAAATATACCAAAAAATATTTCTAAGCAAATTCATAAACACAAATACAATATGCATGATACAATTATTATTTGTATAATTAAAATGCCGGAATTATCCCATGAATGTTCAATAAAATTATCCATTATTATACCTTTTATATAATTAAATATTAAATATATATGCAATATACTTAGAATCAATCATGTGGGAGTTATATTCTTACATAAGTCAGAATAATTGAAATATAAATGCATTAAAGAACAATTCCAAATTTTTTATAATTAATACTATTATTATACCAATTGTATAATAAAATAGTGATAAGTAAATATGTAATATAACAGAATTATTCCATAAATATATATTCATTGTTATTATCCTGCTAAATTCCAATTCTTTGGTGTTATATTGATCTTATTTCCAACGCCTTGGATACACTTCAAATATTAATGAATATTTTACAATATTTTCTTTTAATATATTTATCTTATTGTTATTACTTTTTAATTCTTAGTGGTACTATATATATGTATACCAAATTTATTTGTAAATGACTCTTATGATGGAAAATAATTATAGATATCCCAGTTTGTATGTGAAATATGGAATATAATTATTTAGAAGTTGAATCGTTTTCGATAATTTGGTAACTGAAATGTGACTCATAGTCCAATATTATAGGTTTTGGCTAGGAATGTAATTAATTAGTTGCCATATCTATTAATTACTTATTGCTGCTGGAAGTTTGTAAAATTTTCTTAAATATAGGCCAATTATGTTTTTTGCTCTGAGCATTAGCTTAATCATTGGACTTATGTTTAGTCGATACGTCACAAGTTAACCCAACGATATAGGCTCATTTAATAATGGACTAAGTCCATTCCTGCATTAGCACACTTAACGTAAATATATGAAAATTTTACTACATATAGAATATGTTAAGACCTAATTATAACATATAAATACCTTTTCAAAATTTTACATAATATAATAACCTTTTCTAATTTTGTACCAAAAAATCTAAATTTAATGATTTCCTATATTTAAGCCTTATTTTTCTCTCACTACTATAACTCCCGTCAGATTTTATAATGTTCTGTTTATGGGATTGTATTCATATGTATTTGTGTGTATTTTTTATTAATTTATGTTTACTGTATTTTGTTTATTCACAGTATGCATATCCAATGTTTTTTTCAATTAGTATTGTTATTCCAGTAGAATTTACAATAGTATGCATATGTATTCAACTGTATTTATCTTACATAAATGAACTTATATCTGTTTTATATAACATATATTAGTAGTGTATTTTCTGAAATTGTAGCCTGCGACTGATGAATACTCAACATACGGTGTTCAGATTTGTATTCCTCTGTTTTTTTGTCGTTAAATTGGCTCAATATAGAGAAGAATACCTATGAATTTCGTATATTTAAGTTAGTTAAATAAAATAATGGAAATTAATTTTTTTTTATTTCCTTCCGTTTATATCTTATTCATCTTCCCCAGATTTGCGCTTACCCGTTACTATTTTCACGCTTAATACATATTAATACACTTAAATACAGATTGGGATTTATAGCAATCTCCTGTTTCTGCGGTGAATCTTTATGTTGTATCATTAAATACAACTTGTTTAATACACTAAATACATTATAGAATACCGTAAAACATTCCTATATCATGTAATATAAGAAATGGTTTCTATTTATTGCTAATTAGGTCTTAATGAATGCTTTTTATGAAAAATTCTCTATATATATCGTGGATATAAATTGTGTAATAATAAGGAAATTTTACCACCTATAGAATAGGTTAGTACCCTATTTATAACATATAAATACCTTTTTAAGATTTTACATAATATAATAACCTTTTTTATTTTGTAGCAAAAAATTTAAATGTAATACTTTCATATATTTAAGCCTTATTAGATGGTAAAAAATATTTTTCTCTCACCAATTTATGGTATAACTCCCGTTTTTATTATTTTCTCTTTCATCTTAATATACTTTTTACTTTTCTTCCCCAAATACACAATTCTCCCGTATCTTGTTCCCCAAATACACTCTTCTCCCGTCTCCACACACACAGCGAAAACCTCCAGCCAGTGTCAACAATACACCATTGTCAACTTCATCAAAACTCTATAAAATACATTCCCAGTATAAACAGGTATCACTACTGGAAAATAGACTTATGGCAACGGTTGGTAAACTGTTGCAATTGATAGAAAAACCGTTGCCATAGAGGTATTGGAATGGTACGGCAACCGTGACATCTGCTCGCGTGCCAATAGATCTACAGCAACGATTTTAGCAACGGTTGACAACACCGTTGCTATAGATCAAGCTATCGCAACGGTTTTTCCTCTGTCTAAAGCAACGAATATTCATTTCAACAGCAACGATTATAAACCGTTGCCGTATACGTTATGCAACGGTTGTAAACCGTTACCATATTATTTACTACAATGGTTGGAAACTGTTATAATATAGCTTATTGCAGCGGTTATTTACAGCTATTGTAACAGTTTTATAATGCTATCGTAACGGTTTTGTTTCTATTGCATCAATTTGTCACACTTTATGGAACAGTCTACAACACCTATCGGAACAGTTCAGAATGTCTATGGGAACGACATTTGTGCCTATTGCAACGGTTCTATTAGGCTATTTTAAACGTTAATTGACATTACCACCTCAAAATATTTATAATTATAACCTGGATATTATATAAATAAAATAATAAAATACTACATAATCTTTCTTATCCAATAAGCTAAGAATAACGATAATAGCAAAATATTTTAAACATACATAAGTTTAACAACTTCAAAGTTAAAGTTTCAAATGCTATAACAAAAGACTTCAAGAATATTGACAACAACTCAAAGTTCTTTCTTATGTAAGGTCTATATCTTCACTATCTCCATCTTTCATTTCTTTAGTTGCTCCACCTTCTCCATCTTCCGTTTCTTCGGTTATTCCACCTACAAAAGACAATAAATAAAGTTATTAAATAAGAATGGGTATAGTAAAATTTTCTCTACTTGTAACTTTGTAAGTAAAGAATGGGTTGGTTGCATCCTCCCTTTCATTCTTTTAATCGTATAACTTTTAACCATTCTAGTCTTGGCTTTTACAAACCAATGCCAAATATAAGGGAAAGAGCAAACGACGAAAAATTGGTATATAGGGGGTAAATGAAAAATCCTACTGCCAAGGCCAATGTTGTCTTTCAGGAAGTCAATCCCAATATATTTGTATAGAGAAAGGAAACACCATACCATGATCAGTGTAAAATGAAGTAGCTCGGCCCGTTGTTTCTGGGACTCAGATATAGTAGTAGTGCCTCTTCTGCTGGTACTCTTAGCTCTTGAGAGAAACTCAAGGAGATAGGGAATCACAATAGGTATTATCTAGAGGATAAATAGAATAGCTGTGAAGATTATGACTTCATTGTGGCTAACATCAATAAGGTCTTCGACAAGCATAACTCCCATTAAGTAAGAAGCCAAAAGGAGACATATGCTGTAAATGAATGAAAAACTTAATATGTTAGAAGGAGAAGAAGAATCAGGGGAAGTTGAGTTGGAGCTAGAAAGCAGCAGAGGAAGCAAATGCAGTAGCCTCAATTTCATGCTCAGGCCATGGAAAAGCCTATCTTGATGGCCTTATCATAGATGGAATTCCTACTTGTGAATGTTATACTTGTTATAATGGACATGATTGCTCTTTACTTATCCCCAATTGTTCTGCTAACTGTCACGCCCCAAATCGAGGGACATGACCGGCGCCTGACCGGGTTGCCCCAGATCAAGCGGACCTGGGTGCCTTTCATTCCCACGCGTTAACCCTGTGTTGATTGTTTCTCATTAACCAAATATTTTACCAATAATGACTGATTTCATAATGCATAAACATAACCATGTGATTGATTCACTAACAAGTTCATAATTTATATTTACAACGCCCCATACATATACATAGGCCACAATCCCACAGTTTACATGTCTATGGAGCCTCTAGGATACAAAAAGAGAAATACAATACTTGCCGGTAACAAGGCTCCGGCTATACCTTACAAAACCAAAATGAAATCTAAACCGAAGTGGCATGAACCACACAAGGCCCCGAGGAAGAAAGGGGCTCACCAAAACGGGCAGGTGGAAGGAGAAGGATACTACTGCCGATGAGCTGAAGTGCCTGCTACTGATCCACCTACAATCATGACACGAATGTAGCGCCCCGGCAAAAGGGACGTCAGTACACTTGAATTGTACTGGTATGTATGGACAAACTTTGTCCCAAGTAAACTCAAGCCATTAAATTTCATTAAAACTAATCAAGCCAACCAACCATGTTTTCCACCTTTTACTCATATCAGATAAGCCTCAACACAAGCACATTCAAGGTCAACAAATAGAACAATAACCAATCAACAACATATATTGCAAGTAGTCAAACATAGGAGCAATCAGTGCCCCCCCAGGTTGCAAACTCTCCTGCTGTCTCCTTTCACAATTTCACATTATTGATTTTTGTATCAATTTTTCAATAGCGATTTCGATCGCTTTCCATCCTTATTGCCCCTGACCACCCTTATTACCTCGGCCACCCTTATCACCCCAACCCACACCTTATTTCCCCACGTTGCGGCGCGCAACACGACCCCGCCTTACAGTTGAAAACACAACAATTTCAAACAGCAGAGATAAGGTACTACACACAATTTCAACAAGTTCAAATAAGCAACTTACACATTGGTTCATGTTCTCAATTTCTTCTCAAGCCAATATCAAAACCAAGTTACAAGTATTCCAAAATCGAAAATGCCCACATAATCATGTTCAACAATTTACCACAATTAAGGTGTTTCAAATTCCTTCCACAATAAGCCAAATATGCCATCACAATGGTTGTTCCCAATTCTTTACCAATCTCGATTACCTTTTTATCTTTCCATTCATATTTCATACCACACCACATGTAGTTCAACATCAATCAAATGCTCAACAGGGAAATCAAAGAATTACGTAAAATTTCTCAATTTGACACATGCCAAAACAATTCGCACACATTTGGGCGATTTTACAAGAATCAAAATTAGCCATACATACCTGGTGATGAGTTTTCTTCCGTTAACTTCCTACTTTATGCTTACCCACGCTATCTTACTCTTGCCAACCTTGTTCTTGAAGACTCTTACTTCTACTCACTTCTTTTTACTAAAAATCAAGTTCAATAATCATGCATGAGTGTAAAAATTCTATTTTTAAAAGCTATTATATGCAAACCTCTCTTTACCCAATTAAAACTGAAAATCAAAGAAAATAGTTAGGGTTTTTACCTTGAAAAGATTGGGGAAGTTGAATCCTTGCCCTAAGATCCCTTGGAATTAAGGTGGTTGGAACAATCTTTGAAGATGAAAGATTTCTCTCTCTAAAAACCCTCTCTTCTCTCTCTAATTTTTGGTAAGATGATATGATAAAATGAAGAAGAAGTGTGTTATATTAAAGAAGGGATCGGGTCAAAATGTTACAAAAATCGGGCCGGGGTCAAATATGCGGTGCACTATGCGACCGCAGAATCAACATGCGGTCCGCATAGTGACCACAGAATTGCCCCAAATTTTACACAGGTTCTGTTAAGGAATGCGGCCAGAATGCGGTCCGCATGTTGATTCTGCGGTCGCAAAGTGCACCGCAGATTTGACATGCGATCGCATATCGACCGCACTTTTGACACGATTTTTGGGAAACTCTCTGGAACGTTTTGCGGCAAGAATGCGGTCCGCATGTCAGGTTTGCGGTCGCATTCTTGACCGCATATTTGACATTTTTCGGAAAAATTAATTCTCTGCATTTTTGAAACTCAAATCACTACCAAGGGTCCGAACCGCGGCGAGCAAGCTCGCCGCGATGAATTCTACGCATTCCTAACACATTTATTCGGACCATGACACCATAGCTACTAGGTTTTATGCACAAATATTTTACGGGGCCTTACATCCTCCCCCCCTTAAGATCATTCGTCCTCGAATGAGGATTTTGAAATAAATGAGTTTTGAAAGACATGATATGCAAGCTATCAAAATTTTGACTAACTCTTATATTTTAGAAAAATTTCGCCAGAGTTTCCTTTGTATTATGGACATATCCACCTGTCAGAGGGCCCCCGAAACACATTACCAAACTACAATACACAAATACAACACCTTTCACAACTGGTATACACTTTCTTACCTCAACGAATGCACATATTCTATCACATTGTTACAATTGCACATAAACTAGTCACTTCAATGAATTCTCACCTTATTTAACCATTTTAACACACCATGTACACTTAACAAATCATTACCAATCTACACTTACTATTAGTTGTTTATTTAACACCCAAATATTTATAAGGATTTCATTTATCAAGAAAGGTTCAAGTGACGCAAGGTAACAACACATTTAACTCATTACAAAATGAAGGGGACTTTACTAATACTAAGAGGGAAACAACTTAGACAAGATGACAGTTACTAAGAGTAGGAGGGTCACCTAATTTCTTCTAGGCTTGATCAAACAATTGGGGGTACTTTTCTTTCATCTCTTTTTCTGCTTCCCATGTGGCCTCCTCAACTTGTTGACTTCGCCACAATACTTTAACAGAGGCAACTTCCTTATTTCTCAACTTACGGACTTGCCTATCAAGAATGGCAACTGGAACTTCTTCATATGACAAATCTTCATTAACCTCTATAGCTTCGACTGGCATGATGGTGGATGGATCTCCAATCACTTTCTTCAACATGGACACATGGAATACCGGATGCACTGATGACATCTCGGGAGGCAACTCTAGCCTATAAGCAACTTGACCAATCCTTTGAACGATCCGATATGGCCCGACATACCTAGGACTCAATTTCCCTTTCTTTCCGAATCGCATGACTCCCTTCATAGGAGATACCCTCAAGAACACCCAATCATCGACTTGAAACTCCAAATCCCTTCGACGAACATCTGCATAGGACTTTTGACGACTCTGTGCTGTTTTCATTCTCTCCTGAATAACCTTGACCTTTTCCATAGCTTCGTACACCACATCTGCCTTAGCAATTCCGCTTCACCTACCTCAAACCACCCGATTGGCGATCTACATCTTCTCCCGTACAATGCCTCAAACGGGGCCATTTGAATGCTAGCATGATAGTTGTTATTGTAAGCAAATTCTATCAGTGGCAAGTGTTCATCCCAATTACCTTTAAAATCTAAGACACAAGCCCGCAACATATCTTCAAGCGTCTGAATGGTCCACTCGGCCTGACCGTCGGTCTGTGGATGGAAAGCTGTGCTGAGATTCACCTGAGTTCCCAAACCTTGCTGAAACTTCTTCCAAAAGTTAGCGGTGAACTGAGCCCCGCGATCCGAGATGATAGAAAGTGGAGTGCCATGAAGCCTTACTATCTCTTTGATGTACAATCTTGCATATTGCTCCGCAGTATCAGTGGACTTGACAGGCAGGAAGTGAGCTGATTTGGTGAGTCGATCTACTATCACCCATATTGAGTCAAACTTACGCTGAGTGCGAGGTAACCCCACCACGAAATCCATATTGATCATCTCCCATTTCCACCTTGGTATTTCTATAAGCTGAGTTAATCCACCGGGCCGTTGATGCTCGGCCTTCACTTGTTGACAGTTCGGACATTTAGCTACAAAGCCCGCCACATCCCTTTTCATACCGTTCCACCAATAAATCTCCTTGAGATCGTGATACATTTTCGTTGAACCAGGGTGCACAGAATACCTGGAAGTATGAGCCTCTGCCATCACTCTTTCCCGAAGCTCGTCCACATCCGGAACACATAGCCTATCTTGACACCGCAATACACCATCTTCGCTGCCGAGTACAAATGCTGAGGTCTTGTCATTCATGACTGCTTCCTTCACCCGAACCAATGCTGGATCCATGAACTGTTTTTCCTTGATTTCCGCGACCAATGATGATTCTGCTCCATTATGCACCAAGATATCCCCCTCGTCTGACGCCGAGATACGAACCCCCAAACTGGCTAATTGGTAAACCTCTCGAGCCAGGTGTCTCTGATCCACACCCAAATGAGCCAAACTACCCATGGATTTCCGACTAAGAGCGTCGGCTACCACATTTGCCTTCCCTGGATGGTACAATATGTCCATATCATAGTCCTTGAGTAGTTCTAACCACCGCCGCTGTCTCAGATTCAGCTCTTTCTGCTTGAACAAATACTGGAGGCTCTTGTGGTCTGAAAACACATCTACATGAACTCCATAAAGATAGTGCCGCCATATTTTCAAAGCAAACACAACAGCTGCAAGCTCCAAATCATGCGTCGGATAATTCTTCTCGTGATTCTTGAGTTGCTTGGAAGCGTAAGATATGACTTTCCCGTGCTGCATCAATACACATCCCAAACCAACCCTGGAGGCATCACAATAAACCACAAATCCCTATGTGCCTTCTGGCAAGGCCAATATTGGTGCCGATGTCAATCTTGACTTCAATTCTTGGAAACTTTTCTCACAAGCATCGGACCACTGGAACTTCACTGCCTTCTGCGTCAGTTTTGTCAATGGGGAAGCGAGGGTTGAGAATCCCTCTACAAACCTCCGATAGTACCCTGCCAAACCCAAGAAGCTACGAATCTCTATCGGGTTCGTGGGTCTAGGCCAATCTTTCACTGCCGCAATCTTCTAAGGATCCACCATAATTCCCTCACTGGAAATAACATGCCCTAGAAAAGCTACGGACTTCAACGAAAACTCACATTTTGAGAACTTGGCATACAATTGATGCTGAAGAAGGGTCTGCAATGCTGCTCTGAGGTGAACGGCATGATCTTCCCTACTCCGAGAGTAGATGAGAATATCGTCAATGAATACAATCACAAAGGAATCTAGGAATGGCTTGAAAACCCGATATATAAGGTCCATGAAAGCTGCTGGGGCGTTGGTTAGCCCAAAAGACATAACCAAAAACTCAAAGTGACCATAACGAGTTCTGAAGGCGGTTTTTAGGAATATCCTGCTCCCTGATTTTCAACTGGTGGTACCCGGACCGTAAATCAATCTTTGAGAAGAACCTCGCTCCCTGCAATTGGTCAAACGGATCATCCACTCGAGGCAATGGATATTTATTCTTAATGGTGACTTTGTTAAGCTGCCGATAATCAATACATATTCGAAGTGACCCATCCTTCTTTCTGACAAAGAGAACCGGAGCACCCCATGGCGACACACTCGGTCGTATGAACCCTTTCTCTAATAAATCCCTCACCTGCTCCTTTAACTCCCTTAACTCTGCTGGCGCCATTCTGTAAGGTGGAATGGATATTGGCTGAGTATCTGGCAATACATCAATTCTGAAATCAATCTCCCTATCCGGCGGGATGCCTGGAAGCTCATCTAGAAACACTTCAGGAAATTCTTTCACAATTGGCACGGACTCGAGGGTAGGCACATCTGAGGTGGTGTCCGTTACCCGAACCAGGTGATAGATACACCCTTTGTTAATCATTTTCGAAGCCTTAAGGTAGGAAATAAACCTACCCCTTGGCACTACACCATTTCCTCTCCATTCAATAACTGGCTCGTTAGGGAACTCGAGCCTCACAACTCTCGTTCGACAGTCAAGTTTGGCAAAGCACGAATAGAGCCAATCCATCCCCATAATTACATCAAAATCTACCATCCCAAGCTCAATAAGATCGGCTGTGGTATCACGACCACCCACCGTAACAACACAATTCCTATAGACTCATGAGGTTGTAATAGAATCACCAATATGAGTCGACACAGAGAACGGCTCATGAAGCTGTTCGGGTTCTATCCCAAAACTTGAAGCAATGAATGGAGTAACATAAGACAAGGAGGACCCTGGATCAATAAGGGCGTAGCAATCAATAGTCTGAACAGACAGGATACCTGTAACAACATCCGGAGAAGCCTCGGCATTTTGGCGGCCACTCAATGCATAGAATCGGCTAGGTCCACCCCTACCCTGAGCTCCACCCCTAGCTGCACCACGCCCCGCTGATGCTGGAGTACGCGCTGATGATGTAGCAGCTGAAGAACCGGAT
>JASVEL010009082.1:0-19222 GCA_032618575.1 Nicotiana noctiflora | reverse complement strand
GCGTACGGGGTTAGGTGGGTGGGCGCGCCTTAGCCTTGTCACTAGTTCGTCGGGATAGGCCAGGCACTTACCGACACATGGGGTCGGTTGTGCTGATACGCCCCACTCTTTTTGCGCAGATACGAGTTACGGACAGCAGCAGCGGCAGTAGCGACTTGTGGATTTTTCGAATACTTAGACTACGAGGTAGCCTTGCAGGCGTCCGCAGGACCCGTTGTCTCTTCTATCTATGCTTTTCATTCTGTTATCTCATGTAATCGAGATAAACAGCTTGTATTTTCTTTCAAACAATTATGTGTATTATTCTTAGAAGTTCGTGAGTATTGTGACACCAATCTTGGGTAGTGTATCGGATTTGGATTTTCTTTATCATATTTGACTAAGTCTTCCGCTAATTTTGATTATTCCGCTGTAATTTTTATGTTGTTAATAAGAAATTGGTAATTAATGGAGATGTAATTAATATTTGGCTTGCCTAGCTTCCATTTAGTAGGCGCCATCATGACCCCGATGGTGGGAAATCCGGGTCGTGACAAGTTGGTATCAGAGCACTAGGTTGCACAGGTCTCACAACTCACGAACAACCTTAGTAAAGTCTGAAGGATCGGTACGAAGTCGTCTGTATTTATCCTCCAAAGGCTACAGAGTTAGGAAAATATTCTCTTTATTCTTTCCAGTCGTGCGAATTGATCTTTTGAATGTTAATTGAACTTCTACTCTGTTCATCCGCAGATGGTAAGGACACGTGCATCCTCATCTACTGACCAGCAGCCCGAGGTCCCAGCAGCGGCAGCTCCTGCTAGGGGTTGAGGCCGAGGTCGAGGCCGTCCTAGAGGACAAGGTAGGGGTAGGGCTCAGCCCCGAGCAGCAGCACGAGTGGCAGAACCTCATGTTCATATCGAGGAGGAAGTTCCAACCCCAGGCAGCTCCAGTAGGCCCAGCTCAGGTCCCAGGAGGAGCTGTGTTTTCACCGGATCTACAGGATGCTTTGGTCCGTATAGCAGGTTTTATGGATCATATTACCAGAGCAAGCCTATTACCGGTGGTACCAGCCACTTCTCAGGCCGGAGGAGGTAATCAGACTCCTGCTACGTGCACTCCGGAGCCAGTAATTCCCCAGGCTCAGGATCTTGTGATTTAGCCAGTTGAGGCAGTTCGGCCTATTATTGCGACTCCGTCTAATGATGGTGCAGCCATGTCTGCTGATGCGTTGTGGAGATTGGACAGGTTTACCAAACTGTTCACTACCACATTCAGTGGCACTCCTTCAGAGGATCCACAGGACTTCCTATACAGCTGCCACGAAGTTCTCCGTACTATGGGTATTGTGGAGACAAATGGTGTGGATTTTGCTACTTTTCGGTTATCCGGTTCCGCCAAGACTTGGTGGAGAGATTATTGTCTAACCAGGCCAGCGGGATCGTCATCTTTGACTTGGGAGCAGTTTGCAGAATTATTCTTGGAGAAGTTCCTTCCAGCAACTCAGCGGGAGTTTATGCACAGACAATTTGAGCGTCTTCATCAGGGTTCTATGTCTGTCACACAGTACGAGACTAGGTTCATGGACCTGGCTCGTCATGCTGTTATCATACTTCCCACAGAGCGGGAGAGAGTGAGGAGGTTTATTGATGGCTTGAATCAGCCAATTTGGCTACAGATGGCTATGGGTGCAGGAACTGAAATCACTTTTCAGGAGGCGGCTAATGCAGCCCGCCGGATCGAGATGGCTCTGTCACAGGGAGCGAGACATGGATCAGATAAGAGATCTCGTAATTCGGGTAGATTCAGTGGTACCTCGTCTGGAGATAGAGATTTTTATGATAGAGGCCATCCTCCTAGGCCTTATCAGTCAGCTCTTCAGGTTTCTCATGATGCTTCAAGTGATCGTAATTCTCAGCCACGCTACTCTGATCAGCAGCCTATCAGTGCACCACCACTTCGCCATTTTCAGCAGTCGAGGGCTTGTTTTACGTGCGGTGATTTTAGGCACATTGCAAGGTATTGCCCTCGAGCTTCTGACAGATCTCACCAGCAGGGTTCTCGTGCCATGATTCAGGCCCCAGTTCCCTCACAGCCTGCCCAGCCGGCTAGAGGCGGAGGTAGATGACATAGAGGTGGAGGTAGAGGTCATAGAGGTGGAGCTCAGGACCGATAGAGGTAGAGACCAGCCAGCAGCTGATCGTCCTAGAGATACTGCTCAGGGTGGTGGGGCACATCCCCGATGTTATGCACTTCCCGCCGGACCAGAGGCTGAGTCTTCTGATGCCGTCATTACAGGTAATATTTTGGTTTGTGATAGAAAGGCATCAGCATTATTTGACCCTGGGTCTACATATTCGTATGTGTCTTCCTATTTTGCACCATACTTGATTCAGCCCGGTGATCCACTGAGTGTTCCTGTTCATGTGTCTACACCAGTAGGCGACTCTATTGTGGTTGATCGAGTTCATCGGTCATGTATTATAGTAATTGAGGGTCTCGAGACCCGTGCTGATTTATTACTCCTAAATATGGTGGACTTTGATATTATACTAGGCATGGATTGGCTATCTCCGTATCATGCTATTTTAGATTTCCATGCCAAGACTGTGACTTTAGCCCTGCCGAATTTGCCTCGTATAGAGTGGAAAGGAATTTCAGGTCATACTAGCCGTAATGTTATTTCTTATGTTAAAGCTCGGCGTATGGTTGGAAAGGGATGCTTGGCTTATTTGGCCTATGTCCGTGATTCTAGTGCTGAGGTTCCTTCTATTGACTCTGTGCCTGTGGTTCGCGAATTTCCTGAAGTATTTCCTTCAGACTTGCCAGGTATGCCGCCCGATAGGGACATTGATTTTTGCATTGATTTAGCTCCAGGCACTCAGCCCATTTCCATTCCCCCATACCGTATGGCTCCGCCAGAGTTAAAAGAATTGAAGGAACAGTTGCAGGATTTACTTGAAAAGGGTTTCATTAGGCCCAGTGTTTCGCCGTGGGGTGAACCTGTATTATTTGTAAAGAAGAAAGATGGTTCGATGAGAATGTGCATTGACTATCGACAGTTAAACAAGGTGACTATCAAAAATGAATATCCACTTCCGCGAATTGATGATTTATTTGACCAGCTTCAGGGTGCCAAGGTATTTTCAAAGATAGATTTGAGATCCGGCTATCATCAGCTGAAGATTAGGGCATCTGATGTCCCTAAGACAGCGTTCCGCACTCGGTATGGACATTATGAATTTCTGGTCATGTCTTTTGGGTTGACAAATGCTCCAGCAGCTTTTATGGAATTAATGAATCGGGTGTTCCGGCCTTATTTAGACTTGTTTGTAATAGTCTTCATTGATGACATATTAATAGATTCCCGCAGTCAGGAGGAGCATGCGCAACATCTCAGAGTGGCCTTACAGACTCTGAGAGATAGCCAGCCTATATGCAAAATTTTCAAAGTGTGAATTTTGGCTAAGTTCAGTTGCATTCCTGGGTCATATTGTGACGGCAGCAGGTATTCGGGTTGATCCGAAGAAAATTGAGGCAGTCAAGAGCTGGCCTAGACCGACATCAGCCACAGGATATTCGGAGTTTCTTGGGGTTAGCGGGTTATTATCGCTGATTCGTAGAAGGATTTTCTTCTATTGCAACCCAACTGACCAGATTGACACAGAAGGGTATTCAATTTGAATGGTACGATGAATGTGAGGCGAGCTTTCAAAAGCTCAAGACAACCTTGACCACGACACCGGTATTGGTTTTACCCACAGGTACGGGACCTTATACTGTTTATTGTGATACTTCCCGTGTTGGGCTTGGTGCAGTGTTAATGCAGGATGGCAAGGTTATTGCCTATGCTTCGAGGCAGTTGAAGATTCATGAGAAGAACTATCCAGTGCATGATCTAGAATTGGCGGCGATTATTCACGCATTGAAGATCTGGAGGCATTATTTGTATGGTGTAGCATGTGAAGTATACACCGATCATAAGAGTCTTCAGTATTTGTTTAAGCAGAAAGAGTTGAATATGAGGTAGAGAAGGTGGCTAGAGTTGCTAAAAGACTATGATGTTACTATTTTATATCACCCGGGTAGGGCCAATGTGGTGGCCGATGCATTGAGTAGAAAGTCTGCCAGCATGGGTAGTCTTGCATATATTCCGGTCAGTCAGAGACCATTGGCTCTAGACGTCCAGGCATTAGCCAACCGGTTCGTGAGATTGGACATTTCTGAGCCTAGCAGAGTGTTAGCCTGCACGGTCGCTCGTTCTTCTTTATTAGAGCGTATTCGTGAGAGGCAATTTGATGATCCTCATTTGCGTGAGTTGAGAGATACAGTACAGTGGGGAGGTGCCACACAGGTAAATCTAGATGATGATGGGATATTGAAATTGCAGGGTCGAGTTTGTGTGCCCAATGTCGAAGGGATTCGAGAGTTAATCTTAGCAGAGGCCCACAGTTCGCGGTATTCTATTCACCCAGGCGCCGCGAAGATGTACCAGGACTTACGACAGCACTATTGGTGGCGCAGAATGAAGAAAGATATCGTTGCGTATGTCGTTCGGTGTCTAAATTGTCAGTAGGTGAAATATGAGCACCAGAGACCTGGTGGTGTATTCCGGAGGATTGAAATTCCCGAGTGGAAATGGGAGCGGATCACTATGGATTTCGTTACTGGACTTCCTTTGACTCGGAGGAAATTTGATGCTATTTGGGTCATTGTTGATAGGCTGACCAAGTCGGCACACTTTATTCCAGTATCTGTCTCCTACTCATCGGAGAGGTTAGCGGAGGTTTACATTAGGGAGATTGTTCGTCTCCATGGAGTGCCAGTATCTATTATCTCTGATCGGGGAACGCAGTTTACCTCGCGGTTCTGGAGAGCGGTCCAGCAGGAGTTAGGCACCCAGGTTCAGTTGAGTACAGCATTTCATCCTCAGACGGATGGCCAGTCCGAGAGGACTATTCAGATTCTAGAGGACATGCTTCGAGCATGTGTTATTGATTTCGGAGGCTCGTGGGACCAGTTTCTACCATTAGCAGAGTTCGCCTACAATAACAGTTACCAATCTAGCATCCGGATGGCTCCGTATGAGGCGTTGTATGGTAGGCGATGTCGATCACCAGTTGGATGGTTTGAGCCGGGATAGTCTCGGTAATTGGGTACAGACTTAGTTCGAGAGGCCTTGGATAAGGTTAAGACTATCCATGAGAGATTGCGTTCAGCTCAGTCCAGACAGAAGACTTATGCGGATCGTAAGGTTCGAGATGTAGATTTCATGGTTGGCGAACGAGTATTGCTCCAAGTGTCGCCTATGAAGGGTGTGATGAGGTTTGGGAAGAAGGGCAAGCTCAGCCCTAGGTATATTGGCCCATTTGAGATTCTAGACAGAGTGGGAGGGGTGGCTTACAGATTAGCTTTGCCGCCCAGCTTATCAGCCGTGCATCCAGTTTTTCATGTATCTATGCTTCGGAGATACCACGGCGATCCCACACATGTGTTAGACTTCAGTACTGTCCAATTGGACAATGATCAATCTTACGAGGAGGAGCCGGTAGCCATTCTAGACCGGCAGGTTCGACAGTTGAGGTCGAAGAGTTATCCTTCTGTGCGTGTTCGGTGGAGAGGTCAGCCTTCTGAGGCATCGACCTGGGAGTCCGAGTCTGATATGCGGAGCCGCTACCCACACTTGTTTCCTGACTCAGGTACTTCTTTCTTTTGTCCGTTCGAGGACGAACGGTTGTTTTAGAGGTGGAGATTGTGACGACCCAAAGGGTCATCACTTGTTTTATTAATCATTCCGAGCTTTTGAGGTCTTGAAAACCTTATTTATAGTTGCCTCGATTTGCGTGCACAGTCCGGGCACAAAGCTAGAAAAGATTTATGTTGAAATATGTGAAAAAGTTGAAGAATTTTGATATTAATATTGATATGGTTGACTTTGGTCAACATTTTTGGTAAACGGACCCGGATCCGTGATTTGATTGTTTCAGAAAATCCATAGAAAAATATGGAACTTGGGCATATGCCCGGAATTGAAATCCGAGGTCTAGAACCCCGGTAAAAGAATTTTTCTGTTAAATTGTTTTCTAAAAATGTTTAAGGAAAATGAAACTGAATTTTTATTAAAAAGTACTGGTATCGGGCTCGTATTTTGGTTTCGACACCCGGTACAAGTCATATATATTGGTTAAGCGCTTCCTGTAAAGTTTGGTTGAAAACGGACGTCGTTTGACGTGTTTTGGCTTTAAATTGGAAAGTTTGGAAATTATGAAAATTTGAAAGGATTCTTGAGTTTTAAGGCTCAATTCATGGATTTTGATGTTATTTTAGCGATTTGATCGCGCGAGCAAGTTCGTATGATGTTTTTAAGTTAGTGTGCATATTTGGTTTGGAGCCCCGAGGGCTCAGGAGTGTTTCGGAGGTGGTTCGGGGTGGTTTTAGACTAGGGAAAACTGCAGAAAATCTGCAGCAGACATTCCTTCTTCGCGTTCGCGTCCACCCGGTCGCGTTCGCGAAGGCATCTCCTTTCCCTTCATCGCGTTCGCGACCATAGGATCGCGTTCGCGTACAACAAATTTGGACCCAGCCATTTTCCTCTACGCGTTCGCGTGCAGGCTCCCGCGTTCGCGGAGCCTGGCCTGCCTCCTCTACGCGTTCGCGTAAGGTGCCACGCGTTCGCGTAGGCCAATTTGTAAACCCAGATTTTTATTCTTCGCGTTCGCGACTATGTCCACGTGAACGCGATGCCCATTTTTGCCCAACCCTTCGCGAACGCGACACAGTCCACGCGAACGCGAAGGGCAAACTTTTGCCCAGTCATTTTAATCCCAAAACAGAACAGAAACGGGATAACAAATCCCATTTCTGTTCAACCCCCTTCTTCACAGCCCCTTGGACGATTTTTGAGCTATTCTTCACCAAACTTCTTGGGTAAGTGATTCTTAACTCGTTTTCTTCATTTTCCATCAATGTTATTTGAATTCCTAAGCCTAAATAGGTGTAAATGGGTAGAAAAATTGAGAATTTAGTATAGTAAGGGTTTTCAATGAATTTGCGATCTAGACTTCGTTTTGGAGTCGAACTTAAGAACAAATTGTATATTTGAACTCATGGAAGATTGGGTGAACTTATTTTGGTTCGAAACTTGAGTTTCGACTATGTGGGCCCGGGGTCGATTTTTACTATTCCGAGCAGAATGTTGTAAAAATCATATTTAGCAATATGAATTAGTTTGTTAAGTAGAATTGATGATATTGAATCAATTGTGTATAGATACGATTGGATTGGAGTCAAATTCGAAAGGAAAAGGCATTGCTACGGATTGAATCGTTCGTAAACTATCGAGGTAAGTGTTTGTTCTATCCTAGTTTGTAGGAATATGAATTTAGTTATGAATAAATTGTTGAATAAGAGTTATTGGTGTTATACCGGTAATGAAGGTAAATTGTTGAAATTATTATAAATTATTTGTTTAAAACCGGTAATTATAAATATTGTTGATATAGAGATTATTGGCTAAATGCCGGTAATATATATATTTTATAAATTGGGATCGTGTGGTACGCCGACCACAAAGTGACTTAAAATCTTGGCATTGGCCATAGTTGCCGGTAGCCGATTGATATATTTGGGAGCGGGTGGTACGCCTACCACAAGATATGATTATTGATATATTTGGGAGCGGGTGGTACGCCTACCACAAGATATGATTATTGATATATTTGGGAGCGGGTGGTACGCCTACCACAAGATATAATTACCGATATATTGGGAGCGGGTGGTACGCCTACCACAAGATATAATTACCGTGATAGTTGGGAGCGGGTGGTACGCCTACCACAAGATATAATTACTCGTGATAGTTGGGAGCGGGTGGTACGCCTACCACGAGATATGAAATGAGAGAGGAATTGAGACATGAAAGTAAGATTTATTATGTTGATTAGATTATTCGGGATATCGTGAGTTATTGACTGTTATTTCAGAGCCGAGTATTTCCTTATAATGTATTATATATATATGCCTATATTGCAATCTGTACAGGTTTAGGTGGGTGAGCGGCCTTAGCCTTGTCACTAGTTCGCCGGGATAGGCCGTGCACTTACCAGACACATGGGGTCGGTTGTGCTGATACTACACTCGCGCTCTTTTTGCGCGGATACGGAGGTTACGGACAGCGGCAGCGGCAGTAGCGACTTGTGGATTTTTCGACTACCGAGACTACGAGGTAGCCTTGCAGGCGTCCGCAGGATCCGTTGTCTTTTCTATCTATGCTTTTCATTCTGTTATCTCATGTAACCGAGATAAACAACTTGTATTTTCTTTCAAACAATTATGTGTATTATTCTTAGAAGTTCGTGAGTATTGTGACACCAATCTTGGGTAGTGTATCAGATTTGGATTTTCTTTATCATATTTGACTAAGTCTTCCGCTAATTTTGATTATTCCGCTGAATTTTTATGTTGTTAATAAGAAATTGGTAATTAATGGAGATGTAATTAATATTTGGCTTGCCTAGCTTCCATTTAGTAGGCGCCATCATGACCCCGATGGTGGGAAATCCGGGTCGTGACACATTCTTTCTACCGAGAGGTGTAGAGTGAATAGTATCAAGCATTGGTTATAACATATTACCCAATCATGCCAATCGTGCCTTAGATGCAATTACCTGTCAATTAGCCACCTAGGTGAAAGTCAGTACCCTAGTGCCTTTTAAACCATTAGATACCACTTGTAGAAATTAACTCTTAGTTTGATTTAGTTGCAATTATAATCTGTAGTTTGATCATAGTAAAATATAAAGAAAAACCAAAAATTAATAAAACTTATATTTGGAACAAATACGCAACTCTAACCTAAATAGATACTCGACTCAATTCCTAGCTCCTTGAGGAAATCGATCTCGGCACACAAAATGGGTAATAGATATTGTGATCCTATCTCGCTACTTTTTAGTGGTGCAGAGTAGGTTGCGATCAACTTTGTGGCTTCGTTGCCGGGGATTTAACGGTTTTGGACATCTATTTATTTAGTTTTATGTATTGTTCTTCTTTCTTTCTTTGTTACTTACTTGTTTGTGTTAGTACTCAGGTACCAATATGGCATTGAACAAAGATAATGACCCTCTTGGAAACGTGATAGGGGGAGGATGTAGATGATCTTGAGCAAGATGAGGTGCCTCTTGCACCGTAAGGACAACGGAAAGGCATGAACGCCAATTCTAATCGAAATGATAATATTCAGACCCTCTTCAGACACCTTCAAGAGCGGCTCCCAAAGTATCAGTGAATCAAGGGTATGTAAGTGTTATGGTCCCTCCCCGAATCTAGGCAGGAAATTTTCAAATAACCAATAACAATGATGATGCTAGTCGGTTAGAGAGCATAAATGCCTTACATGGAATGGGGTCCTATTCTTATGAACCGAAAAGGCTATCCTTGGACCTCAAAAATAGAAAGACGCCTCCAACTAAGCCATAAATAAAGGAACCACCGGTATTGGAGCTGAAGCCATTGCCTCAACACTCAGGCATGAGTTCTTGGGCCCTTGTTCGACTTTACGTGTTATTGTTTCCTCATGCCTTACTAACTTGCAGGTATACGCCACTTTGGTAGTTCTAAAAAAGAGGAAGAAAGCAATTGGTTGGACATTGTCCGACATTCGGGGAATAAGCCCTGCATTCTCCATGCACAAAATCATCTTGGAGGATGATGCAAAACCCTTCCTAGATAATCAAAGAAGATTGAACAAAGCAATGCAAGAGGTGGTGAAGAAAAAAGTGATAAAATGGTTGGATTCCGGGGTTGTGTACCCAATTTTCGATACTTATGGACTTATTCGGTGCAATGTGTATCAAAGAAGGGTGGGATGACTATGGTGACAAAAGACAACAATAAACTTATTCCCACTCGGACCATTACCGAATGGAGGGTCTGTATGGACTACCAGAAGCTGAATAAGGTGACCCGACGGGATATTTGGGGCGTTCCTTTTATTATTTTTGGATAGATATTTGAGTTACAATCAATTCTTAATCTCTCTGGAGGACCAAGAGAAGACCATATTCACTTGCCTATATGGCACTTTTATTTTCTCTCGGATGCTATTCAGGTTGTACAATGCTCCATAAACATTCCAATGATGTATGGTGGCTATTTTTACCGACATGGTGGAAGATATCTTGGAAGTTTTCATGGATGATTTCAGTGTGGTTGGTGATTTCTTTGAAGAGTGTTTGGGTAATCTGGATAGAGTGTTGGTCCGGTGTTAAGACACAAACCTTGTACTCAATTGGGAAAAATGCTATTTCATGGTTGAAGAGGGTATAGTGTTGGTTCACAAAATTTCTAAGCATGGGATTGAAGTAGACAAATCCAAGATTGAGGCGATTTCAAGGCTCCCTCCCCCACTTCTGTCAAAGGGGTGAGGGGTTTTCTTGGGCATACGGGGTTCTACCGGCAGTTTATCAAGGATTTTTTGAAGGTAGTGAACCCTATTTGCAAGGTGCTAGAGAAGATGCTAAGTTTGTGTTTGATGGGAAATGCATGGAGGCCTTCGAACTTCTCAAGAATAAGTTTACCACTACTCTTATCATTACCGCACCTAATTGGAGCTTGCCCTTTGAGCTCATGTGTGATTCTAGTGATGTTGCGATTAGAGCAGTGTTGGGTCAATTTGTGAACAAAATGTTTCATCCGGTGTACTATGCGATCAAGATAATAAATGATGCTCAATTGAACTACACGGTGACCGAGAAAGAGTTGTTTTCCATAGTGTTTGCAATGGAAAAGTTCTGACCGTACCTTGTGGGGGCCAAAGTCATAGTGCACACTAATCATGCCGCCATTAGGTACTTGATGACAAAGAAAGACTCCAAGGCAAGATTGATGATATGGGTGTTACTACTTCAAGAGTTTGATCTAGAATTTATGAACCGGAAAGGTAGTGAGAATCAAGTCTGCAACTTCTTGAGATATTTTCATTGTCCCTCACATAACCACATGTATTTATACACCCAGTGCACTCACACTATCTAGTATGCTTCATTTCATGTTAAATTTTTGTGTTAGTTTAATTTTTAAAAGTTTAGTTTCATTTTATGCCATCTGTTATTAGAGTTCATCCATGTGTCCATATGGGATAGATGTATACTGGGTAATTAATAATACAAGCTCTAATGGTATTGGGTTAGTGAATTTTAATGTTTATACCATGTTCCCGTACCTAATTGTGCAAGTAATTACAAAATTAAGTAGGAAAATATTGCATGTAAGTAATGTTTGAAATCTGTGGCCGCACATGAAATTGTATGGTTGACAATTATTTTGAACAAATTATTGAAGGCTAGTGCTTATGCGCCACACATAAATTGTGCGGACTGCAAAATTATGAGAGCATCCACACTTATACATCACAGGTCTATCCTTTTTGATACTCCTATGTGTGGAACACGCCGAAAATGTACGGACTTTAGAAATTTTCCTGCGGCCGCAAAATAGGCTTCGCACTGTCTTCGAAGATGATCTTCTGAGACTCTAATATTTCTATAACAGAAGTGCGGCCGCACTTGTAATTGTGTGGTCCACGATCGCATCCAACTTGACCTTACACAATGGTAGGAAGAGCAAGTGCTATAGCTTTTACCGAATAGTGGTATCAGGGTCGATTTTTCCATAGAGAGCTTAGAGTACGAGTTGTGTATCTGTCTGGACTAGGAATGCGTTTGTGCTTCTAATTGCACTCCTAACATTTTTGGATTTTCTTTTATCAACTACTATTATCAACTAAGTATTAAGACTAAATTATGACAGAGGGATATTTTCTAAGTTGTAATTAAGATAGAGAAAGGTACTAGTGTCGTGGCATCACCTAGGTGGTGAACTAATGGGTAGAAACTACTAATAATATATTGACATATTTTGGATCAATGTTATAACCATTGCAAAATTGTACCCACTCTCATACCTCTCGATAGAGAGAGCGATTTTACCCTATTGACTCTCGAGACACCAATTGGGTAGGCCAATTAGACGAAGCATCTAGGGTTCAAGTAGGGTGATTACTCTATCGAGATTTAACCCAATAATTAGAACTACCATTTCTCATGGGTCCACCCAATTCCTTGTTGGGTCAATTTTGGGGTCATAGACTCTCTTTCTCAAGAAGAGTCAAAACCCACTAAGCTAGAATCAATGTTTGCAACCACCAATCCTTCATTAAAGCATAAAATTAACCCAAATAATAAATACACAATCTCAATATATCATTAAGAGGCAACACCAATCAATTACCCACACTAGGATTGAACTACAACCCTAGCTAATGGGTTTAGCTAGACATAACTAAAGAAGAAACAGAAGAAATAGATGAAGAACTAAGCATATTAATTAATTGCTAAAGTTAAACTACACGAATCTATAGAAGGGCTAAAGTGCCCAAAATAGGCTAAAAACGGTTCTCACGAGCGCAGCTCTTGTTCAGAATATAAAACTTGACCTAAAAATGGTAAAATAATCTATTTATAGTGGGCTGGAAAAATTGGACAAAATTGCCCCTGTGGGGTTAGTGCGGGCCACGCAATCATGACCGCGGCCACACTTGCCGGTTGACTTTCATTGCTTCCTTCTATAAACCGACTGGCGTAGACTGCGAGAAGGTGTGACGGGGCCGTATGAAGCTATGGCACGGGCCGCGTGATAGTGACCACGGCCGCATAGCTTGAGCATGTCCAAAATTGCATCTCCTCTGAACTCATTGGCGCGGGCTGCATAGAAAGATGGTGCGGCCGCATGAACTGGACACGAGCCGCGTAAAGTCTACTGCGCCCGTATGGACTCTGTCTCAAATTGTGACCTCTCTAAACTCTTTGGTGTGAATGCATGCACAGTTGTGCGGTCTGCACCAAACTCTGATTTCCACCACTTCATTGGTCTTTTGACATTTGAGCAGGTTTCACTCCGTTTTGAGCCAATCTTTGATATTTCGTCACTTTGTCGCTCAAACCTGCAATCAAGTACAACCTGTAAGCATTTTGGGACTATTTTGAAGCAAATTATACTCAAAGCATAGGCAAGTATGGGCATAAAACATGTTAAAATCCTGCTTATCAGTCCGCACTTCCACTTTACAGCTGCCCATCAAAGATCTGTGGATTGCAGACCTCAATTTCAGCAGCCGTTGTTTTTTTTTCATAATTCTACTATGTCCATGTTGTTCTCCCTTACCTACATAATTATTGAATGTGTTGAATGATGACTTGTAACTAATAATCTTCTTTGCTTTGATATAAATAATAGTTTGATCGCGAGACTACAATGACACTATAAAAGGAAGAGGTGAATCTTTTAAGGGTCGATGTAGAGGTACCTTGCCCCTTGGACAGCCCAAAATAATCAGGAAGAAAGCCACAACAGGCAGAGGGATCGTTGCAGACCTCTTCGAGTCTAGTTCTTATGTCCCACCTACGGAAGCTTTAGAGGGAAACTCAGCCTCTATTCAGGAGGAGCAGATAGCCACACTCTAGTCCATAGGGGATATTCTAACTCATGTATGAGGCCTTTTTATCTCACAGCACTTTTGAGGGTTCGGAAAGTTCTAGCCAGACCTCTAATCCATCAGCTTCCCCAGACATTAATGCACAGATTGTACATGATAACCTCGATGATGGTGGAGAGGGAGATGGTACATCTACGGGTGTGGAAAGATCGAAGAATAATGATATATGGGAGGATAGGTTTGTCAGTTTGGTTGCCTTCATTAATTTTTGTATGTGGTGGCCGGTGAGATCCTTGACACTTGAACAACAATTTCTTGAGGCAGTTCAGAGAACGAATGGGTTAGATGTGGTTCACTAATAAAGTTGAGGATTCCAAGGAGTACCTCATTCGAGAGTTCTATGCAAATGTTCCTCACATAAAGAAAAGGACAAAAATGACTAAAGTACGCACCTCAAGGTGAGATTTGATCAGCATACACTAAAATCGTACTTAGGGTTTGAAGACCTTGAGTCAAAGGAGTATCTGGAGAAGTGTGCAATGAAAGAAAAAGTCTGACCTTATCTAGAAGAGATCTTAGCACCACCAGGGCCACCACCATCATGGATCACTGTTGGGGTTCCTATTTAGCAAAACACGTTGATCTTCGAGGCAAAGGAATGACATGCCTTTATTTGCAGCAGACTTGATCTGTTTTAGAATGAGACTCATCCGCCTCTTTATCGGGCTGGTCTTGTTGTTTTTATCATGGTAGGGTACCCAATTACTGTGGGTGTCATAATGTCGGCCAACATTTCATTGGTAGTACAACAGACTATCTTGGCCTATCGTTATCTTAACACTATCACAAAGTACCTCAGTGATACAAAGGTAGAGCCAAGATCATATGACACAAAGGTGAAGCCAAAGAAGCCATTTAACTGGTATTCATTTATGGATGCAACCAACCTAAGAAGAGAGCTCAACCTTCTACCACCACAAACCAATCTTATAAGATGGAAACGGTAGTTACTGACACATTTGATATTTCATCCACCTTTGTTGAGCCCTCTTCTAGTGATGCTCTTATGACTTTTCCACCACCTTCACATCCTACCACAACCCCCAGGGCAGAAATTACTCTACCCTATCCCAAATTTATTAGCATCATCTATACCGATTGCACCAGTTGGCCAATCTGGGAGACATGCCTTGTTGTTGACACTGCTGAGGTAGTGCGTGTGATGTTTATCACTCCATCCATGCCCAGATATGATGATGATGAGATACAATTGGATGATCCAATGGAAGATGATGTTGCTGGGGATAGTGAGATGTCCAAGGATTCTTATGGAGTTTTCTTCATCCTCTCTCTTTTCACTATTATTTTGTTAAGCATTAGGGAAAGAGTTACTTTTATTTGGGGGTGGGGGAGTTTATTTGATTTGACATTGACACATTCTGGATACATTTGTACTGTAATAATTGGATGATTCTGTTAATTTTCTTGTTTGTAGTTCATCTGTCTTTAGTAGCCATTGTTCATTAGCTTCTTTACCTTTTCAATTTAGTTCTTGTTTTATTAATAACTTCTTTTTATGTTGTTTAGATAATAAGCCTTTGGTTTTCCTAACACCATCCAAAGGTAGTTTTTGTGTAAACGGGGTGACTCGTCCCAATAATGGATGGCGTGATAACCTTTTTAAGGGATGAGTTTGTTTTTGTGTTTAGGTAATAATAATAGTCATAGTAATGAATAAAAAGCCTAATCAATTCATTTTATAAAAAGAGTTAATCATGTTTCATTTGGAACCTACACACTTAACTACATGCATATGGTTTGAAATAAGGTTTTTGAAAGAAAATAGCTCTAGTTAGTGACTTTGAGACTCTTGAGTTGACTTTGGTAGTCATTGAGTGGTTTATCAGACCATAGTGATCTTTAACTTAAGTGAGGTTGTTGTAGGCTCTTGGCTATATCCACTTTTATGGTCTAGTCGCGTGAGGGGTGAGGTTATTTGTTTCTAGTCCAAGCATATGTGAAAATGGTCTAGAACTTACCCCGAATGTGTTTTAAGACAAAATCCTATGTTTTTCTTGGTTTGAGAAATAATTGTAGGATTCCTTGGCTCATTTGAGCTTTCTTTGCCAACCTATATCGTTATCCCTAGTCAACCCCCTTTGAGGCTCTAGCTTTTCCCATTTGATAACCATGTTTTAATCCTTTACCCATTTTGTCGTGATCCTCTCTTGGCACCCGAACCTTCCTTAACACTCTTGTGAAATAAGTGGCTTAAGGTATAAGTTTGGGGGGAGAGTACATGAATTTGAAATAGGTATCAAGGCACAAAAAAAGAAAAGAATTGATCATTATGAAAAGATAATGCAAGAAAAGAAAAGGAGCATCAAGAGAGAAAAAGAATGAAACGAACAAGAAAGAGTGATGTCAAGTCTCTTTAGCCTCCAATAAAAAGAGAATGCCTCTAAGAATTGGTGATTGTGAGCTAGGAAATGAAAATGTAGAGTTCTTAAGAAAATGTCTAACCACTTACCATTTGGTATTCTACCCTAATCCAAAGACTTTATTACAAACAAAAAGAAGTCTACTTGATTTCGAATTGAGTGAGCTTCCATCAACATTGATCTAAATGAGGGACAAGCATGTGGTACTTGAAGTCATACTTGTGACATTCTCTAGTGAGAGAAGAGTGAAACTTTCATGAATCTTAAGATTGAGTGCTAACTTTTGAAGTGAGCTTGGGAAATGGGAAGTAGAAGAGGAAGAGTTTGGATTCCACCATAACCTACATGATAGAACAACAGTCCTTGATGAGTAAAGTCAATTCTTGAATCTCAAATGTCACCTTAGAACTATATGTGCATGGTACTTGACTTGTCACATTATTGATAATGCATGAGTAGTATGGTTAATTTCTTGTCCCAACTGAGTATGTATGGCTTACAATTGACTCGCTGAAATAACCTTTCACTTTGAGGAGGTAGGAACTAATGTATTTGCTTGAGGACACGCAAAGACTTAAGTTTGGGTGAGTTCATAAGTGTGGATTTTGACCACTTATTAGTACCTTTTTACTTTCGCTTTAGTCTAAAAGTGTTGATATTCCCAAAACTAATGAAAGTGTGCACATTGCATGAATGTTGGAGATTTGGGCTCTTATTAAGAAATTCGACTAAAAGGGGAGTGTTCTAACTCACAAGGCAAGGGACTGCAGAATTCTCTCTCCGGTCATAGATCTGATGTAGAAGCACAAAAGTAATTGAAGAAGATGTGTGAACCACACATAATATATGTGGATGGTCGCACTGACAAGAATTCAAAAAGTTCAAAGAGTGTTCAAAATGACCAAGACTGAAGACTTGTCTAAAGTGCGGCCGCACATGAATTGTGCGACCACGGAAGATGAGTCGCAGTTCAAATTGTGTGTCTGCGGAATGTACCCTTCTAAAACTCAAGCAATGTACGGACCACTCGTGAAATTATGAAGCCACATAACCTCCCTAAGGGCATTTTTGTTAGTAAATTGTGGGCAACCATAAATAGACGGGAATAACATTTTTAGGTCAAGTTTTGAAGTTTTCTTAGTTGTAACTATTGTAATTTACCATTTTGGGTAATTTGTGATCATTTTGGTACAAAAAAATCATAATTTATCATTTTAATTTTATACTGCGGGTTTAGTTAGTACTCCCTCCGTTTCAATTTATGTGAACCTATTTCCTTTTTAGTCCATGCCAAAAAGAATGACCTCTTTCCTTATTTGGAAACAATTTACCTTTATGCAATGATTTATAGCCACACAAAATAAAAGTGCCTCATTTTACACCACAAGATCTAAAGTCTTCTCTTTTTTCTTAAACTCCGCGCCCAGTCAAATGGGTTCACATAAATTAAAACAGAGGGAGTATTTTTTTTCTCTATTTTCTATTATGAGTACCTACACACTTACAAGGGTTGTGATCCAATCCTAGTGTATAAACCTTATGGGTATTTAATTTAATGTTTTTTTATGATTGAGTATTTGTTATTTAGCCTTGTTCATGCTTTAGTTTTAGAACTAATGGTTGATAATATTAATTCATACCTTTTTGACTAAGTCTTTATTTGAGAAAGAGGGACCTAATCAAAGAAAACTTGGCAAATAATAAATTGGGTTATCTAAGGACTTGACAAGCCTAATTATAGGGTTTGAACTAGAGATAGGGAAAATCCAACTTGAACTCATATCAACTATTTAGCTTGATACCCGTTTGGTCTTGAGAAAGATAAATTGGGCAAAATCACTTTGTCTGAGATGTACTAAGTGGGTAACTTAGAATTGAGATCCATAATACACTCCAATCAACAAAATAAGTGTTAATGTAATTAACCCATTAGGTGAACACCTAGGCGATGGTCAAATCCCTAGGATCTTTATCTATTTGAAAATAACCAAAAACAATTAGTCAATCTCTAGTTTCATTTCCCCAATTGAGCCTTGATAGTGTAGTTTATAGAAGTCACTTTCAAAACCAACGTGATTGGAAGTATATTTAAGTTGTTATGTCTTCATATATAAAGTATACACTCCAAAACCCATTGTTAACTCCCTGAGGAAGTCGACCCTAACTCATATTTGGGTACTATTCCTCCAACTCTTCCATTCATTATTGAGTGTGGATTGGGAGTAGATCACCCTCCAGTAGGGTCAATATCGAAGTCATAGTCAATCTTTACTTCAACTCTTGGAAGCACTTTTTGCAACCGTCAGACCATTGTAATTTAACCTCCTTCTACGTCAATTTAGTCAATGGAGAGGTAGAATAGAGAAACCTTCAACAAACCTCCTCTAATACCTAGCTAATCCCAAAAAAATGCGAATCTCTGTTAGAGTTTTAGATCTTGGCCAATTATTCACTATTGTAATATTCTAATTATCAACCTTGATTCCTTCACTATAGACGACATGACCCAAGAATGTGACAGATTCAAGCCAAAATTCACACTTCAAAAATTTCCATACAACTTTTGTTGATACAGAGTCTATAGAAATGCCATTAAATGATCAGCATGGTCCTCTCGACTTCGTGAATATACAAGAACATCATAAATGAACACTAACATAAAGGAGTTGAGAAAAGGCATGAAGACTCGATTCATAAGGTCCATAAAGCTGCCAAGGCATTTATTAGCCCAGAAGACATTACTAAAATTTGAAGTTCCCATATCTGGTTCTGAAAGCTATTTTTGGAATAACCTGTTCCCTGATATTAAATTGGTGATACCCCGACCTTAGGTCAATCTTGGAGAAATATTTATCACCATAATTGATGGAACACGCCATATATCTGTGATAGTAAGTATTTATTCTTGATTGTAACTTTGTTGAGCTATCGATAGTCAATACACATTCTTAGCGACTCATATTTCATCCTTACAAAGAGAACTGTGTGCTTAAACGCAACACACTCGGCCAGATAAAAACCTTCTCTCACGAATATTTCAATTATTCCTTTAGTTCATTCAATTCTATTGCTGCCACTTTGTAGGGTGGAACAGGCGGCATGCCAGGCATCACATCGATCCTAAAATTAATCTCCCTATCTAGTAGGATCCTAAAGATATCATCAGGAAAGACCTGGGGAATTCACTACTGGCATAGACGTAAGTGTAGGTGCCTCTACATTGGTATTCGTAACCCAAACCAAATGGTAAATACACTGCTTGATCATCTTCATGGCCTTAAGGTAAGAAAAATACCTACCCTTCGGTGCT
>JASVEL010009081.1:0-11890 GCA_032618575.1 Nicotiana noctiflora | reverse complement strand
GTAAAACTAGCATGTCAATATCACATGACGAAGATAACGATCCTCGCGGGATCCAATAACCGGCTCACAGCCCACAAGTATACTCAACCGTCCAAGAAGGAGGTTCAACGGCTCAAGAGTAACCAAAATCACAATATAGTATGCAAACATCCGAGAAGGAGGTTAGACGACTCAAGAATAGCCAATATCATAACACAGTACCAACAAGTCGGACTAAGCCATAGTCCCCAAACACAATCAACCCCGCACTCACAAGAGAGTACGTGTCTCGCCGCTATACGGCGTCACAAAGTGGTATACCGGGGTTTCGAACCCGCTGGTCATCACCCACATCTATTACTCACCTCAATACAGCGTGACGACTACTCCGTGATGCCCTTGCCACAAGAATCAAGCTCCGCACACGTAGAATCTGATCAAATACAGTAGAAATACAACAAATTAGGCCAATGGAACGATACCGAGTCAAAACAACTCAATTTACATCAAAATTCCCAAAATCGCCAAAACTCGACTTTCGGTACGCTTCTCAAAAAATTACGAAAGTCACGTATTCGGAACCCTCGTCTCAATACGAGTCTAAGCATATAATATTTATCAAATTCGGATTCCATTTTCCCACTCAAATCCTTGTTTTTCTAAAGTTCAAGCCTAGGGCTAAATCCTCCATAAAATGCCCCAAATTCCTCCATTTTCAGGATATAATTGTATAATATTATCAATACTAATCATAATTTGAGTCCATAGTTGATTACATGACGAATTCCCTTGAGTGTCTCTTCAAAATCGCCCAAATTGCCTCTTAAGCCGAGACCCAAATGTTTGAAATGTTTCTGAAATTTTCTAACTTCTGATACAATTAACCCTCTGCGATTTTTGCTTCTGCGGACCATTTCTGCCTCTGCTGAACCGCTTCTGCGACCAATTGGTCGCTTCTGCGAACCCAGGCCTATTTGGCCACTTCCGCTCCTGCGAGCCACGGACCGCTCTTGCGGGTCCGCTCCTGCGGAATTTCCTCCACCCCTGCGGGATTGCCCACTTCTGCGAACAAGAGTCTGCTCCTGCGGACTCGCCTAGGCGATCGATGATCCGCTTCTGCGGACTTCCCCATCACGCCTCAAGACCGCTTCTGCGATCGCCCTCTCGCACCAGCGACGCCGCCCCTACGGGCTAGGCTTCGCTTTAGCGGTCGCCTCCGCTTCTGCGCCCCGATGTCCACTCCTGCGGACTCACTCCTGCGCCCCCATTTCCGCAGGAGTGAAAACAACAGCATAGAATCAAAAACCTGCAATTTTCCATGTTTTCTCCCGTTTAACCATCTGAAATCACCTCGAGGCCCCCGGGACCTCATCCAAACACATCAACACATCCTAATACCTTATACGAACTTGTTCAAATCTTCAAAACACGTCTAACATCGTCAAAACCCATAATTCACATCGAATTCAAGCCTAAATTCTTTAAAACTTTCCTAATTACACATTCGATCTAAAACCCGACCAAATGACGTCCGAATGATCTAAAAATTTGCAGACATAACCAAAATCACATGACGAAGCTACAAAAATTGTCGGAATTCCATTCCGACCCCCGGATCAAAATCTCACCTACCGTTCGAATTTCGCCAAAATTCAACCTTAGCCAATTCAAGCCTATTTCTACACCGGACCTCCGAATTCAATTCTGATCGCTCCTCTAAGTCACAAATCACCTCTCGGAACTAACCAAATCATAAGAATCCGATTCCGAGCCCTCTATCTAAATAGTCAACTCCAGGTTGACTTTCCATATTCAAGTTTCCTTTAAAAAGGCTATATGCCTCATTTTCAATCCAATTCACTCCTAACTCACCCGATAGACTCTAACACTGATATAAAAGCATAAAACATATAATTACAACATAACGGGGTGGTAATTCCCGTGACGACGCGTCGGGACGTCACACCAACCATTTTCTTCTTCGCTGCTCAAACGACACTCACCAAGAGACCCTTCCAGCTCGCTGCCATGGCTGCTGTCTCCGAGCAGTCGACGAGCAGAAGCTCGACGACATCCATGGCAACAACATCATCTTCCTTTTTTTTTTATTTTTCCGGCGAGGTATATATATATATATATATATATATATATATATATTTTATTATTATTATTATTATTATTATTATTATTATTATTATTTGCTATTACTCTTAAATGATTATAAGTGTATTGGTTATAGCTGAAAGGGTATAATAGTAAATTTTAATAATATTTGGGGTATTAATCATTAAATTATAGTCAATTATTTGAATTAAAGTTATTTTGTCCATTAGCTATTTGATTATTGTTAAATTAAAGTGGAAGACAAAACAAAAGATAGTGGTAGTTAAAGTATTAATAGAATAGGCACAGTGAAGAATAAAACATAATGTAGTGGAATTAAAAGTTGGATTAAAATAAATGAAAGTGAAAGTCTTACTTTTAGTTTTTAATTAATAATGGTTTGTTTTTAATTGAAATGAAAGTTTAGGTCTTGCATATATAAGTAAGAATCAGATTTCATTTACACAAAAGAGGAAAAAAAGTTTGAAGAGAGTTTTTAAGAGAAATCTGAAGAAGAATTCATAAGAGATAAAGAGATAAAGAGATTTAGAGTATTATCAATAGTCAAGAAAAGAAAAACAAAAAAAAAACGAAAAAGAAAAAAAATTTCTAAAGAAAGAGAGTTAGTCTTTCATTTTTACAAAGTATTATTATGAAATTCAAATCCTGTGTTATTAATTTTCATTGTTAAAATCCGGACACTAAGGTATTTTTGCTTAGGATTGTTGTTGCTGTGTTGTTTGATGTGTTGATCACCCGGTATTCTTTTCTTTCCAATATCATGTACATACCTAATTATGTTTAAACGATAAGATGAATGCATGGGAAAGATGAAAATTTTTAAATTTTAAATAGTTTCTATTTTTATCTTCATTTACAGATTATGTTTAAATAAATTCCATATTAATATTCTGTATGTTTTTGTGATAACTTTAAATAATTAAGTGTTGTTGTAGTAATAATAATTCACTTCAAAATGGTTATGAAATAGTATAATTATAAACATGTTCATTAATGTTCAAATTGTTTAGTAATTAAAAGGAAGAATGAGTTACTCTTTTACTAATCGGATTAATTAGAATTTGTTAAGGCCATTAGCTATAAATGCTTTAATATCGTCTTTAATAAGCTAATTTGTAAATATGTAGTTAAATTCAATAAAAATGTGAATTTTAATTATTTTGCGTAAATTAGGCATTTAGGTACAATTTGAGTTTAAAATAATACAAGAATTGTTTTCAAGTTCATCAATCTCCAAATATAAGTGTAAAAGATTAAGGTTGATTATAGTTTTAAAAATAGTTGTAAATAATTAATATCAATGGTTTAAGTCCAAAAAATAAAAATATGAGTTTAGATTAGTTGTAAGATAATTGGTTTAGTTTATATATATATATATATTAGTTGTTGATTTTGCACTTTTATTTTTAGTTTTAATTTAAGTAATGTCTATTTTCATTAAACATTTGTCCAAATGTAGCAAATAATATATTTTTCTTTAAGCATGTAATGAATTAGAATTTTGTTGTTAAAAAGGAAAAAAAGCGAATTTAAATAAAAATTACAATTGATTTATGATTGCTGTTTTTTATATAAACTTAGTTTTAAATAATTTGAAATAAATGAGTTTTATCATCATGCAAGCTTTAATATGGATATAACTTTGATAATTTTGAATAAATGATTTTATTGGATTTTTTATATATTACCATTCAAGCTTTTAATATTGTTCTAATTTAGTTTTTTTTATTGTTAAGTTAAGAAATTTCGTATTTATAAAATAATAATAAATAAATAAAATAATTAAAAAAAAGATTCCGAATTTTTCTAAGAAAAATAAATTGAATTTTGTTTCATTAATATGTGCCATAAATTAGATGAGTACTGCATATTTTATTTATAAATTAATTATGAATTTTCTTTCTTTAGAAAAATTTTAAAAAATAGAAATGTAGTCATTTTAGGATTTCTATTAAATAAAGGAGGCGTGTCTCGCCATATCAAAAATGTACAAATGCGAAGCCCTCATTTTTTCTTAATTAAAAATACTTAAAAATTCGGGACGGTCCATTTAGCAAATTTTACGGCCTTCCCAAAAGATATAATACGCTAGTTGCTTTAGGCAGAATTTTTTAATAATCTCACCATCCTATTACGGGTGTGCATTTCATGCAACCCAAATCCAAATCCAAAAATGCCGAATAAGAATGTGTCGAGGATCCGGGTGCATTTCATGTGACGTGATCTAAAAACATGTCCTTAAACGATGTTCATTTTCTGTGACGACCCGATTTGTCGTCTCATGTGTTACTTCCCCCTTTTCCCCGTCTATTACTTCTTCATATTTCATTACCGGTATGTGGTGTGTGAGAGTTGGTTTGGATTGGTTTTGATAAGAAATTAGGCACTTAGTCTCTTTAAGAAAGGCTTAAGTTGGAAAACGTCAACCGGACGTTGACTTATGAGTTAGAATGTTCGAATGTGATTTTCGGAGATTCGGTTAGCTTCGGGGGGTGATTTGTGACTTAGGAGAGTGATCAAAATAGATTTTGGAGGCCTGGTGTAAAATTATGCTTGAATTGGCGAAGTTAGTATTTCAGCGAATCGGTGAAGTTACTATTTCGGCGAATTTCGGTTGATGGGTGAGATTTTGATATGAGGGTCATAAAGGAATTTCTAGAGTTGCAGTAGCTTCGTTAGGTGATTTCGTATATGTCGGCAAATTTTCAGGTTATTCGAACGTCATTTGGTCGACTTTTTTATCAGAAGTGTATTTCGGATGTTTTTAATTCCTAAACCCTAACACCCAAAATACAAAATCAGCCGCACCCTCACATGAAGACCTAAGACTAAAAGAAAAAAAGAAGAAGGAAAAGAGTGGTGCAGCAGCAGCATTAATTGAAGTAGTCGTCGAGCAAAGTGTAACGACCCGGCCGGTCGTTTTAGAAAATTACGCCCCAATCCCCAATTTAACTGCTTCCCTAAGTTCATTTCTGCTATTGTGGTTTGCCGGGACAGTCGGTTCTGAAATTTGGTGCATTTTGGGACACTTAGTCCCTAAATGAGAGCTTTAAAGTTAGAAAATGGTCCGTAGCCGGAACAGTGATAGGACGACCTCAGAACGGAAATTCGATGGTTCCATTAGCTCCGTTAGGTGATTTCGGGGTTGGGAGCGCGTTCGGAATATGTTTTGGAGGTCCGTAGCTCAATTAGGCTGGAAATGCCGAAGTTTGAAATTTTGGCGAATCCAAACGATAGGTGAGATTTTTATCCGGGGGTTAGAATGGAAGTCCGACAATTTCTGTAGCTTCGTTATGTGATTTTGGATATGTATGCAAATTTTCACGTCATTCGGACGTCATTTGGTCGGGTTTTAGATCGAATGCGTAATTCGGAAAGTTTTAAGAAATTTAGGCTTGAATTCGATGTGAATTATGGGTTTTGATGTTGTTAGACATGTTTTGAGGATTGGAACAAGTTCGAATAAGGTATTAGGATGTGTTGGTGTGTTTGGATGAGGTCCCGGGGGCCTCGGGGTGTTTTCGGATGGTTAAACGGGAGAAAACATGGAAAATTGCAGGTTTGGTGTTCTGTTCTGTTGTTATCGCTCCTGCGAAAATGGGAGCGCAGGAGCGAGTCCGCAGGAATGGGCAAGTGAGCGCAGGAGCGGAAGTGATCGCTGAAGCGGATCCTGGTCCGCAGGGGCGGCATCGCTGATGCAGAAAGAGGATCGCAGAAGCGGTCCAGGGTCGTGAAGGGAAGTTCCGCAGAAGCGGAATCTTGACCGCTTAAGCGAGTCCGCAGGAGCGGACTCTGAGGCGCGGAAGCGGAAAGTTCCGCAGGAGCGGAGGAGATTTCGCAGGAGCGGCCTCGCGGAAGTGGCCCTAGGCTCGCAGAAGCGGCATGGGCCAGCCAGGCCTGGGATTCGCAGAAGCGACCACGTGGTCGCAGAAGCAGTTCCGCAGAGGCGGAAATGGTCCGCAAAAGCGAAAATTGCAGAAGATTAATTGTATCAGAAGTTAGAAAAATTCAGAAACATTTCACACATTTGGGGTCTCGGGTTAAGAGGAGATTTGGGCAATTTTTGAGGGAGATTCAAGGGAAATCATCAGGTAATCATCTATGGACTCATCTTATGATTAGTATTGATAATATTATGCAATTATATCATGAAAATGGAGGAATTTGGGGTAATTTATGGAGGATTTAGCCCTAGGCTTGAACTTTAGAAAATCAAGGTTTTGAATGGGTAAATGGAGTCCGAATTTGGTAAATCTTATATGCTTAGACTCGTATTGAGACGAGGGTTCCGAATATATAACTTTCGTGATTTTTCGATAAGCGTACCGAAAGTCAGGTTTTGGCAACTTGTGGGTTTTGGTGTATTTTGAATTGTTTTGATTGGGTAATGCCCAATTGGCCTATTTTGATGCGACTCTATTGATTTTTATCAGATACTACACCCGTGGAGGCCGACATTTGCGGCAAGAGAGTTGTCTCTTAGCGGTTTTGTACCGGAGTCGAGGTAAATGGCTTGTCTAACCTCGTGTGGGGGAACTTTCACCCCTAGGATATTATGTGATAGTTTAAATGCCTTGTACGCGAAGTGACGGGCGTGTACATGCGCTGGTCGTTGAACACATGCTTTACTTGAATTGTCCGATTTGTGATATCCCTGTTCTTAGCTGATTAATTCGATATTCTTGCCCAGTAGTAGTTAGAAAAGCATGACTTGGTAGTATGCCTAATTGTCTTACTTGATCTTCTTGATAATTGTTGGCACTATTTTTCGGTGAAGTTGTAGTTAAGTATATTATATTCTCTCTATGTGTTTTCTTTATTTAACGTGGTAGGGACTGCGGGTTCGATTCCCGGAGATCCTGAGTTATTGGTAGGGACTGCGGGTTCGATTCCCGGAGATCCTGAGTTATTGGTAGGGACTGCGGGTTCGATTCTCGGAGATCCCGAGTTATTGGTAGGGACTGCGGGTTCGATTCCCGGAGATCCTGAGTTATTGGTAGGGACTGCGGGTTCGATTCCCGGAGATCCTGAGTTATTGGTAGGGACTGCGGGTTTGATTCTCGGAGATCCCGAGTTATTGGTAGGGACTGCGGGTTCGATTCCCGGAGATCCCGAGTTATTGGTAGGGACTCTATTCAATACAAGAACATTCTATTTTCTCTCTGACCGATTCCCATCAAGTACCATACTAGGATTACCCTCATATTTGCATTAGGCTAAGCACTGCCTTCTCGTGTGTCACGACCCTAGTTCACCAATCGTGAACATGTCATGACGGCACCCAGGTCCCTACGACTAGGTAAGCCTAACACATTGCGGAATATACAAGTTTATGAATATTAAATAAGAAATAGCGGAAAATGATATAAATAAGAATGTAATATGTGCCGCTTGGCACATACACCCATCAAACACACTGTATAAACACCACCAAGACCCGGAATCCCACGGGTAACACAGACTAAGAGAAATACAACCGTGGCTCTATGTGTAAAGCGTATCTAAACAACGAGATGAAGGAAAAACATCTACTAGAACTATCAGAATAGAAGGATGGCCTCCGGATCCGCGGACGTAGCAGATCATACCTCGAGGTCTCCCAAGGTGCTGCTGAATCACCAAGTATGAGCATGTCCTGATGTACCTGGATCTGCACAACAAAAGTGTGCAGAAGAGTAGCATGAGTACACCACGGCGGTACTCAGTAAGTGCCAAGCCTAACCTCGATGGAGTAGTGACGAGGAAGGTCAGGGCCCTACTGAGAGAAAACAATTACAAAAATGATAATAACAATAATAAGCAGTTTAAATGATAATAATTCTGAATGCCAACAATAAAATGATTACCGCAACCGTCTACAATTAACTAACAACAAATAACAAACTCAATTAATAAGTCCAGGACCTGTGGGAATTGAACCCACGGTCCCATTAACAATACCCCTGGGTCTTCAGGAATCGAACCCGCAGCCTATGTCTCAATAGATCTCAGGATCTCAGGATCTCCGGGAATCGAACCCGCAGTCCCTACCAATAAGTCAGGATCTCGGGAATCGAACCCGTAGTCCTCGTTTCAATAATCTCAGGATCTCGGGAATCGAACCCGTAGTCCTCATTTCAATAATCTCAGGATCTCGGGAATCGAACCCGTAGTCCATATTTCAATAATCTCAGGATCTCGGGAATCGAACCCGTAGTCCATATTTCAATAAGCTCAGGATCTCGGGAATCGAACCCGTAGTCCATATTTCAATAATCTCAGGATCTCGGGAATTGAACCCGTAGTCCATATTTCAATAATCTCAGGATCTCGGGAATTGAACCCGTAGTCCACAACCACAACAAGTAAAGGAATACACAGAGAGAAGTATAATATGCTTAACGATAACTTCGCCGATGAACAGCGCCAGCGATTACCAAGAAAACTCAAGTAAGTCAATTAAGCAACTAGACAGTTAGATTCTATCTAATCATGCTTTTCTAACTACTACCGGGTAGGAATATCGAATTTAACAACTAAGAACGGGAATATCACTCATTGAACATTTTGAGTAAAGTATGTGTTCAACAACCAGCGCATGTACACGCCCGTCACCTCGCGTACAAGGCATTTAAAGTATCACAATAATATCCTAGGGGTGAAAGTCCCCCGCACGAAGTTAGACAAGCCACTTACCTCAATTCCGGTACAAAACCGCTAAGTAATAACCCTCTTGCCACGAATGTCGGCCTCCACAAGTGTAGAACCTGATAAAAATCAATAGAATCACATTAAAATAGACCAATTGGGCATTACCCAATCAAATTAACTCAAAATGCACCAAAACCCACAAGTTGCCAAAACCCGACTTTCGGTACGCTTATCGAAAAATCACGACAATTATATATTCGGGTTCCTTATCTCAACACGAGTCCGTGCATATAAAATTTATCGAAATCGGACTCCGTTTGCCCATTCAAATCAAAGGTTTTCTAAAGGTTTTGGTCTAGGGTGAAAACCCCCATTAATTACCCCAAATTCCTTCATTTTCATGAAAAACTTGCATAATATTATCAACAACAATCATAATTGGAGTCCATAATTGATTACCTGAAGAAACCCCTAGAATCTCCCTTCAAAATCGCCCAAATCGCCCCTTAAGCCGAGCCCTCAAAGTTTGGAAATGTTTCTGAAATTTCTAACTTCGGACATAATTAACTCCCTACGATTTCCGCTTCTGCGGACGAAATTTCGCTTCTGCGGATCCGCTTCCACGACATTTTGTCGCTTCTGCGAAGCCCAGGCCTGGCTGGCCCATTCCGCTTCTGTGAGCCTCAAGCCGCTTCCGCGAGGCCGCTCCTGCGGACAAAGGTCCGCTCCTGCGGAACTCTCCGCTCCAACGAACAAAAGTCCGCTTCTGCGGACTCGCCTAAGCGGAGGCTTGTCCGCTTCTGCGAGATTCCCCACTCGTCTCCTGACCGCTTCTGCGGTCCCTATCCTCGCACCTGCGAGGCTGCTCATGCGGACAAGGACCGCCCCTGCGCTCCAGTTTCCGCTTCAGCGGACTCGCCTCTGCGGTTCCATTTCCGCAGGGGCGAAAACAACAGAGGCAGAATTCCCTAACCTGCAATTTCCATGATTTTCTCCCGTTTAACCATCCGAAACCACCCCGAGGCTCCCGTAATCTTATCCAAACACACCAACACATCCTAATACCTTATTCGAACTTGTTCCAATCCTCAAAACACGTCTAACAACATCAAAACCCATAATTCACATCGAATTTAAGCCTAAATTTCTTAAAACTCTCTGAATTACACATTCGATCTAAAACCCGACCAAACGACTTCCGAATGACCTGAAAATTTGCGGACATATCCAAAATTACATAACGAAGCTACAGAAATTGTCGGAATTCCATTCCGACCCCCAGATCAAAATCTCACCTATCGTTCGGATTCGCCAAAATTTCAACCTTCGGCATTTCAAGCCTAATTGAGCTACGGACCTCCAAAATACATTCCGAACGCGCTCCCAACCCCGAAATCACCTAACGGAGCTAATGGAACCATCGGATTTCCATTCCGAGATCGTCTTAACACTGTTCCGGCTACGGGCCATTTTCTAGCTTCAAAGCTCTTATTTAGGGACTAATTGTCCCAAAATGCTCAATTTTTCAGAACCGACTCTCCCGGCAACCCACAATAGCAGAAATGAACTTAGGGGAACAGTTAAATTAGGGATTGGGGCGTAATTTTCTAAAATGACCGGTCGGGTCGTTACATCTTCCCACACTTAAAGATTCGTTCGTCCTCGAACGAGCATAGAAAACATACCTGGAGTAGTGAAAAGATGAGGGTACTGGCTGCGCATATCCTGCTCGGTCTCCCAAGTCGCCTCCTCGACCGGCTGGCCCCGCCACCGAACCTTTACCGAAGCGATGTTCTTTGACCTTAGCTTTCTGACTTGCCTGTCTAGAATGGCTACTGGCTCCTCAACATAAGACAGATCCTTGTCTGGCTGAACAGATGTGAAATCCAACACATGCGACGGGTCACCATGGTATCTCGGAGCATGGAGACATGAAATACGGGGTGAACTCCGGCTAGGCTGGGAGGTAAGGCCAACTCATAAGCAACCTCCCCAACACGCCTCAAAATCTCAAAAGGGCCAATAAATCTAGGACTCAGCTTTCCTTTCTTCCCAAACCTCATAACGCCCTTCATGGGCGAGACTCGAAGTAGAACCCGCTCGCCAACCATAAAAGCCACGTCGCGAACCTTCTTATCCGCATAACTCTTCCGTCTAGACTGAGCTGCACGAAGTCTGTCCTGAATCACCTTGACCTTGTCCATAGCCTCCTGAACCATATCAGTACCTAGCAATCTGGCCTCACCCGGCTTAAACCAACCCACGGGAGACCTGCACCTCCTACCATATAGGGCCTCGTACGGTGCCATCTGAATACTAGACTGGTAGCTGTTGTTATAAGCAAACTCCGCCAGTGGCAAGAAGTGATCCCATGAACCTCCAAACTCAATCACGCACGCACGGAGCATATCCTCCAAAATCCGAATAGTGCGCTCGGACTGCCCATCAGTCTGGGGGTGAAATGCTGTGCTCAGCTCCACCCGAGTACCTAACTCCTGCTGTACAGCTCTCCAGAACCGTGAAGTGAGCTGAGTGCCTCTATCTGAAATGATGGAAACTGGAATACCATGCAGCCGAACTATCTCCTTGATATAGATCTCCGCCGGTCGCTCCGATGAATAAGTAGTGCTCACCGGTATAAAATGGGCGGACTTGGTCAGCCGATCCACAATAACCCAAATGGAATCAAACTTCCTAACAGTCCGTGGAAGCCCAGATACAAAGTCCATGGTGATGCACTCCCATTTCCACTTTGGAATCTCAATCCGCTGCATCAATCCACCCGGACGCTGATGCTCATGCTTCACCTGCTGGTAGTTGAGGCATCTAGAAACATAGCCAACTATATCCCTTTTCATTCGCCTCCACCAGTAATGCTTGTTTCAAGTCCTGATACATCTTCGCGGCACCCGGATGGATGGAATACCGCGAACTATGGGCCTCTTCTAGAATCAGCTCTCGAAGATCATCTATATTGGGCACACGGATACGCCCCTGCATCCTCATGACTCCATCATCCCCGATGGTAACATCTCGAGCATCACCACGCCGAACTCTATCCCGAAGGACAAGCAAATGAGGGTCGTCGAACTGACGCTCCCTGATGCGGTCAAATAGAGAAGACCGAGAAACCACACAAGCTAGAACCCGGCTGGGC
>JASVEL010009080.1:0-111859 GCA_032618575.1 Nicotiana noctiflora | reverse complement strand
CATTGACTATGATGAGACTTTTGCTCCAGTTGCTAGACTTGAAGCAATTAGACTCCTCAGAGCTATTGCAGCACATATGGAATTCACTCTTCATCAAATGGATGTCAAAAGTGCCTTCTTAAATGGCTCTCTCAAAGAATAAGTGTTTGTAAGACAACCTCCAGGATTCGAAAGCAAAGAATGTCCTGAACATGTTTACAAGCTAGATAAAGCTCTCTATGGTCTCAAGCAGGCACCAAGAGCTTGGTATGAAAGGTTTTCAAAATTTCTCCCGGAGCATGGGCACAAAAAAGGTAAAATTGACAGCACCCTATTTCTAAAAGAAAAGGTAAAGATCTTCTTGTTGTACAAATATATGTTGATGATATCATATTTGGGACCACCACAGATAAGTTGAGCAAGGAATTTGCAAAACTAATGGGCAGTGAATTTGAAATGAGTATGATGGGTGAACTAAACTTTTTCTTAGGCCTACATATAAAACAAAGCTCAAATGGAACCATGATTCATCAACAGAAATATACAAAGGAACTAATCAAGAAGTTTAAAATGGAGGACTCTAAAGAAATAGATACACCTATTGCAACCGCCACAAAATTAGATGCTGATGAACCTGGTTCATCAGTTGATCAAAAGTTGTATAGGGGTATGATTGGCCCACTCTTGTATATTAATGTAAGTAGACCTGACACTGTTTTCAGTGTAGGACTTTGTGCACATTTTCAGGCTAATCCTAAAGAGTCCTATTTGACTGTTGTAAAAAGGATATTGAGATACTTGAAAGGGACCACTGAACTATGTCTATGGTATCCTAAAGGTAGTAACTTTGATCTAGTAGGATATGCTGATGCTGACTATGCAGGTTTTCTAGTGGATAGAAAAAACACTTTAGGTATGGCTCATTTTCTTAGTTCATGTCTTATATCATGGGCTACCAAGAAACAAAATTCAGTAGCATTATATACTGCTGAGGCTGAGTATGTAGCTGCTGCTTCTTGTTGTGCTCAACTTCTGTGGATCAAGCAACAATTAGTAGACTTTGGTATAGAAGTAGGATGCATACCAATATTTTGTGACAATACTAGTGCTGTAAGCATGACAAAGAACCCGGTTCATCACAAAAGAACTAATCACATAGATGTCAGACATCATTTCTTGTGAGACAATTATGAGAAAGGGCTAATTTCCATAGAATTCGGTGCAACTGATAAGCAAATAACTGACATCTTCACTAAGGCTTTAAGTCGAGAAAATTTTGAAAGGAATAGGTTGGAGTTAGGGAGGATTAAGATCACCTAAAAGGTCCAGTTCAGAAAGCACAAGAAAAAATATATGAAAAAAATGATTTTTTTTGGTTAGGAGTTTTTAATCTGTGTGAATATTAGACTAATCTCTACTCAATATCATACTGTAGATATTATACTCTTGTGACATGTGTTTATGAAATTCATTAAACTCTTACAAAATTTCTATTTTGTCATATGGGGCATAATCAAGAGAAGTGTCACTTGAAGAACCCAGTTCATCAAAGTATGCTCATAAAAAGTTCAGGTATGTTTCCATTCTATGCACAATTAGAAAAATTTAATTATCAATTATGAGCAAGAATCCTAGATATACCAAAAGTCCAAAATAATATCCGTTGAGCCTATGGAACCAATTTCATTGAAACTAGAAGTCCAAACATAACGGCAACCTTACTTATATGACTACTGAAAAGGCTGCAAAATCTGAGCAACTATTACCTTCTTCAAAATCCACAAAACACTATTCAATTATCAATTCCTCAAAAATACCTGAGTCCTCTCTCTCTTTCGTGTGTAACTCTCCGTAGCTTCCACACCATGAAAAATTCACTTAGGGTTTCAAAATTCTCTCACAATGACAAATCCACAAGATAACCCAGACACTCCACCACCCGTTTCACCCAACACCTCATCTTCCACACCACCTATTGAAAATCCTAAACCTAGATTTCATTGCCAGAAAATGCTGGCAAGAACAACTGTAGCAACTGATTCCTTGAGGAAAACCTTGAATGAACGACTTCAATCAAGTCAAATAAAAGTGAGCCATGTAATTGAGTCCAACGCGAGCTCAGAATCTGATGATTCCATCGCCACAAGTGAAAGTGATGAACCAGGGTCTTCTGAACAGACCAAGACTCAGAAAACTCAAAGGGAAGTAGATGATGTGGTTCAGAGAGAATTTTTTTTGATAGGGGCTGCTAGAGATATAGGTGGGGGTGAGTATGAAAAATTGAAAGATAAAAGGAAGAAGGAGATCTTAGCCATTTGTGGGAATGAGGGAGAATGAGTATCAAAGTCAGGGGGGAGTGGGTCAGGGGAGGCAGCTGAGGGGTTAATAAATCCGAGCAAAGTGCAAGATGAACCTGGTTCATCTGATGAAGAATGTCTGGCTGACTTACTAAAGAAAATGGGGGCAAGTTATGACCCAAAGAAACGAAAAGCATCATCACAAAAAACCGCCGTTGTAGCAAAACCAACCAAGAAAAGCAAGAAATCACCAACCAAGTCTTCTGTCAAGATTAGAGCTACAAGAAGCAGAGTTAGAGAGAGTGAAGAGGAATTATAAAAGCCTTGGAGGAAAGCAAGAAAAAGAAGAAAGAAAAGGGGAAAGAAAAGATTGGTAAAAGTTCAGAGACTGTTGTTGAGGAAGAAGACCAAGAGATGGAACAGGTCCATCTAGATGATAGTCCCATAGTAAAAATTCCAGTAGCAAAGTCCAAAGGAATTAGGACTTTTGTTAAAAAGTCTACCAAATCAGTACCTACTGAATCTACTCTTGCCAAAAGAACAAGGTCAGCTGGTAAAGGAAAGCAAGTCAAGACTTCTGAAGAAGATGATGAGTAGAGAAGTGAGGGAGAAGAAGAAGAATCTGAAAAAGAACTGGACAGACATGCCATGTTTGGCAAAAGTAAAAATTTTGAAGGGAAGACTGCTCCGGGACTTGGAGGATCCAGGGATGATAAAGCTTATGTCTGCTTTAGAAGCTCAAGGCTGGAAGAACATGGTTCATCGGATGGATAGAAAGTTGGCTAGGACTAAACTTGTTGAGTTTATGGCCAATGGAACAGTGAAAATGGGGTAGTGACTAGCAAGGTGAAGGGTGTCAAGGTGAATTTTAGTGCAGTAAAGCCGGGCAAGATCTTAGGCATCCCTAGTGAGGGATATGATGACTACACAAGGCAGAGGTGGCCTTGCCTAGATGGATTGCCTACAAATCTTCAGATAACTAGAAATTTTTGTGACACCACATCAGAGGAAGAGGTGCCTGAGGCCACGATTGTTCAGAAAAGTGAAATGAGGCCGGATCACAAAGTGCTCTTTGAATTGTCAACAAATGTCTCCTACCCAGATAGGAAAGGAGACATACATCAAATTACACGGATCTCGTGCTTATGCAATGTCTGAATGATGGAAAGAAAATCAACTGCTTGCCTTCATTGTGAAACTACTTGAAAGGGTGCGAAATGGATCAAAAGCTCATGCCATTCTCTATGGATTTATCTTGACAACTGTGCTTGAAAGATTAAATGTTCCCTTGAAAAAGTGGGAAATGACATCGAGCAAAGAATATTTTGGTAGCAAGACACTTCAAGCCTGTGACGATTTGCTCAGCACATCTCCAGTTGAACCTGGTTCATCAGCAAAAACGCATGTGAATAGCAAGGTCAGAGCCTTAGTTCAGGAGGTTGGAGCAAAGGATGCGGAAATAGCAAGGCTTCAGGTAAGAGTTGCTGAATTGGAGGGAGAAAGAAATGGGTTGAGAGCTGAACTTGCAAGAGAAAAGGAGTAAAATGAAGGAATGCTCAAACAAATGTTGAACCTGCTACAAACCCAATCCTCTAGCTCTTCTAAGACTTATCTATTCTATTCTAGTATGCACCAGTCAAGACCCATCAGTGACCCAGTTTGGGAGTTTTAGATGTTTCTTTCTTTATTTTGCTCATGGTTGGTTAATTCTGTTTTTCATTTTGTGGACTGCATTGTAGGAACTACTTGCTAATTAATGAATGCAGCTTATCTTGTTTTGTTGATTATGATATTTATAGTTATTTTTCTAAGTTGAGTTTACTAATGCATGTGTTCACTTGCAGTTGCCCCAATGGCCCTGAGTACTGATTAGATTACTAAGTTCACCTTAATTATACAACTTTTCAATGATGCCAAAAGGGGGAAGATATTGTGCTTAAAATATTTTATCTGAACAAGTGATGTTTATGACCTAACTTAAAATCTGGTTCTCTTTATGGAAATTGAATTTTCTAAACAATTCAAAGTGTTGATATTTCAGCTAAGGTTCACAGGTTCTATATAAGATTCACAGGTTCTATGACCACTAAAAGCACAAAGTTTGTCATCATCAAAAAGGAGGAATTTGTTGGCCAAGTTTTGAAGATTGACAAATTAACATCAGGATAAAGACCTGGTCCATCATGATAAATACAGTTATTCATAACCACCACATATGGAAGGCACGTGAGGAAGATATGTACTGAGGCGTATGCAACAAATATCTTCTAAACATGATCGAAAAGGTTGCACTGAGTTTTAAGAGGAACAATCTTCTTAAGATAAGAGAACACAATCCTAAGCCAGGATAAGGATGAGAGTTTGTAGTAGTTAAGGACTGAAATCGACAAAGGGATAAGCGATAAAGTCTTGATCAAACTATAACTGCTAATCTATTTAAGTAACTAAGTTGTTCTCTTTTACAGGTAATGCACATAAGCATAAGTAAAGCATATTTGAGAGAAAAAGGGAATCAAGTTTATTTTACAAGCAATATATGCGAGATACAAGTGTGCACATCTGAAGCTACATGAACTAAGATAGAAGAACCAATTTCATCATTGTGTTTATACAAAGTTTAATTCAAGTGTAGTAGGTTTTCATATTGTATCTTTCAGCTTTTATAGAAGCAATTATATTAGGTGCATTGAGTATTCAAGTGAGTTAACTTGAAAGTGTCGCAACAGTTGAGGTTGTGTGCCGCACTGGGATTAGAGTTAATCCTTAGGTTTACAAAGAGTCTTTGTAAATGCAGTTTTTGGCTCAATGATTTTAGTGGAGTTTGGAAAAATTCTACTGAGTAGTAGGTCGTGGTTTTTTCACCTTTTGAGCCAGGTGTTTTCCACATAAAATATCTGTGTACTTTACTTTCAGCATTTATTATTCCGCAAACTGCTGTAGTTAGAACACTTAGAAGAACCAGCTTCTTCTAGTGCGAAAATTAGGTACCACACAAATCAACCCCCTCTTGTATGGTATTGACGTTTAGAACACCTAGTTGTTAAGTAGTTGATGCAAGATATGCAGGACTTAGAGGTAAAAAAAGTAAAAGAGGAAGCTATAATCGAACTGATATGTTAGTTATTAAGGTCCTCGAGGTCAATTCCAGAGTTCTCGAGCTATCACGGGCAATTAGGGTTGGGATAACAGTTATAAACTAAATAAGGGAGGCCTTTTATGGCCAATGATAAGCAATAATGAAGAACAAGTATGAAGATAATAAATAAGAGCAATAATATAAGGATAGTATGTTAGAGAGAGAGAGATAGGAGAATGTTCTTCTATATTTCGTATGGAGTAGTTGGAGCAACATACCTTACAAATTGTTAATTACTTTATATAGGAGCAGAATCCTAACATAGTACAAAAGGCATTAATTACAAATATAGGGGGATGGGAAAACTAGATAGCACCAGGCTCAACCAGTACTAGCTGCACGCCTTGAAAATTCCCCATTGCTAGCATTGTTGTTAAGTCAGAGGTTGACAAACCTCGAGGGATGGAACTCAACCGATGCCTCGCAACCTCGAGACCTCGTGGTTATCTTCTGAAATGCATTAGTGATCAGAAACTAGACCCTCCAATTTTGTCGTATACAATCATGTCCTATTTATTAGACCAGTAGGTTTCTTGACTGTTCCTCATCACTACTCTAACGAGGTTAGTCTTGATACTTACTAGACACCGTTGTGGTGTGATCATACTACACTTCTGCATAATGCTTTGGCAGATCCAAGTATTGTTCACTAGTAGCTGCGCGGATTCTTGCCGAGGAGACTCAAGGTATTTGTAGGCGTTGGAGTCACCTTCCTATTTTATATTCATATTGTTATACTTATTTCCATAAGATTGCATTTAGAAGTTGAAGCAAACTCTTTAGAGCTTATGACTTGTACTACCGGATTTTGGGAATTACAAAATTTTTAGGGATATTTGCTTCAAGACTGTTAAATTTCATTTAATATTGTGGTATTTAGTATGATCTAGGCTTACCTAGTCCCTATAATTAGGTGCTATTACGATACCTAAACACTGGGAAAGTTTTGGGTCGTGATAAATTGGTATAAGAGCTCTAGGTTCATAGGTGCTACGAGTCATAAGCGAGTTTAGTAGAGTTTTGCGGATCGGTATGGAGACGTCTGTACTTATCTTCGACAGGCTAGAAAACTATTAGGACAATCTCATTTGTTTCATTCCTATCGTCCGAGCTTATTGATATTAGAGTTTGATATTTTATCCTTCCTTTCTCTCACCGACGGTGAGGACATGAGCTGCGATTGTTGATAACGCTGCTTTCGGAGCATGTGTTTCCAGAGGCAAAGGTAGATGCCAATGAGGATTATATGCCGCAGCTAGACCACACTCCAAAGCGGTGAGTTTCCCTTAGTTAGGTTCCAGGGTTCAGGGTGAAACAACCAGTTGTCCCAATTCAGCTCATTGTTAGGGTAGCAGCATTGAGAAAGGGCAATTCAGATATGCAAGGTTCAAGGACAATGACCCTCTATATTCAGTGGTTTGGCTTAAGAGAGCACAAGGGGTTTTATAGAGGAGTACCATCACAAAGGGAATACCCTCAGTGTAGATGCGTAAACTATCACTCACGATTAAAAATGCTTCGGCCAAACACACATGACTACGATCAAATAGCTAATACAACAAAACTAAAGTAACCTAGGGATGCCCAACCATCGCTAAACAGAAATCGCAGGCCACTACTTCGAATATACTTTGGAAAGGACAAATTAAAATAGGCTTCCCTCAACAAGAAAAATCAAGCTTCGACCATGTCAGATCCAAATAACAACGGCTTTGACCTGCTTAGCCTACAAGCTATGAACCTTCCGAGGTGCTAGAAACATCATCAATAATGACTTGAAATCGAGGTTCTTCTTGAATCGATGATCGGTCTAGAAAAACTATTTCAAAATACCTTAACGAGCGAAAAACAAAGCCTACAAAAAGACCACGGGAAAAAAATCGTAAGAGCCATTGTCCCCTCGAAATCGAGCCTATAGGCCGCACACTAAAAGGTCTCCACGACCAAATAGTGTAAGAGTCGTTGTCTCCAGCTTGAAAATTGACAACTTGAGGATCAAACTAAGCTCGAATTGTAACTCGATTCAGAGACCGGATAAAAATAGTTAACTATGCAAAACTCCGATCCACATTTGAAAGGTTCTCAATGGACAAAATAGCGTCAGAGGCACTATCACCGTTCGAGAAATTGAAAGTACCAAGGGTGAATTAAAGCTCGAGTTGCGATACGACTGAGAGACTGGACCCGAAATGGCTAGACTACAATATCCCTAAGGGCATGGCATAAATGCCACTATAGCTAGTCGAGTGAGCCTCTGGGCCACCCACCTCTAAGGTCACTTCGACCCGAAGCACAAGTTATTGCACCATCCGCCCATGCAGGCACGAAAGAACTTGAGGGTTAATTAAAGCTCGAATAATGCGACTCGGAGACTGGACCCGAAATGGATAAACTATAATATTGCTAAGGACACGACATAAATGCCACTATCATCAGTCGAGTGGACCTGCAAGCCACCTGCTTGTAAGGTCACTTCGACCCGAAGCACAAAAGGCTCTCACTGTCCGCCCATGCAGGCAGGAAAGAACTTAAGGGTCAATTAAAGCTCGAATCGTAGCACGACTCAGAAACTGGATCCAAAATAGTCTAAACGAAAAATGCCCAAGGGAAAGAAATGGGAATAAATACTACATACCCCGTATGGGCATAGATAATTTAAAGGCATCAAGGCTCGAGTCGAAGCCCGACTCAGAGGCTAAGCCTAAATGGCCAAGCAAAGCATAGAGGTCCCAACACCTACTCACATCAAGGATCGCACCTAAGAGCCCCTAGCTTGTCCGATCAGTTCTGGATGCTCGACGATCCCACTAAACATAGAAACTAGCATGCCTAGTCAAAAGCAATAAAAGAAAAGAGATGCAGAAGAAATAAAGCTCCAAGTTTCTTCTTATATTACATACGCAAATAATGGAGGGGCTCCCTCTCCATCTACAGACATGCTCTATATATATAAAATACGAAGCCAAAAAATGGAAAAATCTTTGCTCTGCTCACAAGGGCTATAGCTTTTCGGGTTTTCTCTTCCCCTTGTCAGAAGGAAGTGACTACACGTCATGCTCGATCACCCTTGCTCCAGCCAATTTCTCTTAGAGAATGAAGCAGTCGCACCGATCTCCTCGAGCACTTCTCTTCAAGATCTACAATAGAAATATTCCTCGATCCTCTTTTCCTCATCGAGGGCTCTCTTCTGCTCGGCTTTAGCATCCGCAGCATCTTTCATACAAATTTCTATCTATTGATCAACATTGGTCCGACTCAACACCGCTTTAGGTTGGGGCACAAATTATCTCGGCCCTAATATTTGAGAGATAAGATTGAAGTTTCTTGATCATATCCACTTAAATTGTGGCATTAGCATGAGCCTAGTGGAGTTGGGCTTCGAAGGCGTAGACCTTGGTCGAGGCGCCCGTCTGCTCTAAAGCTTGAGCTTGCACCTGAGCCCTTAGCTCACTACATGCAGTCCTGACGCAGTCGATGTCGCCCTTGATGTACTCCAAGGCCTCCATTTTTTTTTGCAGCTAATATAACAAATGTGGGTTAACCTTATGTTCCAAGGGGAGCAAATCACGAGTTGCAAAAAATTACCTACTCCATTAAATAGTTCTCGTAATTCAAGCTCTGGTACGCCTCATATTTCTAATTGATGCAACTTAACCTCTTTCTCCTTGCTAAGGAGCCTAAGGGACTCGCCCTCGTCCATAACTTCTTAAAGCCTGGACCCTTGATGGAGCAACTCAGACATATGCCTATCACAGGCCTACACAAGGAAATCTCAATAGGGGAGGAGGATCCGGAATACATGAAAACTTTTCCTAAACTTAGCACGAAGTGAAGCCGACGAACTTTCTCGAAGTCAGAATACACTCATGTTGATCTTGCCTCTTCGGCCTTAGAATAATCGACCTCGGGAAAAGCATATTCACTCGGAGTAATCGTCACCCAAAAATCAGATACTACGAGAGCAGCACACCTGGACGATGCCCTCTCATCGGAAACACGGGCTGGTTCAGCACCAATTAAAGCTCCATCACATCGCGAGTGCTAATCCCTCTAATCTCCATCGTCACTGGGATCAGAGGTCGATGACTCCTTCCCCTCTTCGGAAGAACACTGCCTCATTCCAAAGAGTCGCCCAATATCTGCAAGCAGAAAATCCAGTACAAATAATAAGGGAAAATGTTACCTCAAACATACGAAGGCCGAGGAAAAGGCAACATGCGCACATACCTTGGTATTTTGCTCCCTATCTGATGCATAGTAGAGCTTGCCACTGACGCTCATCGCAGGCTGAATGGGTTACCAGCCTCTGGACCCAGCCGGGCAGGTCAAGGACTTCGCATGGTGTCCATGAAGTTGTTTCAACAAGGGAGACAACATTATTACTCAACTGAGTTTCACTATAAAAAAATTTGAAAATGCATAAAGACGCTCAAGTCACGTGTGCAAAAGATCTACGGGGATAAAGTCGACCGTCCAGACCTGGACAAATCAATTGGCCAATTCTCGACCCTAATCTTCTTAGTCGTCGACAATAAGTAGCATGGACGAATGAAAGTTTAGGATTAGCAGGCCCTGGTGATGAAAAGGTCGATACATCCTAACGAGGTGACTAAGTATGAATTTAAGGCCAGCCCTCTCTGCAAAGGACCTCATCCTCAGTACCACTTGCCAAACCGATGGATGTATCTGCACCAAAGTAACCGGGTACTTCAAATGAAAATCAAGCATGAGCCTATCAAGGGGTCAAAAGCGGAAGGGTAAAGGTATATGCTAAAAAATCCATCAGTAGAGTCTGCAACACTCTCATCCAAGGGAAGCACCTACAATGCTATCCCCTCGCTCTACCCACAGTATTTTCTCACCATCTCTAGATCTTCCCCTTTTATCAATGACACCATCTTCAGAGCGAACTCTCATGGTTCCTAAGCGCTGGGAGTAGCACTCCCTGCTCTCTACTAGGATGGCCCTGAACTGGTCGCCATAAATATGGTAGAACAAATAGATCAAAGCAAGGGCGTGCACCAACACTCTTTACACCTGAAGAAATGAAGAATCCTATGACAAAGAGGAATATTAGCTATCTAAAAAAAGTAAGGTCTTGCGAAGAAGCCGAAGCCACCCCACATATATGCGAGAAGCAGCAAAGTCTCGCCTACCCAGAGTTATCCCCGATAAACCTACAGTCCCGATGCAGGTTGACGGGGTGATACCCGATCTCGAAATCAACCTTCAATGAGAAGCCATGACTCGGGGAATTGTCCGTGTTATCTCCAATGTCGAGGCAATGCTCTACCCCCAGGATCCCCACCAAAGAAAATTCAGACTTCAAGAAGTTTCAACTTCATCACTCGATGTAAGGCAGTACCCGATCTCAAGATTCCTTTTCAAAAAAGGAGGATTAAACACAAGTTAGGATCACGAAAACTCCCTGAAGGTTCGAGGCACTGCCCGAGTATAGGCAACTCCTTAGCATAAATTTATCATATACATTATAAGAAGGCTATCTCTGTCAAGATCAAAAGGGGACCCCTAGGTACCCGAGGCTGACTTTCATTCAGGATAACATCCGTGAAGGCCCCAAAATTCGGTGTATTATCCCCATACACCTCGGAGGGCCCCGAAAGTTCGGGCCTATCAGATGAATTCAGAATTGGTCCAAGGTAAGACATAATTCAAATATAAAACTACCAAGGACGAGTGGTATATATATATATGAAATGCAAGTACGTCCTAAATGCTAGCTCTAGCCATACACAACAACATCAACTCCAAGATCTGTATGCAAGGTGTAGAAGTGTATTATGAGTACAACAAAACCTATATACTTAATAAGTAGCTAATCTAATCTCATGTTGAAAGAGTGATGATATCAGGAGATTGTCAGAGTCCAATACCAATAGCCAATAACAACTCATAATAATATAATGAAGACGAGTAGAGTAATAACTTTACAGATATTATGCTCACCAATTCACAATATCAGATAAGACTGTCCGTTTACCAGTTAGCATGAGAAAAGTATATCTCTATGCCTACATGCCAATATACATGTCAAGTCATCAAATGTCATCTTAGCATTTAGCATGAGCATAAAACATCTCTATGCCTAGATATCATGTAATTAATTTCATAGTGATATCATTAAGTACACTCACTCTGAGCACACTCAAGGTGCCTGGCTCAAATGCTCTCGCTCATTACACAAACAAAATCACACATCATTGTCTGGGTACCTACCTCAAAGCCCCATACTATGACACACACTCACTCAACATTGTACGAGTACCTACCGCCAAAGAACATATAAATCATTATTCCCGCTCTCACTATAATATCATACTCTAGAGGGGCGAATCTTGGCCAAAGCACGAATCAATATTACATTTTCCAATCATGGCTATGTGTAGAACCAAAATCCGTACCATTTATCCCAGGGGCCTAATGTACGCATTGATATCCATTGCCACATGAAACCCTATCTAAATACCATTCACTACATGACTATGGCCCGTATCAATCATCAATTCGCTCGAGTCTCCATATGCCAACAACTCATAGCCACATAATCAATAATACAATATCATAAGTTTAATATTACACACATAGTCATATTGATTATGATATCCTACATAGGCATAACTAAATTATCTATATATAAATTGACTTCTTATATTTTTATAATATTAAATAATTATTTTAAATGACATTCACGCTTGACAATTATTTTTTATCATTTTATTGGCTATTTTTAAAATTATTTTAATTAGTAAAATGGGTATTTAAATAACAACCCCTAATGTACACCCAAAATGGACCCCCAGCCCAATTTATTAAACCAAAGCCCAATTCTCCATTATTTGTGCCACTAAAATACATTTTCCCTATTCAGATACGATATCTTCTTTTTGAGGTATTGCTCGTGAATTAGCATATTACTGACCTTTGAGTCTTACATGAATTCCCAAATTAGAGGAATTGCCCCCACAATATGTTGTTGTTTCCTGGCTTATCTGATGGCCTTGGTCCTGAGGTCTATTGCTCCCTTACTTGCCGATAACTTTCATTTCCATTTAAAAACCCACTTGTTTCCGGCCTAAACACTTCCGCTGTCATCCTTATCATAGAACACACATATTCAAAACCCTATATCTTATGTTTGTTGCACTATTTTGTACTGACTTTAACCAATCCTTGTGCCTCACCCCAAAGCATATTGATTATTACCAATTTAATGCTCTTGTTGTTTTTCTTGACTTGTGATGTTTTGATATGCTAGCCAGACCCCATTTTGTGCAATTGGAAAGCTGGTGACAAATTTTGAAATTATTTCTCATTTGTTATGACTAAAAAGACTCAGAAAGGGGAAATGAACAGAGGAACGAAATGAACGTCAAAGGAAAGAGATGATTCCTAAAAGAGAAAACTATGAAGTAGAGAACTATCAGATGAGGATACCAACTCTAATGACCATGACATGCACCTATAGTTATTCTGTCAATCAAACTTGATGTTCAGCTCTTATTGTACCCTTTCGCCATGAAACTAGGCTTCAATACTCTGCTTATCTAATTTGATTCGCATTCCTTATTCGGCTTGTAGTGCCCAAAGGGTTTTCACCATCAATCCTCTCTTATTTGTTCTTTCTCTCAACTTACCGCTGTCTCAAGGTGCCTATGATGGCTTTCACCCATAAGATTCTATCATTTTTTATTTCTCCCAACTTTCGTCGTCTTGCAATACCCGTAAAGGTTCTTATCACAAAGATTCTTTCACCTTTATCAACTTTCATCGCTTTACGGTATCCGTGAGGGTTTTCATCACTAAGACTCTTTCATTCTCACTTTCAATGTTTGGACCGGAGTGTTGCCCTTGACATTAATTACCATCACCTGCTTGACCTAGCAGTTCTCGAAGACTGATCGGAAGGTCTTTCTTTAGACCGTAACATGGGCCTTTGGACAGGGTTAGAAAGAAAGGGTATAAAAGGCTCAAAACAATTCAAATGGGTTAAAAACTACAACTTTCAGAATTAGATTTCTTACAACAACTACAACTTCTGCCCCAATTTATTGCTCGGTGACTTTGGACTTTTATTTTGGTGTGATTGATCCTCAGGGAGAGGCTGCCTACGTACCCTTTAGGGATCAAGTCAAACGTAGTTCAGGTGACTACATTTGTTGTTGCGATCTTTCTTCCACTTTTCTTTTCCTTTCTTCTCGTTCTTTTCTTTTCCCTTTTTTTCTTTTCTTTTATTTCTTTTCTTTTTCTTTTTTTACTCTTTTCTTTATCTTTTCTTTTCTACTATTTTTCTCTTGTTTATCCACTTAATTTGCCCGCTCGATTATTGAGTTTTGTTCATTGATTCTGAAAGAGGGATAGGAAAGAAAATATAATAAGGCTCAAAGGGATAACAAGGGATAAAGTGTTTGGATAGTAGGAAAATATGCCTTTGTCATTCCAATCTTCAAAACATACCAAGTACACAATTAAACACCTTTTGAATCACATATTTGCCTTCTATATTAGCCGATTCCTAGCACTATTTGACAAAAATCTCGGTACCATGAACGGTCCCTTTAGACTTGGGGCATTCTTGCCTTTAGCTTTAAACCGATGAGGCATGATGTATTTCCACGATATTTCTTTATGTTCTATTTTCCCCCAGTTTCACTTGATTCAGGCTTCAAAGTGTTCCAATAAGTTCTTATTTCTTTCGAGCGCCCATACATCTTTAATATTGTTTCGTTGTTAAATTGACTATTAAAACAGGCTGAGAATTACGCATGTCGTGTCACTAGAATCAACATGAAAAGAATTGTAAAATCATTAGAAATGACTAGAAACGTCAGGAGACAGAGAATTGTATTAGACCGATGGTGAAAAGGGTTGCAACAACAAAATGAACAGACTAGACTAGAATTACAAACCTAGACGGCCCTAAACAAGATATTAACTAAACAAAGAAAAGAGGAAAGATAGAAGGGTTTGATTCCCAAGACAATGTCCGGATTATAACCCTAAGATAATCCAGACAACAACAATGACACCAAAATAGACCACTAAAACTCTACTTTGGAGCGTCTTCCCAATTACCAAGCAAGGCGTCTTAGCCACTGAATATCACACAAAGATTACTGGAATTTTCACAAGTCTTTATCACATTATTCTGAGCAAACTACTTCTGGGTTTCCTCTGCCGGCTCATTCTTACAATCAATCATTCCCACCATATGCGTATCATTATGCATTGGAGATGGACTATGGCCAGTGTTTCCTGCATCTGGACTTGGCACGACAATGTCACTTGAATCAATAAACTTTTGAATTGCATTCTTCAGATTCCAACATTTCTCTATGTCGTGCCCTGGGGCACCTGAACAGTACGCGCAACTTCGAGAAATATCAAACTTCTTTGGAAGAGGGTTCGGCATTTTTATCTTAATCCGCTTCAACATGTCCAATTTCCTTAGCCTCTGGAACAAACTGGCGTATGGTTCTCCCAATGGAGTGAATGTTTTCTTTCTATGCAACCTCTCATTCTTAAATGCTTGATTGGGCCAGAAACCTGAACCAAGAGAGTTTCGGTAGGCTTGTAGGGGTGGGCAAGACATTTGTGGATGTGGAGCATATGGTGGTTCATTGTGGTTGGGGTAATGGGAAGGTGATGTACGATTTTGGGGGTTCTTTGGAGAGAGGCAGCCATGAGGAGGATGACATGGATATCTGCGGGGTTGATATTGAGGCTTAAAGTGTTTAGCAAGAGTGCCCGTTGGATCCTGTTGTTGGTGGCGGCTGTGACCTAATAGTTGGACAAAAGATCAAGTGTTGTTTAGGGGATAAGTTTGGGGTTGGTATTGATATTGAACAGGTTTGGCAAGAACAATACCGGACCTTGTTGTGGATGGGGCTCAGCAACATTTTTTGTCAATGGCAGGACCATCCCGAGTAACCTATTCATACACTTCAGCCAAAAATCCTTAAAACTCCCCTTGGGTTTCTTTTCCTTCTAAAATGGGGAGGAGCAATTTGGGACAATGTCTTTATTATACTGAAAATATCCCACAAAATCTTGAGCCATGTCACTCAATGTAAGTCATTTGCCAACATCATGACATATGCCATTCTAAAGCTTACCTAATCAAGCTCTTACTGAAGTATGGCATTAACAAATTATCTTTATCCCCAAGACTTTTCATTTCATCGTAATAGACCCTCAAGTGAGTTACCGGATCTCCATTCCCATCGTACAAGTTAAATTTTGGCACTTTGAATCCAGCGGGCAGGCGAATATCAGGGGATACAGAAGATTCTTTGTAGGACATGTTACCATGGTCTCCCATTCCTGGCATGTTTTTTAAGGATTGTTCTTTTGGCTTTATAGCTATTTCATCTCGCCCTACTTTTCCTGTGACCTGTTCATTTCCGGTATGAATCTTATCCCGATGGCTCTTCCCGTATACATTATTGGGGGTAGTGGATATGACAGGAAACATTGGTGGTGGCGGGGGTGGTGCTTTCCCAGTTATCCAGGCTTGATGCATGCCTGCCATGTACAGTCTTAACATCTACACCTCTTCACTCAACCCATTATCCCGTGCATCCACCTGTTGACGAGTACCAGTACTAATTACATCAATTCTGTTGTTGTTTGCCATTGCCATTTGCCCTTGTGTTGCAACGAGGAATTAACGTTTTAAAACCACAAACCAACCACATTTCTGGAATGACAAAATGAAGCCACCATGTTAGCATTAGGGTATTTAGCTTATTGATTTTTCTTTCCTTTCTTTCTTGTTTTTTCCTCTAGTTCCTTTTCTTTTTGTCGTTTTGTGGTTTTCCCTTTTTGTTATGGTCGAATCCTACGTGGATTTCCTACGTATCGTGACCCTACATGAATCAGACCGAGCGTAGCTCTTGCAAATTAAATGCAAAATTTTGTTGTGTTTTTTCTTTCTTCCTTTTTGTTTTTCTTTCGAAGGGTTTTCCAAATTGCTTTTCTTGAAAAGAAACTACAAAAACAGACTCAAAATACAGACCTGATGATAACAAAAACTCGATCAAGAGAACATCAAAGCTTCACATCCTGGGACCCATGGGGCAGTACTCGGCATCGCCATAGGCTTCCGCAAGACTAAGAAGGTTTCAATGTCAATTGCGACTATTTTTTACAACAACTGGCCATGTAATGGCTTTTTGACAAAGTGGCTATTTTTGTAAAGTTTTGGTTGAGAAGCCAAAGCTCAATTTGCAGATACAGCCTTTCAGCACCTTCAAAAATGAGATTTTAAGGTTGTTCCCGCAAACTATTTTGAAAATGACTACGGGTGGCTATTCTTGCAAAAATGGCCTTCCAGCGACCTTTTGAGGGACATTTGGCTTATGTTAAGCAAGAATGGCATCACCCGACTTATTTATAATGAAAATTAAAATTTTACATTTATTGGTTATTTTTGCAAAAGAGGTGGTTGGACCCGGTGATGGTTGCCTATGTATCTTACACTTGGTAAGAATCAAACCAGTGTAGTTCGGATTGGCTAAATCAAAACTATTTTTGACCAACAATTTACTTTCTATATTTTTTAAACATTTTTCTTTTTCTTCTTTTATCCGACAGCATTTTAGTACTATTTGGGCATTGGGTTTTTCAAATCAAATGGTTATCCACACTTAGTCCTAACCTTATTATTGTCATAATTTTTCATTCAAACCGGTCAACATGCGAAGTCGAGCAAATAAATGCAAGTAGCACATAATATGCATCATGATGGTCATTTCACTTCGGATCACCTGTCCTAGACGGGCCCAACCCCTATGTTGAGTCCCCTAAATCAAAATGCGTGTGATGCAAATAAGCATCCTACTAGGGATCCGGCATGAGTTTATTGTTCTTCTAGGTTTAAACCCGAGGTTTATTGGTCTAGGCCTGGCTTACCCGAGCGGACAACTCGGGTTGAGGGGGACAGAGGCGGACCCAGGATTTAAAGGTAGCGGGTGCACTGTAACAGTACCTTAACAGTATTTTTAGGCAGTAGGGCACGACGGAAATAATTACTCGATGGCTTTAGGCGGACTAATAACTGATGATTGCATGTGGGCTATGAAAAGTAAGGAAGAAGTTTTATGTGTGGAGAGAGATAACTGGAGAAGAAGATTTTGATGTGGGGATTTAACTAAATGTAAAAGGGGTGGGTCCATTACAAAAAACTAAATCAAATACACTAAACAACAACCACTATCCATTAAAATCCCAGTAGGTGTGGTCTGGGGAGGGTAATGTGTACGCATACCTTACCTCTACCCGATAGGGCAGAGAGGCTGTTTCCGATAGACCCTCGGCATATAAAAATAGAAATAAAAAAGAAAACAAGAAAAGATAACTCATTAGTAACTCTAGTAGTAACAAGTCAAACAACAAAAATATTAAATAACCTATTTATAAAAATAATATACAATCAAACTAATTAAAATATTGTTACCTTGTTCTAGTTGCTCGAGAACATCTAAATCTTCCTCAACATTGTAATGGCTCTCTTCAAAGCACTGATTTAGAAATACTGATATCGGCAAACAGAAAATTGATGGAATGACTTTCTGTAAGTCTTTGGTTGAGTTATTTCCTGGCATTGTACCAACAAGATATTCTCGTATATGGTTTAAATGAAATTACAGCAGGGTGCTAGACCCTTCAGATTTCTCAATGAGTTTATCATACTTTATGAATAGCAAAGCAGCAGGAATAAATCAAAGTAGTTATTCAATCTTTACTTGTAGTAGTTTAGGTGACAAAATGAAGAGATTTATAGTGATCTTACGGTTACAAAAGCTTGAGTTCGTCAACAAAACTAATCATAAATACAAATTGTCACTAAGCTTAACAAAAAAGAAACACACATTGTCACTAGAGCAAATAGAAAAATTAGAGTAATAATACACTAAGTAAAAGAAAAAAAGGAATGGGGTAATAATAACTAAAACTATGGGTGGGAAGCAGCTTTGTAGCTGCAGAGATTTGAACCCAGGTATTTGGCATGAAAGCACCAGAATGTATATATCATAATTTGAAAGTATATACACACATATATCGATATTTTCTTCCGAAGTTACCGGGTGCCGGTGACCCTCTCCTCTCCACGTGGGTCCGCCCCTGGAGGGGGAGGCAGCGTACCGGGATACAGAAGCTTGCTCGGCTTTGCAAATTATTCAAACCTCGTTCTAAATTGGTAAAAAGACTCTAACATAAGAGAAGCTACATGAAGTGCACACTTCTCCATGATGTAGAAGACTCAGAAAGAGGAAGGGATTCGCGATAGTTTATATACAATTCAACAAATATTAAAGCGGTAAATATTTAGCACGTATAGCATGGAACATATATCAAAATCAAATAAAGCCAAACATAACAATTTAACTAAGCTCGAATTCTTGAACTTTGAACCGAAGTTCTGGGTTCTTGTCCACAACAGAATCGCCAGAGCTGTCACACCTCCCTTTTCCGCTTTACTACACCCCGTGAAAGGTATAATAAAAGGAGTTTTTCCAATTAAAGGACAACCAAAACGGAATTCATTTTATGTCAGATCCAAAGTTGCCACTTGGGAGATTTATGGTGTCCCAAGTCACCAGTATGAATCCCGAATCAAGGAAAGGATTTGACTCTATTAAACAGTCGTGAACTAGAAATCCGGGTTAGGAATTCTGTTAACCCGAGAGAAGATGTTAGAAACTCCCAAGTTTCGTAGTTCTAGCACGGTTACTCAACAACTATATTTGGTTAAAATATCTGATTTTAATACATGTTAAACCTATAGTGCAATTTTAAAGTTATTTACCGCTTTTTGACAATTATTATTTTTATTTAAGAAAGCGATCATCGTTTAAGAACGTGTTTTCGGATCACGTCACATGAAATACACCCGGATCCTTGTCACATTCTTATTCAACGTTTTCGGATTTGGATTTGGGTCGCATGAAATGCACCCGTAATTTTATTAAAAGACGTACCTAAAACGACTATTGGGTTATTATATTGTGGGAAGGCCGTAAAATTTGCTCAACGTGCCGTCCCGAATACTAAATGTTTTTTGAACTAAGTAATTAATGAAGGCCCCGCAATTTGTATATCTGTTTGTTGAGGCTCGTCTCTTTTTTGTTATTAAAGCCAAACTAAAGTAACTAAATTCTCTATTTTTTGTTTTGTCTCTAAAAAGCCAATTAATTCACATTTATAAATCCGAGCCTCGAATTCAAGTCCACATTCAAACAAAAGGGAATATCTTTTTAGTTTGAACCCGCTACCTAATTCAAAAGCCTAAATCCATATTGCCAATTAATTCTCATATTCCTAATATAATTCTTAAGAGTTTTTATTTGGCATGGCACACCTCAAATTATTCCAAAGGGTTTTATTATTCGAAATTGTTATAATGGGGTTACATGAAATGTACCCTCAAATTTACGAATTAGACATTATGACTATATCACGGAACCGTACCCATAATAACGATAATTTCAACGAAATATGACACACGAAGCAACAATATAAAAATCAACGGAATATGACACCGGAAGCAACAATATAAAAAGATTATTTATGTATTTCAGTGGTTTGTTGTAGTAGAGAACACGACAAAAGATCAGATTTAGAAATAAGAGCTTGGAGTTACAATCAAGTCTATTTTGAAGTGTACATTTATGAACAATTGGTCTTTCAACATATATAAATCATTCTCCATGATCAGAAAATCAACGCGTGCCCGTTTTTTATATGATAGAAAATGAAACCTATTCTCTCACAGTTTATAGCATCCTACTTAAGGCAAGTATTACATGGAATCCGAATTCAATACACCCAGCTTTCAGTTAAGTGTATTAATGTTCTCCTCATTAGTTGAAATTAAATCTAACAAATAAACTCAGGCAATAGCAACAGATAAACTAAACAACCACAATGATTCCATAACAAAGCAAATCTAAGAACAATTTTATAGAGAACATACCTAATCTGCATAATCATCAAATTTAGAAGAGAAGAAAGCCAAATCAGCTCAAAATCTCTGAATCTTAAAACAAACAAATTTCTGATCGTAACCTCGACGAATCCAGCCCCGGCAGACGAAACTTGAACGGCAATACCTCAACTCAGTCACAACTCCACCGGTTGCAAACTGAAAACTCGCCGGTGACGGAATCCAGATGAGCCAACCAAATGAGCGTACGAACAGAAAAACATTAGAGACAGTCGAAGCTGCTTGATCTCGTCGTTTCCGGCGATGTAACAGTGAAAAAGAAAGAGAGGGAAGACGAGAAAACGAGAACGGCGTGATAGCAGTAGCGTTCACCGGATTCAATGGTGGTCGTTTGTGTGTTGTGTTCGTCGTTGTTGTTCTAACATCTAGTGGAGACGGGCGGCGATGGGGTTTTCCAGCGGGTTAAAGGGATTAGCAAGCTTTTGGTGATGTATTTTCGTGTGTGTGTTTTTTTCTTTTTTGTTTTTCCTTTGGAGCTAAAGGAATTTTTGAATTTTTTGTTGTGAAGAAATGATCCAATCTCTTTTTCTGTGTGTTCAGCCGCCTTTTTTATGGTGTATTTTTTTTGTTTTCTCTTGTGAATTTTTTTTCGCCCCTTTCTCTTTGTGTGCATGTCTGTGTTTTTTTGGGGCAACTAAAATATTTTGGGGAGGGTTTTTTGGGGGAAAATTTGGTATAGAATGCGCATAGTAGTCCAATTCCGTTCGTCATTTCCATCCGGGAATCACTTCACTCCAGCGCCTCGTCTTCTTGCATCTTTTTCAACTTTGAAAATCGACTAAGCGTTGCTCCAAGCCTACTTGTTTTTCAAATGTTGGCCAATGTGAATTGAAAACCAAGCCTTTTCACTATCCTCTTCTTATTATTGTTCTTTTTTTTTCTTTAATTAATTAAAAAACCTAGACTAAATTCCTTGGTTAATTCAAATTGTTAAATTAAGCTAGTTATCTAACTATATAAAAATAATTATTTTTTTGTGATTTTTGATTAATATCATAATTAACTCAATGTAATTAATTTCTAAACGCAAATTGAACTTAAGGCGACATAAAATTAAATTGTGACACTTTTATGGTTTTTCTATGATTTTAAAAAATATTAAAATGTATGAAATGCAACTAAATAAAGAAAAGTACCTCAAAATCAATTAAAATTACTTTGATCTATTTTTAGAAATTATTTTTATGTAGGGCAAAAATCACGTGCTCACAGAATTTTTTTTCCACATTTATGCAGATTATTATATTGTGTTGTCTTTAATTCCTAAATATCTTTATTTTTTACCTTATTCAATTTAAATACTTTTGATTATCATATAAAGCTTGAAATGTTCAAAAATGACATTAAATATCAGAGAAACTTCATTACTCCTATATATAAATTACTTTGGCTTTTCTTGAATATTTGACCCTCACAAACATTAAAAAGGACTGTTTTCCTCTATCCTCCATGCCGTGAGATTTGAGAGTGCTCTTCGTCAACCATAAATATGAACATCTGAAGCTTTTCATGTTATGGATAAGATCTACATATATAGGAATAATATTATTGAAAAATTCAGTTTTGTTATTCAATTTTGCATTAAATTTATTTAGTTATAGGCATTAAATTCATTTTTCTTGCTCTATTGGGAGATTCATTTAATTATAATTTTAACAATGTTCTATATTGATCTTGTGGTATAACTTATAAGTAGTTATTTTCATTATCTATAGAATCACTTTTGTTATAATTTGGGCGTGAGGTGGTTCTTATATATGCTCATATAAATATTAGAAATATCACAAACATGGGCTTGGAGACCATATGAAGTTGGTCCAACTAGTGTAACTAAGAAAGTTTTTAAAAATAAGACAATTAGAAGAAAAAAATACAAGAAAATTTAGTGGGGCGGGGCGGGTGGATTTGTGTGTGAGTACTGGTGAAAATGCTATGCGAGGCGGGGCAGAACGGGTTAAAATTTTGCGGGTTACGGTAGAACTCGTGCCGCAATTGCCCCGCCCCGCCCCATTTGCCATTCCCACTGGTAGTTACGTCATAATCCTCTACATGATGGTGCCATCGCAAGGCAATATGAGGCGCAAATGAGTGATTATATAGCAAAGGTACAAAGGTAATACTACCGGTACTATTGTCCCCTTTATTTATACTCTTCATGTGTACATGGGCGACTCAACACTATTGGAGGCCTAAAGCCAAACTAGCATAAGAGGTTTTTAACAATTTTTTCAAAAAAAAAAAAAAAAACTTACTATATACTATAATTTATGTAAAATCTAATTTTCTAGCTTTTTGAGATGCAAAATTATGAATAATTATTTTAATATAAATTTCTTCTAATAATTATTTTCAATTGGTACTATAGATAATCCATTTGATCTTTCTGCCATGGTTGATTTTAAGTAAGATTTTAATATGATTCATTAACTTGACGTAAAAATAAATTTGTGTTGCTTTATTTACAATATACTTCTCGCATGCTTTAGCTTGATAGATGAAAAATAAAAAATAATAGGATCTCTTGGAGCCACAAATGAAAAATATAATAGTAGTAATGTTTGATTGAGAATATAGAAACTTTAAAAAAAATTATGAAAATCAAGAAAGAAAGTGGAAAGATTTACGTAAATAATATTTAATGAGGAAAAGACATAATCACTTGATTCCTTTCATAATTTTTGCATTTACGTTAGGGGCTTAATTTTAAAGAATATAGATATTATTCTTTTCAGTCTTTTACCAGGATATATAATAAGATTAAAAATACTTAATTAAGAAATAAATTATAGGGTAAAAAATGGGGCTCCCTAAAGTTGGGACCTAAAGCGTGGGCTTCAGTGGCTTTACCCAAAAATCGGTACGGCATGTATAAGTTCTTTATATTATTAATAAAACTAGCCCTAGACACATTGCCTAATGAATTTGCTTAAAGAAAAGGTCATGTTGTCTATTGTACAAATGCAGAAAACAAGATCCTTTTTGCGGGCATGTATAATCCAAAAATAATTTTTACGTGATTCCAAATATTAAAGTATAAGATGAACTTCTTATAAAAATAAAATAAAAATCCAAGGTTATCTTATGTATTATATTTTTTTGCAAATAGACTTACAAATAGTAAAAGAGGTACTGTATTGTATTTTTTACTTTTTGGTTGTTGTGGTTTTTCTCTAATATTTAAAACGAAAATGGGCCAAAAATGTCCCTCTACTATATTAAACAGGATATCAAAACTCTCTGTTAAAAGTTGCACCCGTATCTGCCCATGCCGTCTAAAAATGGGCTTACAAATGCCCTTATCCACTAACGGAAGACATGTAATCCTAATTTAAAACGTATAAGGGCATTTTAGACCCTTTTCAGATTGTACAAGGTCATATACGAGTCAGTTATAGTAGTCAATTCTCAAGCAATTCACACCATATCAGTTTACTCACACACCTATTTTGGACCAACAAACTAATTATCACAGCAAGTAACTCATTCATAGACACAAACTAATTATCACAGCAAGTAACTCAATCATAAACACAAACTAATTATCATAGCAAGTAACTCAATTATCATAGCTATTTTAGACCCTTCATTGATGTCTGATTACTCCTATTAATTGGGTCATCTTCTCGATTTCGAGTTGAGTTCTAATTTAGGTTTAATTGTTTTTCATCTTTATCAGTTTGTTTTGGAGATTTCTCATAGACAATGTCGCAAAGTTTGAGTAGATTAAATGAGTCAATTAGGATGTGTCATTGTGGACTTGCTGCTAATTATTTCATGGCGTGCACTCCTTTAAATGCTTGAAGATGATTTTTCAAGTGCCTAAGCATGAGGTGCGTATATTTATTGGTAGGTTCTTTTAATTATTTCGATTTGATAATAATTTCCTTTTTTTTTGGTTTTAGGATGAAAAATGTCCCTATTGGGAATGGCAAGATAAGGAGCTTCCTCATAGAATTTCAAACCTCATATGCAGTTTAAAGAAGGAGAAGGAAGCTATAATCCGTGAAAAAAATGTATTCCAAAGAAAAGTTGCCGATCTTGAGAATGTTATGATGTCCGTCGATCACGGAGGAATAGAATCCTTGGAATTGGAAAGAAATGTTCTAATGAAGAAAGTGGTTGATTTAGATTACTCAGCTCTGCGTGATGCTAAATGTCAATATGTGGATTAATTGTTGTGTTTTATAATGTAATGAAATTTTATGTTTTTGTGCAAGGATTCAATGAAGTCATTCCCATTCATTTGAATGTTTCTGTCTATGATTGAGTTACTTGCTATGATAATTAGTTTGTGTCTTTGATTGAGTTACTTGCTGTGATAATTAGTTTGTGTCTATGATTGAGTTACTTGCTGTGATAATTAGTTTGTTGGTCTAAAATAGGTGTGTGAGTAAACTGATATGGCGTGAAGTGCTTGAGAATTGACTACTATAAGTAACTCATATATGACCTTGTACAATCCGAAAAGGGTCTAAAATGCCCTTCAATATTTTAAATTAGGATTACATGTCTTCCGTTAGTGGATAAGGGCATTTTTAGCCCATTTTTAGACGGCAGGGTCAGATAAGGGCCTAACTTTGAACGGGAAGCTTTGATGTCCTATTAAATATAGTAGAGGGGTATTTTTGGCCCTTTTCCGTATTTAAAATGCTGGATAGGTTACTCACCCATGTTAGTTTGTGATGGTTCTTCCTGCTTTTGTTTTAATAATAAAGGTAACATGTCTGAAGTAGGGCAAATAGATCAGTAACAGTAGAGACATATGTATGATAGATTCAAAAAATATGCCGACTCTTTATCGAATATGACGCACGATCCTACCGAGGCAAATGGATGTTGATACCTAGTTTTTTCCTATCGCTACTAAAAATAAGGTTTTTAGCAAATGGACAAATTCTGTAATTAAACAGAAAAAATCATCACTAATATCATATAGTGATTGATTAGCAATGGATTATTAAGAAATTCTGCTAGCTACGAGTGTTTTAACGATAGATTAGCGACGACATTAGTTTTTAAGATAGAGGAATCTGACGCCGCACAAGGAATGACTAGAAGTGGATGAATCTATACACTAGAATATTTGGGAGGATCAAGGATGTCGCTACTAGGCAGCCTATCATTGAGACCAGGCCAGATGACCTATGGAGGAAAGTACAGGCAAAGGAATATTCTGTCGTTGACCATCTGAACAAAGTCCCTACTTAGATATCTATCATGTCCTTATTGCAGAACTCATAGGAACACAAGAACGCCTCGGTGAAAGTATTGAGCGAGCCTTATGTACCCAATAACAACACGAGTGGAGAAATGGCCAACATGGCAGATCAAGTGCTAGAGAGCCATAAGATTATCTTCCACGAAGATAAGCTACCACCCGAGGGTTTGAATCACAATCGAGCATTGCATATCACAGTCCAATTTGAAGACAAGTTCATTGCGAGGATCCTTGTTGATGGAGGTTCAAGCCTAAATAATTGTCCATTAGACACTCTGAAGAGGTTGGACAAAGGTTTTCCTGAGATACAGGTAGGAAGCATGAATGTGAAGGCTTTCGATGGTTCCTTGAGGGCCACGATCGGGGAAATCAATCTTTGCTTGTAGATGGGGTGAACTTGGTTCGATCTTGAATTCCAAGTGCTCGACATACCAGCCTCATATAATCTTCTATTAGGCTGGCCATGTATCCATGCCGTCGGAGCCGCTCCTTTTACACTACATCAAGTCATGAATTTTGAAAGGAACTGCCAGGAGGTAATTATTCATGGAGATAGATGTAACCCCATCTACACTAGTCAAACCAAATTGGACCTAGAAGAAGGCTAGGTCAGGAAACCTATCATCACATTGAACGGGTTAATGCCATCGAGAAGGATAAGTGGTGGATTAACAAAATAGAAAGCATACAAGTATGGTCCAGATATGAACCCGATAAAGGGTTAGAAAAGAAGCTCCAAGGTATCACCAAACCAATACAGCTGAAAAATTATGACACCATATTTGGGCTCAGATACCAGTACACATGGCAAGAGTACATGAATTTGTCACCTCTATGGTGGACCATATTATCCTCTTGAGCAGCCAATGCCACATTTGGAACAAGCTTTCAACCAAGACGACACAATATGAGGAACAACAGAAAAAGAAGTACTAGTTGGGTTAAAGAATTTGTTCTAAGAGGATGAAGATATGGACTATAGTGCCATAATTAAGGAGTAGGAGGAAGAAGGCCTTGCTATTCAGACTGTAAATAATGGAGTCATTCCTGGAAACTGGACCGCCACATCATCTCGAGCCTACCGAGTTCCTGGGTAGCTTGGAAGAATTTACCTCTATAGACGTTCTAGGCATTTATTATTTCTAGTAATTTTGTTTTAAGATTTACTTGTTTCAAAATAAATTCTTGATTCATCGAGCCAAGATTTGTCTGAACGATTTGCTGAGTTGAAATCAAACGCATTTGTTCTTTATAATTATTCATTACTATTTTTACACTTTTTCCTTCTACAGTGTTGTTATTACTTTTCCTAATAAACTAGTGACTGTGACATGTAATCAGGCAAAATAACATAAGAATAGTGACTCAGAGGAAAAAGATAAGATACCCGAGGAAATTGTCAAGGAGGTTGAAGACTTTAAGAATAAGCCTAAGTCCAACTGGGATGAGGTAGAAGCAGTAAATTTGGGAGACGTCGAGACCGTCAAGGAGACATGCATCGGCATTCACTTGTCGCCAACAGAGAAAGTGGAGTATATTCTTTTTTGAAAAGACTATAAGGACAATTTCGCATGGTCATATGATGACATGACCGGTTTGAGCACTTGAATAGTGACTCAGAGGAAAAAGATAAGTACTCCGCATGCTCCTCTTGACTATGCAAATACACAAGCATATCATCAATGAAAACTATGACAAACGAGTCAAGATACGGCCAGAACACGCTTTTCATCAAATGCATGAATGCTGCTGGGGCACTAGTTAGCCTAAATGACATCACCAAGAACTCAATGACCATATCTGGTCTTGAATGTTGTCTTAAAAATATTCGAGTCCGTGATCTTTAGCTGGTGAACGGAAATCAATCTAGAAGAACACTCTCGCTCCCTAAAGCTGGTCAAACAAATCATTTATACGAGGCAAAGGATACTTGTTCTTGATTGTTACTTTGTTCAACTGCATGTAATTAATGCACATCCTTATCGTGCCATCCTTCTTCTTCACAAATTGAACAAGTGCACCACAAGGTGACACACTAGGCTGATTGAACCCCTTATCAAGGAGATCCTAAAGCTACTCCTTTAACTCTTTCAACTCCGTGGGTGCCATACGATAGGGTGGAATAAAAATGGTCTGATTTTCCGGCATCAAATCAATACCAAAATTAATATCCCTATCTGGGGGCATGCCCAGCAGGTCCGTATGAAACATATTGGGAAATTCCTTTGCAACTAGAATAGAATGAATACTGGGAGTCTCTACATTGTCATCCCTCACAAATGCTAAGTATGAAAGACAACCCTTCCCAACCATATGCTAGCCCTTCAAGAAAGAAAACACCCTACTAGGAACATAATCGGTCCAAGCTCGCCACTCAATCCATGGCACACCCCGAATAGCAAAAGTCACTATCTTAGTATGACAGTCTAGAATGGAACAATCCATGCCTAATATAACCTCGAAGACTACCATGCATAATAATAAAAGACCTACTCGGGTCTCCAGACCCCCAATAGTCACCATGCATGACCAGTACATACAGTCTACAACAATAGTATTTCCCACCGAGTAGATACATGAACAGATGAAACAAGATACTCACGGGGCATATCTAAATAATGAGCAAAGTACGATGACACATCAGAATAACTGGAATCGGGAAATAATACAGAGGCATCTTTGTGGCAGGATAACCCCTAGCCGACTGACCTCCACCCCGAGTCGACTGAACGAGTGGGGAAATAAGTGGTGCTGAAGATGGAGGCTGACTCCTCTGCTGGGAAGACGCTTCCGTAAGACGGGGACAAAATCTCTTGATATAACACAAATATCCAAACTCGAAGCAACCCCTCATAGAAAGTAGCGGTGGGGACTGAAGGGGGCCCTGTGCACTAGGATGCCCACTAGAAGAACTAGACATAGATGAACCCGGAACTGATGGTGCTGGAGTCAAACTCTAAACTTGAAGGGAATTGAGACATGAGTGACCCTAATGTGAATTGTGAGAAACATGGCCAAATAACACACCACGGTGACCTGCACGGGCTTACTAAGCATGCCTGAATGAACAGCCTCTATCGTGCTAAAACAAGCCTGCCAAAGAAGAACTTCCAAAACTACCGGATCACCGAGGTCTCTTGGCCTCCCTCTGCTCTCACTTCTAGCGATGAACTCACTCAATCTTTCTAGCAATGTGAACCACCTCCTCATAAGAAGTTCCAAATACTCTCTCAAGTCAGAAAAATCTGTAGCTGATAGTTGAGGCCATAAATCTGATCCTCTCCCTATCCATGGGAACTAGCCAAATAGCCTGACGGGCCAACTCGGAGAACCTCATATTATACTGCATCACAGTTAGGCCCTCATAACACAGCCATTCAAACTCCTTGCGCATCTCATTCATACGGGAATGCAATATATATAGTTCTCTAGAAAGAGAATCGAGAACTGATTCTAGGTAAGAGGCGGTATACCAATAGGCCTACGCCTCTCATAAGCCTCACACCAAGAGAAGGAAGCTCCAAAAACTATATGGTAGTAAATGAGACCCCACTAGTCTCTAGAATACCCGTTGTATTCAATATTCTCTAACACTTGTCCAATAAATCCTAGGCATCCTAACCCTTTGTGCCACTAAAATTCAGAGGTTGAAGCCTACCAAACCTCTCCAATTGACGCTCATCGTAAACATAACAGAAATGTAATCATGCTTACAATTCAAGTAAACTTGATAGTAATATAAGCAATTGGTCAGTAAAGAGTTCAATACTAAGAGATTTCATATATGTACCAATGAACAAATAGCAAGTTCAGTGTCCCCACAACATCCACTCGTAAGTGCTCAACCACTCGGTACTGTATTTGGCTATCCAGCCCAGAGAAGGTCCATCCCAGAATAAACATCACTGACCGTAGTAATCCAGTACCAAGGAAATAGGCCAATCTGGCATCACAGAGAAGATCCATCTCCCAGTATAGCATTTCGGACAATTCCATCCCTCAGTTTAATCATCTACTATGCTCAGTAGGGGTGTAAAGACTCCAGAGGGGCTTCTCTAAGCCCAAGCGCTATATCAATGCCAGTTAAGGAATGATCAATATCATTGTTGTGGCGTACAGCCTGATCCCATACTATCAATCAATATTTGGTTCTCGGCCTCACTCAGTAAATAATCTCCAATCTCATACATATGGGCTAAGATGTCATAATACAAGCCCGAACAATGATATGATATGTAAAATAGCAATAATCGAGATCGATGTATGATATGATATGCATGAATATGACTGGGTATAGAATATACATGAATCTAATAACATCATAGCAAGAAACGACATCTCGAGTCTTAGCTGTGTTGGCATGAAGTCTTAACATGATAATTAACATGATTTACAACTCAACAGCTAGATCATATTATCACAACACAGATATCAATAATAAATAACCACTAAGCGGCGCTCTAGAATGATCCAGGTCGCATATCACACGGTGCACGCTCATACGCATGTCACATGGCATAACGCCAGCTTCTTAACAATCATAGAACACATAGTTTGGGGTTTCGAACTGTAGTACCAAGGTTGAAAGCGTTACTTACCTTAAGCTAAGCCAAAACACTAGCCCATGATGCCTTTTCCTCTCGAATCAACCTTCAATTACCTGGAATTTTACCAAAATCAGTTCATAACCATCAGAATATGCTAAGGGAACAAAGCCCACTCAAAAATAATTAAATTATAACAAAATTCCGAAATTGGTCAAAACCCGACCCCAGGCCCACATCTCGGAATTAGAAAAAATTTATGTTAATAGACTCCTTATCTTCCCACGAGTTCATACATATCAAAAGTACTCAAATCCGATCACAAATGACCCCTTAAATCCTTGCTCAAAGGTCTGCAATCTCAAGCCCTGGTTTCCCAAATTTTTACCCTTAATTTCCATTTATTTTCAAGCCAAATCAGCAAAATAACACCTTAGAAACGAGTTTAGGGCCCAAAAACCTTACCTCTATGAAATCCCTCTTCAATTAGCTCCATCAAGGTCAAGCCTGTATGGTGAAGAATAACTCAAAAATCGTGAAGGGATTCCTTTAAAGCTTCTAGCCCAAGATTTTCGCACTTGCAGTCCTTTTACCATTTTTTTCGTCCCGTTTCTGCGGCCTAAGACACTGCATCTACGGTTTTCATTAATGCCCCCTTTTTCCCGCATCTGCGATGATAATCCTGCACTTACGTTATCGCATGTGCTCTTCCCTAACCTCTTCTGCGGTTCCAGCTGACCTCTACTTGGCCGCTTTTGCGGCTTACTTTTGCATCTACGGGGGTCACACTTGCAGCCTCCCAACTGCAAATGTGGTTATGAAAACAGCCCCGAAATTTCAGCTGCAAACTAAACTCCAAACGTTTTTGTCAACCATCTGAAATCACCCCGAGACCACTGGGACCTCAACCAAAAGTACAAACAAGTCATATACTACCATCAAAACTTATACAAATCTTCAAAACACGTCAGACAACATCGAAACAACCAAATCACATCGGATTCAAGCCTAAGAACTCTAAAAACTTTCAAATTTGCTCTTCATCAAAAAGTCTATCAAACCAAGTCCGAATAACCAAAAATTTTGTACACAGATCCCAAATGACACGAAGGACCTACTGCAATTCCTGGAATTCTATTCTGGCCCTTACCAAAATCTCACCTATCAACCTGAAAACGTCAAAATTCTACTTTTGTCAATTCAAGCCTAATCTACTATGGAACTTCAAAACACGTTCCAATAACACTCCTAAGTCCCAAATTATTCCCCGAAGCTATCCAAATCATCAGAATTCACATCTGATCCCTTTCCCACGTAAGTCAACATGCGATTGACTTTTCCAACTTAAGCTTACTCAAATGAGACTAAGTGTTTCATTCCTTACCATAACCTCTCCGAATCCGAACCACTCAACCCGGTAACATATAATATAGATGAAACAAGCATGAAGAAGTAGAAATAGGAAAAACGGAACGGTAACTCATGAGACGACTGGTTGGGTTGTCACAAGTATATCGCAATAGTCGTTACTTTCTAATGTGAGTTTGGCAAATTTTCTCTGGCAAGTTTAGACAATAAGTTTTGGTAAATCCATTCTTTTGCACTTCAAATTTATGTTGCATGCTTTATAAAAGTTATCACATAGTTATAGCTTCCGTAAAATAAGCTTGCGAATACATAATAGAGTAATACATTTTACATGATTGTTTTTCCTTGGATATATTACTACTGCAGATAGAATTTTTGGCTAACAAAATATGTGATTCCCGAACTTCCAACGAGGGATTTTAATTTTAATATTTGCCCTTGTGTGACAAATGTGATTGAACGTAATAATTAACTTGGACTATTCGGGCGCGTGATTGATTATTGTATTTGTATGAGCCAATCCTAAGAAACCAAACTTAATTAGTAGGGCACTACGATAGCATCTCGTTCTCCCTTGACAGCTAACATGGATAGGCCCTTTGTCCAAAATGATTCATCTAAAGGCTCATAACTAGAAATTAATAAGCATTTGTTCCTCAAATTGTATATAGCATTGATATTTATTTCCTTGCCGTCAATAATATCAAACTTAATTAGGAAAAAAGGCGAAAAACATTAAATGAAGGAGGGAAAGAAATTTGATATACTTCGTTAACAAAAGAGAGAAATCCATGAGAAATGGATTAGAAAAAACTACAAAATGTGAGGTGTCTGACAATACTTGGTTGAAGTCGAGATAATGAATATTCAAAGTAAAAGTAATAAAGAGTATTAAGAAGATAAGTTGTGTTAGGATCTATATTTCATGAGGGCAAATTCTTAGAAATATGTTAGTGAAATTATTTTTTACCTTGAAAACTCCTCAAATTAAATTTTTATATTTCACTACCATTTCCAATTCTGAAGTTCAATCTTAACGAATATTAGAAGAAGTACTATTTATGGACAAACGATATATAATGAACTTCAATATATATCTCGTAATTTTTTAAGAAAATCGCTCCTTTATTTTTGTTTTACTTTTGGTGAAAATGGTTAAAGCAACGAACGCGTATATATATATATATATATATATATATATATATATATATATATATATATATATATATATATGAGAACATAAAGCACGTTTAAGAAAAAAAAGTAGCTTATTAGAAAAGCAACAAGATAACATGTGGACGAGAGCGTTGTGAAGGTTAGTAAGGGAGGTGGTTTGAAATTGTGGGTTGTGGAGTCCACAAATTGGGCATAAACCAATTAATTTGGTTACATTAATTGCTTTTTGTGGGGTTTGATATTTTTTGGGAACGAAAGCAATTTTAAGTGCAGCGTATTTGGATGGGTTTCTATGCAAAGCAAAAGAATCACACAAAATTTGAAGAAGAACCAATTCTTGTTGGGGCTAATAAAGACATGGACCCAATTGTGAAAAGCAAAATCCTCTTCGATTTACATAGGCAAGTTGTTATTCCAAGAAGAAGAAAACCACAAACACACCAAGAAATAAACAAGCAAACAAATAAAAAAGATTTGGAGACTATATTTGGAACTTCTCAATTTTTCATTCGATCATTTCAGCTTGTTTGGCCTAAGAGGTAATTACTATATTGTATACAGCAACAACGTTAAGAAGCAATTTGCAATTAATTAGTTAATATTATATCATAGTTCAAGCTCATGTTACATATTGTCCATTTTGTCCAAACAGACCATATGAATTTTGTATACTGTCATAATCGAGCTTTTCCTTTTTGTGAGACTGTTCGAGGCTGGAGCATAATAAGTCAGGAATTTAGTATGATGTCAGAATCGAGCTTTTCCTGTTTGTGAGACTTATCGAGGCTGGAGCATGATAAGTTAGGGATTGGCTTCGATTTATGTCAAACTATGGCGCAAAATTAAATTGTCAAGCTCGAGACCCTGAGACCGATTAAGATTGAGACCGACCAAGATCGGGACCAAACATGATGGAGATCAAGAGTAGCTTACCGGGTTGAATAATGGGTAGAAAAAATATTCGCAATCGAGCGAGGATACTGTGAAAATCCTGGCACGTATCAAGAGGAGGCCGGTTAATTAGCCAATCATAGAATTTCTTACTATATTTAGAATTGTACCAAGAGTAGGACTCCCCTACTATATAAAGGGGGTCTAATCATTTGTAAAAGGAAGAGATTCACGTTACAAAAGCATATATTCTCTTTCTCTTAAGCTCTCAATATTTCTGTCATTTTGTTCATAATTTTCGGCGAAATACCCACTTGATCTAGGGCAACCTAGCTCAAGGATCAATGCTATACGTGTCATTTGGTTTGCTTTACTTATGTTTGCAGTTAATTTCATTGTTATGTTTGCTCTCAATTTGTGCTAAGTAAATCATGTATCGTTGAAACCATAGTATAAATTCAATTGTCATCTGTATTTAGGGTAAATAATTTGGCGCTCACCAAGGGGCTAAGGATAATAGTTATTGCCTGGTACAAATTTTCTATAAATACACTATTATGTGGTTGTTCTTTGAAGTGACTTTGATTACAAGATTAAATAATGTCAAACTCTCAGTCAGCACCTCAACACATTGATAATGATCTCAGTCACCATGACGAGAATGAGAATATTGCCCTAGGAAACGTTGTACTATAGAGTTCCGGTTGTAGATCCAATCGACGCCAGTTCTCATGTAGCCATCAATGGAAGTTTTGCCATCGATCCCGAAAGAAGTGTTCGTAGTGTGTACCCGATCAACTACTCATAAAACAAACAGTGTTAAAAATGGATTTTCCACCGGTCAATGATGAATGCGTTGTTCAAAATTTCACTCAAGGACTCAACGTTCAGAGTTACATACATTCACAGTAGTTAGAAGCAAAATTTGATTGAGTTTCTAGTTGTCACTTGGGCTGATGTACATAATCTGTATCAATCTAAGATCAGGGTTGAGGATGATCAACTGGGGACTCCTTTCGGGTAAATTTATTCTAATAGGTCCATGGATAGAATCAATAGATATATCGACCGAGAATTGGAGCCAAAATGAGATCGATATCAATCGTATAATGGCGACCGTAGAGACAACGAATTTGGTAAATATTCAACATGGAAAAGGATAAATGATCGAGGTCAAAATTCATGGCGACTTGGTAATGAGGAAGGTCGCATTAAACATCTAAAATCCAAATGAAGGTACGACCCCCTTTCAGTTCTTTCTATTTTTCGACTGACACTTGCAGGTTATCGACAAGGAGCGGCATGAAGCTTTGGGTCTAAAAGAACGTGTTGCACTCTTTTTCCCTTGAACCTTTTTTGTCCCAATTATGTTTTTGAGCAAGGTTTTAACAAGGCAACAATGGGTCGTGATAAATTATAATCGAAGGACGACCATGAATCGATGTCAAGGACATCATTTAACAATATCCGAGTTTCCCTACAATAAACCTTGAATACTGGGGCATTGCCTTTGGAAGTCAACTTTTTTGCGAGGAAAATACTTTATAATGACTGGATGTCAATCGGATAAAACAGCCGAATAAATCGTGCCTAGATAGGTTGTTCGAGCCCTAACTCAAAATAATGTACGTATTTGTAATCATTTTTCACTAGAATAAAGAGAAGTATTTTTCCTTGCAATTATTACATGTCTTAGAAAATGTTTTTCTACTTTACAATTCCATACTTTCAATCTATCATGGGAACGAGCTTAAGGACCTATAGTAACCGAAGTTTGGATAATCACTCAAACACTCGGGCAATGACACTTACGCATAACTATGCCTTATAAAAAGGATAAAGCGGTCGCTACAAATATGTTCGGGATAACAAGTCCAGAGTCAAATCCCGTAGGGAATTAACCTATCAATTACAACTATCGGACTCACAACAATTCATGTCAATCTTCAGAGATATTTTATTAACAATTTGGGTGTTTATTGACTAGCTATTATGTAATAAAAATGCAGTAAATTAAGACTAGCTATAGAATGATTGTAAGCAAGAATGAGAATGGTCTAAGGTTATGATTTTCCCTCTTGCCGGAATCTTCTCCCCTATGTTTTCTATAAATTTGCCTAAGTCTTCTCTATCGATCATGGGCAATGTCGTAACTCTCTCCCAAGTAATTACAACAATATACTAGACATATTCTCCTGGATTATGCTAGCTGGCCTTAGTTACAGCTCGTTTAGGTCACACCCAAGGTTTCGTTATCCCTAATCCCACCTTTAAACCCTTCGTATTGATCCCTCATATACGTTAGGAGTGGTGTCGTTCAACAATTACCTAAATATACACTCTCTCCCGAATAATGCATACTAAATAGGCACAACCGATTGAGGGCCCTTCAACCAAAAGCAATCACAATATAGTTGAACAAACAGAGAATTAATAAAGCAAATCTATATTAACATATCAGAAATTCATCCTCCAAGAGGTTCCGTAAAAACCCTAGATTAGGTATTTAGATACTCATGCTCATAGTAACAACTCCAAAAATAGTTTGCAAAATCTAATTACAAATTAAAGATGAACGAATGTAGAATTCAATGATAATCTCCTTCCGAAATAGTATCCCTAGGTCTCTGATATTCTCCAAATAGCATTTTTACATATATTTTTACCAAGTAGGGTCGGGCCCAGATGAAACACCCTTTCATGCGCGAATTAGGACTTAGCTCTATGAATTTTGTACAGTCATGCCACACACTGCGTCACATAGTGTGGTGCGGTAGTGGGAAACTTCAATCACTTGATTTTTGACGCCTGTTGTGAATTTGCACTATTGCGGCACACACTGCGACGCAGTAGTGCAAATTTCTCAGAGTGAAAGCTTTTCTCTTGTTTTGACATCCAGACTTGGTACACGACCTCCGAACGCGATCCCGACTAAAAGCATTGGTCTTTTACTCAGACTTTAGAGCTCCAAATTGAATGATTTAGCTCCGAATTAACCTTTGTACTTGGGATCATTTCCTGGAAGGCATAAAACGCGTACTAAATGTAATTCACTATCATTTGAGCTTAAGAACATGTAGAAATGCAGTAATTAATAATGTAATTCTATGGCTAAAACATGAGTTTCTATCCTCACATCATCTGTCATCCATAAAATAAACTCGAACAAATCAAACCATTGAACATCGAGAGCATAAGACCTCTTAAGCAACCCTTAAATTTTAAAGGCTACGACCATACCTACTCGGGGACTATTATCTTAGGCAAGCCTGGATAACCCCAAAAAGCAAGCTCACTAGGCTACACCGAAACTAAAAGTCTACAGCCTATTTAACGCAGTTCAGAGACGTCTGAAACCCATAAAAACGGCCTCGATAAACACACAAAAGAAAGAAAAAAATACGAAAGCCTAAGGGCTACTTTTACTTCGAGTATGAGAAATCATTTTCACTAGACTACAAAGCGCAAAGGTTACCTTAACCGGAGTTTGAGCAAACTCTCACTCGGGGATGATGTATCAAGCCCAAGGGCTACCTTATCTCGCTTGCAAGCAAGTCCTCACTCGACTACAAAGACAAAGGGCTATCTTAACCCGAGTTAGAGCAAACTCTCACTCAACGACTATCTATCAAGCCCAAGGCACACCTTATATCAAGTTCGAGAAAGTCCTCACTTGGCTATAAAGCCTAAGGGCTACTTTTACTTAAAGTTCAAGCAAGTCCTCACTCGACTATAAATCCTAAGGGTTACATTTACTTGGATTTCGAGCAAGTCATCACTAGACTATAAAGCCTAAGGCTTACTTTTACTTCGCATTCAAGCAAGTCCTCACTCAACTATAAAGCCTAACAGATACTTTTACTTCGAGTACGAGAAAGTCCTCACTATACTACAAAGCCCAAGGGCTATCTTAAGCTGAGTTAGAGTAAACTCTCACTCGAGGACTATCTGTCGAGCCCAAGGGCCACCTTTTCTTGAGTTCGAGCAAGTCATCACTTGACTATAAAGCCCAAGTTCTACTTTTACTTCGAGTTCGAGCAAGTCCTCACTCGACTATAAAGCCTAATGGATACTTTACTTCTAGTTCAAGCAAGTCCTCACTCGACTACAAGGCCCAAGGTCTATTATAACCCGAGTTCGAGCAAACTCTCACTCGGGAACTATCTATCGAGCCTAAGGGCCACCTTATCTCAAGTTCGAGAAAGTCTTCACTCGACTATAAAGCCTAAGGGCTACTTTTACATCGAGTTTGAGCAAGTCCTCACTCGACTACAAAGCCCAAGGGCTACCATAACCCGAGTTAGAGCAAATGTTCACTCGGGTACCATCTATCAAGCCTAAGGGATACCTTTACCTCTAGTTCGAGCAAGTCCTCACTCGATCATAAAGCCTAAGGAATACTTTCACTTCGAGTTCAAAAAAATTATCACTCGGTAGTTAAGCATATGAGATACTGTAACTCAAGTTTTAATAATAATTTGGGGTCCATTGATCACAAATGATTGAGGGAAATACTTATTATTGGTCCTTACCATCTCAATATTTGGACCTTCAAAAACAACTCCATAATTTTATGCTAAGGCGCTTTCACTCGTACAAAAAGATAACGAATTCATAAGCCATGGAAAGGAAAAAGTTTTATATAATCATCGAAACCTTTTTACTAGGGTAACACGGCCCGATGGAAGTTCTTTACAAAAAAGCCAAAGCGGACTCAATAGAAATACAAAAACTAACTAAAAGCCCAAGTGGCCTCGTTATCCCGGGGAGTGGTGTCTCTGCCCTCAGAGTCCTCTACACTTGTGGATTTGTTTGAGCTTTCAGATTCAATATCATCATCGGGATAAGTTAATTTCTCAACCTCAGCTCCGAGCTTCTTAGCACTCTCGATATCAATTGAAAGCTCAAAGCCCCGAGCATGGACTTCCTTAAGAGTCTTCCTTCGAGACTGATACTTGACGTGCTCGGCGATCCACTCTGCTTGAATTTGAGCAGCCTCGAAAACCTACTTTGCTCGAACCTGAGCATCTACGGCTTAGCCCTGTAGATAGCCACCACTACATCAGCATTGACCTTGGTCGCTTCGACCTCCGATTTGGCCATTTCAAACTCTGTGACCAACTTCTCCCAATCAAAAATTGCAGAACCCAACTGAGACTAGAGCTCCTCGATTTTGTTGGTTTCCACCAAGGTTTTTTCCTTTATAATTCAGCATTGAACTTTAGTCAAGGCAAGCTGGGCCCAGGTTGTTTCCTTTTCTGAGGCTAAGCGATCCATATTCTTTTTCCACTATTCGGCCTCAGTCTTTACAGTCTCTACCTCTTCATGAAGTTTGAATCTTTTGTTGGACCTGCAGTTTTTGGATCGTTAGTCACAATACCAAATTCATCTTTAGTAACTTCAAAGATTCTATGTACCTGCTTGAACAGATCGACATGTTCTTTCTAGGCCACCTCTAAATCAACTCAAAGGCTCTTAACCTGAACTTTTCTTTTCTTACTAAGAAGTTTGAAGGCATCCTTCTTCTCGGTGAGCCACCAGATCTCAGCCTCATACCAGCTCAGCTCCTCTAGGGATTAGAGAAGGGCCTCATGATAAAGCATAATAGCCTGCAAATCACGAAAAAGGAAATTATATAAAATAGCATGAGTACAAAACTTGAAATTTTTGAAGGTATCTAAAGGAACTCGATTCAATGCGTACTGATCGTCATCGAACAGGCAGACATTCCTTCTTCATCCATCTTAGCATGGTCCTATTCGGTTACCAAAACTCGAAGGTACCTAGCCTCCCCTACAGGGACAGAAAGGACCCGTGCATCCTCTAGGTCGAGATGATAATTGATCGCTTGCACCTGGGATCAACACTTGGACATGGAAATCGCGTAGTCAGTTTAAGGCTCAATGAAGCCTCTCTCGAGCCCTTATTCGATATCTCCAAGTCACCCAGACCGGTGACATCTTCCACTCTGAAAAAATAACCATATAAGGGTCTTCTGCACTATGGACCCCTTCATATGGCAAGTCTCCGCCACCTGAGCATCCTTAATCATCTATACAGTGAATGAAGGAAGCGATGGGAATCTCCGATTTCTATCGCCCAGGTAAATATTTTAGGGCACCGCCTTCATCTCGGGGAGCCTCGAGCATGGTTTTTACACAAGCATCAACATCTTTCTCGGCAGCCTTCTCACCTCGAGGCAAAGCGTATTCATCTCTTTTCTGGATCGGGGACTTCGGTCGAAGCCTCCCCTTCAACCTTGTCAATTTGAGGCAGATCAGGTTCAGCTCCAACCGTTTTAGTAGTTTTTCGAATATCGATGCCAGCTTACACATGGGTAACCAGCCCAGAGTTTTCTACTTATTCTTCTTCCTCGACCTCATCCCTTAGCCGTTGGACTGTCTCCAGAGATAAAGGGATGATTTTCCCTTTTAGCTTATGAGTTGCATTCTTTTTGGGTTTCTGCCCCTCAGAGTCCGCATAATTCGGAGTCTTTTTCCTTTTTTTCTCCGGCTTCAGTACAGATGGTTGGATTTTTTCATCGCCAAACGAGGGCCTCATCATCACATCCTTACCGAGACCTACAAAAGGAAAGAAATAAGTAAGACCCAGAAAATATTTGAACGGTGATCAAATCATTAAGTTAGGAAGAAAGGTTTACCATGACTACTAGCCTCCCATAAACCCTTCGTCAAATCTCACCATGTGCACTTAACATGCGTCGACTATGATATTAGTCTCCTGACCTAGTCCTTGATTAGGGAAAACACACCCGACATCTAGGCAGGGGCTGTGTCAAGTAAAACACTGATAAGAAAGAGTGAAAGAACGATGACAATAGACAAAAGTTAAGGACAGAATTATACTTACATTTCAGATTCCCTTTCTCGGGAAATGTCTTACTCTCGACCGAGATCAAGTTTGACATTTTCACTCGAACAAATCGTCATATCGATCATGTTATTTGTTTTTATCTATGCTTGAGAAAGGTTCCTTAGTGGCTTGATGTTGAAGCTTTATTAGTCCTCATCGAAGGAGTCAGAGGCAATATAGGCGTATGAAGTGGTCGAGGGTGAAGGGAAGCCCATCGACTTTGCTTGAAAAGAAATAAAGTAGAATCACTCCGAAAAGAGGGATGAATCTAAGCAAGGGTCACCTCGTATTTCATGCAACAATCTATGATGATCGGATCCATGGGACCTAACGTGAAGGGGTAAGTGTAGACAACTTAAAAACGCTTTCATATGGGTGGTGATTGCTTCTTCTTGAGTTGGGACCGCCATGTGCTTTTTTTATCCTAGTTGTTATATTTTTAAACATGGGAGAGGAGTGTTTTGGTTATCGAGCATATATACCTCGATATCGGCTCGCATCGGACCGACACCAATGAAGCACATTCAACCATAAAGTTAGAATCGAGAAAACACCTTGTGGGAAAAAACTCTTCAGAGTGTGGCTCTGTTGGCGGTTCCTCATCGTCACCGTGACGATGAAGCAGCCTCCTTTTTTGGAAGAGTTTTTGAAGTCTTAGCCATTTTTGCTTTGATGAGTAAAGATGAGTGAAAGCTATGAGGAGCGTTTTATATTTGTGATTATACTAAGGGATCTGAGAATATCAAGGTTTGAGGAAGGCACAAGATTTTGAAGATTAAAGTGAAGAAGATTTGAAAATAAAGTTTGAAAAGTTAAGAAATAGGGTATTTATAATTTCCAGCAACGGTTCAAAGCTGGTAATGCCGACCATCGACTGACACACATTAATTACTGGGGAACCATACCGACAAGACATTTTATTTATCTCATTCACTTAAATCATAGTGCTTACGTCATGATATATCAAGGTGATGATCGAGGGCTCAAGTCATCTCTTATCAATACTCTCCAAAAAAATGAGGGAACTATCTATCTACGGTCAAAATTGGGCTTTCCCTTTTTGTGAGAGTGATCCAGTCTGGAGCATGATAAGTTAGGGACCGGCTCTGATTTATATCAGATTATGGATTGTCAATATCGAGACCCTAAGACTGATAAAGATCAAGACCGGCCAAGAACGAGGTCGAAAAAGATAGAGATCGATAGTTGCTTACCAGGTTGAGTAACATGGAGACAAAATATCCCAATTTGGCGAGGATCACATTGCAAATACCGGCAAGTATAAAGAGGAGGCCGATTAATTAGCAAATCATAGGATTTCTTAGTATATTCAGAATTGTACCAGAGTTAGACTACCCTACTATATAAAGAGGGTCTAATCATTTGTAAAAGGAAGAGATTCACGGTTAGAAAGTAATATATTCTCTTTCTCTTAAGCTCTCAATATTTCTGTCATTTTGTTCATACTTTTTGGTGAAATGGCCACTTGATTCGGGGGCAACCTATCTCGAGGATCAAATATAAACATTTCATTTGGTGTTCTTTACTTATATTTGTAGTTAATTTCATTGTAAATTTACGTTTTCTCTCAATTTGGGCTAAGTAAATCATGTGTCCTTAAAACCATAGCATAAATTAAATTGCTATCTGTTTTTATGGTAAGCAAATTTATTTTTTGGATTATGTCATAATGTTTTCAAAAGCGAACTATTAAAACATGGAACTTTTATTTTGTCTTATGTGACACACTTCTCTTTTATCTGATGTACGATTCGTCTAAGGTTTCGTATCCACATTTTATTCTAAAATGTGCATGTAAAAAGCTTTCCAATCCTTCCCACTAGCCCAACCTCATCACACTGTCCTCCAGCACTAGCACCACATGCACCCTTCATTAGTGACAAAGCATTTTCATTAAGGTTTGCCCCACCATCGTACTGCAAGAGCGTTACAATAATGCCATAATAGGAACAACCCGCCCATGTACATATTTTTCACTTTGGGTCAACATTCTTTATGGATAACCCCTTTGAGATAACAAGAATGTGTACTATATGAATTATAATTTGTCTTGTGTAATACTTTACTTTTTTGCCCGATCTTATTTGGGATTTTTTTAAAGTGTTATATACATTCTTTATCAAAAGCTTGCTATTCCAATAGGTCTACCGGTCCTTTTTATTGACCGGTGCATCGTGGATGTCTTTTGTATATCAAGGAAGAGGCAAATCGAAAAATAAAGAAGATAAAGAACACCAAACTTTAACGTAAAAAATCCTTCAAATTGAAGGTAAATACCAACGATTACAAATATCCAAATACCCCTTATAATAATAAGAGGGTCACAAAAGTTCTCTAAATTGGCTACTCAATGAGTGCCAAACACGGAGCAACAATAGCAAAAATAGTACCCACAAATTAATTGAAGAAAGAAAAAATTACAAAAAATAGTGCTACCATTTGTTGATACCCAATTTTTTCCTGATATTTTATATACAAAATACATTTTCAATAGCATATATATGCATATATAAGTATTTTCAAATATTTTATCATTTTTTCTTCAATTTTAAAGGCTTTAAAATCAATTTATTTGCCTATTTTTATTCATAAAAGCCTGATAAAATTATTACTTTGGTAATTCACTTATTGAATTCTCATATTTATGCTCAGAGAATTTGTGCATATGTTTACAAATTGGTTTAGCATTTTTAAAAGCTAAATTGCATAATTGCCATTAGCCTCCTTTATGAATTGATTCTATTTTCATTTATAATAATTAAGACCAGTATTTTTAAATTGATAATTATATGTTATAAAGCATTTTAGTACTTTCAATTTATTTTCAGAATTTTATTTTCTATTTCTATAAAATAAATGGGGGAAATGGCTATTTAAAATCTGGCTAGATTTTATTTCGATTGTAGCCTAATTTGGACCCCAATTAAACTCAATTTCAGTCTCAATTCCCCGACCAAGTTTAATTTAAACCCGCCTCTGACCTAATTAAATCCTACCCGACCCAGACCCCCTCTCAACCTGGTCGTTTACCAGCCGCCTCTGAATCCGCTAGTCTCTTCAAACTCTCTCGAATATTCTCAAATCCTAGCCACCATCTCCGCCCTGAAAGCCAACGAAATCCATGGCTTCCAAGGCTATGAAAACCCTATACTTGCCTCATATTGCTCTTACATGCCTGGTCCGTGAAGATTCAAGGCCCAACCACGACGAGGTTTGGTCCGAGCTTCATTCGATTTGAGTTCCACAGCCATCTCCGGCCTTGCTCCAACGTAACATGGCTGCTCAAGCCTGATTTTGACCTCTCCAACTTAGATCGGTGACCTTTCAAAGCCTTTCTCACATTTAGGGTTCTTCTGAATCCCTAACCTTTCAAGATTTCTCCGGTACCGTTAGATCTGTTATGTATTTATGCTTTCCTTGAGTTTTCAAACAATTCTCCTAACTCTTATTTCAAAAACTACTTTAAAAATCATTTTTTTTCCGATCTAGGTTTTTTTGGAAGTGTTTAAATATTTTTTTGACTTTCTTTGTGTTTCGTGTGTATTTGCCTCTACTGTGTTCTTGTATTTTTCTTCTACCATGATCTTGTATGTTTCTCCTACTGTGTTTTCTTGTACTATGTACTCGTATGCTTTTCTACTATGTCCTTGTATTTTTCTTCGACCATGCTCTTGTATGTTTTCCCTACTGTATATTCATATACAATGTTCTCGTATGCTTTTCTACTATATTTCTTTTCTCATGTGTTCTTGTGTTTCTCCTACTATATTTTTCTTTACTAAGTTCTTAAGTTTCCTTATTAAGTTCCTCCTATGAGCTCTGTTTAAAGTTTCTTCTAAACCTTCTTAGCATGCTTTTCCAATAGTTCTTATCAGTCTTTTGTCATTAAGGTTTGAATTAGTTTTTTTCACTTTGTTTGCTTAGAACCCTTCTACTGTGTTTGCATGTTACTTTTCTATCATGTTTCTCATGAGTTCTGTTGCTGAAAGAAGCATGTTAGAAGGTTCAGTTCTTTTCTGAAAACTCTAAACATGTTTCGATTCAATTGCTTTCCCTCTCATCTTTGCTTTGTGATACTCCTGAACTTGGGTTTTATTTCAAAACCTCTAATTCTTTTAGACCAACTTCGAATCTCTTAACTATGTTTGGACATCCTTGTTTTCATACAATGCTAATTTTTGCTGAACTCTTCTACACTAGATTTTTCTACTGATTTTAACAGTAACAAAAAATCTTCTTTTATGTTTGACATGTCTATATGCTCTTTATATGCAATGAATCTCCCTCTAAAATGGTTTGCCAATTTGCGTTCGGTTCAGAATTTTTTGAGTATGTCTGATTGGTTTTCTTTCCTTGTTTGTTGATTCTCTCTGTGACTCGACCTAAGTGAAAACCCTTCTCAGCTTTTGCAACTTAGTTCATTCATGGGTCAATTATTATAAGATCCCTAGCTTTGATTTACTAGCTGTTAATTGATTTTCTTGCCTTATTTGTACAATCATGTACTTCAAAATCATGTCCGTAGCTGATATTCCTGCTGGGGATGGGTTTTTCCATTTATCCCTTCCCCGTTTTGTGTTTCTCAACTTGTTGGGGGTTATTTTGTTGAAGATGGGATTTCCTTTCTTCCTCTACCACTCTGTGTTGTCCGACCACCTCGGAACTTGCTGTAGATAGCATTGCCGGGGGATTTTCATTTCCTCAAAATTGGTGTTTCACTCTTCTTGAAGGCTGTTGAGGATGACACTGGTTCGAAGACCATTTCTCTTAAAACTTTCCTTCTTCCCCAAGTGGGTATTGACTTCCAGAAAATTTTCAAACTGAAAAGAAAATTTTCTTCCCCAGTTTAATAATCTTCTTTGCACCATACTTCTATGCCGTCAATGGCATTTCCTTGCCTTGCATAATAATTGGAAAGTTGGTGGCAAGCTTTGAAGTCATTTCTCACTATGTTTTGACTAGACTGACTTTGATGGAGAATTTTGACAAAAGGAGAAAGATAAAAAGAAACAACAAATAGACGACAAGGGAGGACTGACTTTCTAACCAGAAACAACTATAAAAACTTATCAAACGCGGATACCAACTCTACTGGTCATGACATGCACATATGGCCTATCCTCCGTTGTTAATTTCCTTTCACGATTTCTGTCTCGTGATTTCCATCTGATTATCACCTTTATTCGACTTGTAGTGCCCGAAGGGTTTTCACTTTCAAGCCTCTCTCATTTTGATTTTCTCTCGGCTTTCGTCGCTTTATGGTGCCTGTGAAGGTTTTCACCGGTAAGACTCTCTCGTTTGTATCACTTTTAGCTGGGGATTGGGGTGTCACTGCTAAGACTCTCTCGTATTTCCTTTCTGCTGGGAATCAGAGTCTTTTCTGCTGAGAATCAGAGTGTTATATTCTGATAGGACTCTCTCACTCGCCTGACGTGGCATCTTTTGAAGACTGATCAGAAGGTCTTTCTGCACCGTAATGTGGGATTTGGACAGGGTTAGAAAGAAAGGGTATTGAAGGCTCAAAACAAAATTAATTTTGGGTTCAAAATTTACAACCTTCGGATCTAAATTTATTTATAATCAACATAATTTTTCTTTGCCCCAGTTTTTTACTTGGGGATTTTTATTTCTTTATTTACACTATGACCGAGCTGTGAAGCGCCTACGTATCCTCTTTAAGGAATCAGGTCAAACGTAGTTCCCAATTCCTCTTTTTCAAATTTCTTTTTTCACACATTTTTCTTTTTCTTTTCTTTTCTTTATCTCCTTTTGTTGTTTTCTTTTCTTCCCTTTTTCTCTTGTCTTTCAAACCTGTGTTTCTAGTCTTTGCAACTAACTCCGAAGGAGGGGTATGAAAGAATTTAAATTAAGGCTCAAAGGGTTGACGATGGATAAAGTGTTTGGATAGCAAAACAAAATGCCTTCGTCATTCCAATCTTCAAAACATGCCAAGTTCAAACAACATATTCACGACATCTTCTGTTTGTGCCCTGATTGATAACATATCGTCCATTCGCCTTTTCATCTATCATTTTAAAGTATTGCTGGACGACACTTTCATTTCAGTATCACGAGCGAACCCCGTCTTAGCATGGCCAATTTTCCTTTAAGGGTTTCTTCATGTTTTACCTGCCCCAGTCTCACATGATTCGGGCTCCAAATAATCTCAAATCATTTTTATTTCTTTTTTTAAAATGACCTGATTATCTTCGAATTGCTTCATGATTAACCCTTAATATTAGGCCAAAATTATGTGCAATGCCACATCATTAGAGTCGGCGTTCGAACAAATGACAAACTTAAAGATAGAAGAACTAAACAAAAGATGACTTGGGGTAATAAAAGACCAAAAGTTTCATAAAACTAAACGGCGAAATGATTCAAATACAAATAAGCAAACAAAAATACAAAACTAAAACGAAACTTGAAACGACTAAGCAAACTGCAATGACCAAAATGGAAAGATAAGGGGGTTTCACTTCAAAACAAGATCCGGATCACAACCCCGAAAACAACTCGGACAAAAGAAATGACAACAAAACAAACCACCGAAACTCCTCCTGATTACCAAGCATGACTTCTTATATGTTGGGTCTAAGGGTGAGTTGGCAATGGATTCTGATTAATGTTGGGTGCCTCTGGTGTCTGAACCTCGATCTTATTGGTGTCAATAAGATTTTGCACTACATGTTTCAGTTTCCAACATTTCTCGGTATCATGTCCGAGAGCTCCTGAACAATACTCACAGCTTACTGAGCGATCCACATTTGGGGGTAGGGGATTTGGCAATTTTGTCTCAACAGGACTTAACAAACCTATCTGCTTCAATTTGTGGAACAGAGCAGTATAAGTTTCTCCCAACTCAGTGAAGGTTCTTTGTGTCTTTTCCTTTCTGAAGGCATGATTCCCTCGGAAACCTGGTCCTGGAGGGTTATTGTAAGCCCTTGGTGGTGGATATGTGTTTCGGGGAGGGTGGTTAGGGTGATTTGGGTAGTAGGGTTTGGCTTGGTAATGGGGTGAAGGACCTTTCGATCTGGACCAAGTACCCTCCTCTACCGTTGCGACTTCTTCCCTTCTCTTCTTCCCGAATGCAACCCCTGTGCCATTCTGAATAGCTTGAGTTGTTGCTTTCAACGCGGAATAGCTCAATATCTTATTGGACTTAAGTCCCTCTTCTATCATTCCGCCCATTTTGACCACCTCATTGAAAGATTTACCAACCGATGTCACCAAGTGACTAAAGTAAGTTGGCTCCAGTGTCTGCAAGAAGTAATCTACCATCTCGTTCTCTCTCATCGGTGGATCTACCTTTGCTGCCTGTTCCCTCAAGCGGAACCCAAATTCTCTAAAGCTTTCGGCGGGTTTCTTCTCTAACTTTAGCAATGATAAGCGATCAGGGATTATTTCGTGATTATATTAAAACTGGCCGATGAATGCTTGGGCCAGGTCATCCCATGTAAACCATCTGCTGGGATCCTGCCTGGTGTACCACTCTAGTGCAGACCCTCCCAAGCTCTGACCGAAGTAAGCTATCAGAATTTTATCTCGCCCTCCGGCTCCTCGCATTTTGCTGCAGAAACCTCGGAGATGGGCTACTGGGTCACCATGCCCCTCGTATAGATCAAACTTGGGCATTTTGAACCCGGCGGGCAACTGGACATCTGGAAATGGGCACAGATCTTTGTAAGCAATGCTGACTTGGTTGCCTAAACCATGCATATTCCTGAAGGATTACTCCAGGCTTTTGACTTTCCGAATAACTTCCTCATGCTCCAAACTTTTGAAGTGCTTTTCCGGTTTTTCCGGGTTATCCCAGTGAGGGGTGTGTGAATGCGATTCAGGAGCCCTTAAAGGTAGGCTCGGGATCATAACAATGATTGTCATGTATTTGAAAAAGCGATTCACTGGACGACTTCTGTAAAGTAGCAGGTGGAGGTGCCACGAAAACAGGGGTGACCGGAGGAGGAGTATTTTGTCTAGCTGGTGGAACCTGGGATGTATAAGGGTTTTCCCCTTGATAATATGGATAGATCGGTGCACTTGTCAAGGGATCAATAGGCGGACGCTCTGGAGCTGGTGTAAGAGTAGGAAGGTTTGTTGGTGACTGTCCCCTAGCCCAGGCTAGGTGCATCTCTGTTATTTGCTGTATCAACCGGTCCACCTCATCTTTCAAGATCTGTATCTCTGATTTCTCTTCCTCGAGACTTTTACCGGAACTAGACATGCTTGCTGGAATTGGCCCTTTAGATCTAGTACGGTAATGGTGGCTGGCCAGTATATTTTGTCAAGTCAACTGCTAAACTTTTCTGAAATCGCAACAAACTTGTTAGCTTACTGAGTTTAACAGGATATGTTATAGCACGTAGGATGCAATGCACCTAGCCAGTTAACCATATACGTATTCACCGCATGCGTCATTCCAGTTTTTCCTTTTCAATTATCCTTGAAAACCTTGCTGGTTCTTTTTTTTATTTATTATTTTCCCTTTTTTTTTATATATATATACATATACAGTCGTGGTCGAATCTTATGGAGATTGCCTACGTATCATGACCCCGCATGAATCAGACCGAGCGTAGTTCTTGCAAATTAATGCAAGAAATAAAGAGATGTTTATTTGATTATTATTTTTTTGAATAAAAATTGTACAAGCCGACTCCAACTACAAACTTGTGTAGGAGATTTCTACAAGAATAAGAATATTTTTGGTGTCACTTATGACTATTTCTACAAAATTGGCCATGTAATGGCTTATTTGACAAAATGGCTATTTTTGTAAAATTTATTTAAGAAAGATAAACTTGAAAAAAAAAATTCATCCTATGGCTCATGGGGGCATCGTTCGGCATCGCCATAAGCCAACACAAGACTGAGAAGTTTCTAATGTCAATTGACTATTTTTACAAAATTGGCCATGTAATGACTTATTTGACAAAGCGGCTATTTTTTGCAAAATTTTATTTAAGAGACTACAAATTCAAAATTTTTCATCTTAGGGACCATGGGGCATCGTTCAGCTCCGACACAGGCCAACATAAGACTGAGAAAGTTTAAATGCCAAATGTGGCCATTTAAGCAAAACCATATGTTGTTTTATTTTTTATTTTTTTATTTTTTTATTTTTATTTTATTTTATAATGCAAAGTTGAGCGATGACTCAAACTTAATCTTGCGGATACGGCCTTTCAATATTTCCACGAGAGAATATTTCAAGGCTGTGCCCAAAAATCATTTACAAAGACTCAAAGTGGCTATTCTTGCAAAAATAGCCTTCCGGCGTCCTTTTGGGAAACATTCGGCTTATTTTAAACAAGAATAGCAACACCCGACTTATTTATAACAAAATCAAAAAATTGACATTTTTTTTGGTTATTTTTGCAAACGGGGTGTGAACCCGAACTTGATTTTGCGGCTATGGCCTTGCAACATTTCCACAAGGAATATTTCAAGGCTATGCTCGTAAATTATCTAAAATGACTCAAAGCTGCTATTTTTGCAAAAACAGCCTTCCGGCGTCCTTTCGAAATATTCGGCTATTTTGCAAACGGTATCACTTTGATTTTATTGACAAAATTAAAAACACAATTTTTTTTGATTTTTTGAAAGGCGTGGTAACCCAAACTTGATTTTGCGGCTACGACCTTTCAACATTTCCGCGAGGAAATATTTCAAGGTTGTGCCCAAAAATTATTTACAATGATTCAAAGTGGCTATTTTTCAAAATGGCATCACTTTGATTTTATTGACAAAATTAAACACACATTTTTTGATTTTTTGAAAGGCGTGGTAACCCAAACTTGATTTTGCGGCTACGACCTTTCAACATTTCCGTGAGGAAATATTTCAAGGTTGTGCCCAAAAATTATTTACAATGATGCAAAGTGGCTATTTTTGCAAAAACAGCCTTCCGGCGTCCTTCGGAACATTCGGCTATTTTTCAAAATGGCATCACTTTGATTTTATTGACAAAATTAAACACACATTTTTTTTATTTTTGAAAGGTGTGGTTGGACCCGATGAGGGTTGCCTACGTATCTCACACCATGTGAGAATCAAACCAGCGTAGTTCGGTCAGATTATTTTATGACCAATTATTTCAACAAAATTGTTCTTCCTATTTTTCAAATTTTTAAATTTTCGACAGCATTTCGTCAATATTTTTGATATTTTTCTATTCCATAATTCTATTTCTTTTTTTTTGTTTTTCAGGAATTTAACCAATCATCATAATAATACATGATAAATAAACATGGTGTAGCAGGGTGGTCTTTTCATTTCAGGTTGCCTGTCCTAGACGGACCCAACCCCTGTGTTGAGTCCCTTAAGTCAAATGCGACGTGATGCAAATAAGCGTTTCCTACTAGGGATCCGGTATGAAGTTATGTTATTCTATGCTCAAAACCTCGGTATGTGATCTAGAGAGTGTACCCAGACGGACAACTCGGGCTGAGGAAGGAGCTCCTTTCCGGGAACCAAAAGGCCAGCCGGCTTAGAAACTTTCCGAGCCTCTTTATTATTTCGGGGTATGACACTAATAGAATAAGGAGTCTCAACCAGTGAGCACATCCCCGGGGGTGAGAGAAAGAAAGGATTCGGCGCAGTTTGTATATACAGTTCAGATAATATCAAAGCGGTAAACATATAGCAGTTTGTATATATAGTTCAGATAGTATCAAAGCGGTAAACATATAGCAGTTTGTATATACAGTGTAACTAGTATCAAAGCGGTAGACATATAGCACATTAATTAAACATATAATAAAATCAGATATAGACAAAAACAACAATTTAACTGAGCTCGAATTCTTAAACCCTGAACCGAAGTTCTGGGTTATACGTCCCCAGCAGAGTCGCCAGAGCTATCACACCTCCTTTTTTCGCATGCACATAGCGATGGAGTTTTTCCAATTAAAGGACAATCGAAACGGGATTCATTTATTAAGAGATTCAGAGTCGCCACTTGGGATATTTATGGTGTCCCAAGTCACCGGTTCGAATCCCAAATCGAGGAAAGGATTGACTCTATACTACGGTCCGCGAACCGGAAATCCGGATAAGGAATTCTGTTAACCCGGGAGAAGGTGTTAGGCATTCCCGAGTTCCGTGTTTCTAGCACGGTCGCTCAACTGTCATATTTGGCTTCTTTATCTGATTTTATAATATGCCTTAACTTATGTGTAAATTTTAATTTTTAACCTCTTATGATATTATTATTATAAAAATTATTATTATTATTATTATTATTATTATTATTATTATTATTACAAAGAATTGCAACATTGTGAAAATGTATCTCGAACCACGTCGCACCAATGCACCCGTGGTTGTCAACACATTTCGACTCCGTTGAGATTTGGATTTGGGTCACATAAATGTGCACCCGGGTTTAAGGAGATAGCATTATTAAATACGCGCCTAAAGATACTAACGCGTTATTGTTTTGGGAATGCCGTGAAATCCGCTAAACGGCACATCCCTGAATCTAAGCATCTTTGTAAAAATTATCTATTGAGGGCCCCGCAATTTGCGTGTTATTTTAGCGAGGCTCGTCTCACTTATTGTTTAAGGGCTCATTACCCTTTTATTGTTTATTGTTTTAAATGAATTACAATGCAGTGGAAACGTATCTCGAACCACGTTGCACCAGTGCACCCGTGACTTTTGACACGTTTCGACTTCGTTGAGATTTAGATTTGGGTCACATAAATGTGCACCCGTATTTGAGAAGGTAGTATTAGAATATGCGATTAAAGCAACTACGCATTTATTATCTTTGGAGAACACCGTAAAATTCGCTATATGGTCGATCCCGAAGTCTAAATATTTTATATATATATATATATATATATATATTTATGAGGGCCCCGCGATTTGTATAATTTTGTTAGGCGAGGCACACCTCTAATTCTAATTTAAAAGAGAACTACATTCCACTATATTCATTTAAGAATTGATTCGAGATTATTTAGAACATGTTGCAAGCCACGCTACATGAAATGCACCCGTGGTCCATGACGTGCTTTATTTAACCTTGTTCAAAATTGGAGTCGGGTCACATGAAATACACCCCCGATTCCTTTAATCTAATTCCGCCGTTCGGTTGAGGAATAAGGAACCAATTTCGATAATGTGACAAAATCATGCTCAACTATAACCAATTCGAGTAAACATACGAGTAGATAACTAAGTGAGCAAATTCAAGACTACGACGAGCAACTACATAAACAACGGAAGCATAACTAGTTGGCGAGCATGTGAAGGATTAGTTATTTTCATTAGCTAATTTCGACACTACAAGACCACCATTAACTGTGAAATTGCATGTTCAACAGAATCATATATTTACAAAAAATAATATGAATCATACGAAACTAAATCAAATGAGAAACGATCCAGAATATTAACGAGAAGAACAATATCGGAAAAGAACATGCACCTTTATTTTTGCATATTTTCAACGTACACAACGAGAAAATGAACCTTTTATCATGATCTCAAACCTCGACCTCTCCGGACAGAACTCGAATCAAACGACGACCTCGACTGAAGTTGTAACTCGAATCAAAATGAAGAGATGACCGAACAGTGGTCTCTCTTTTCTTCTTTCTGCCGTGTTTCTTCTTCTCTTTTCTTCTTTCGTTTTCTTTGTTTTTCCGTTTTCTTTCTGTTTAGTGTTCTTTCTTTGTTTTGAATCCTCTCCTTCTTTTTCTCGTTTTTTTTCTTCTTCTTTCAATCCGTTTCTCTTCTTTTCTCTTTTATTTTCAATCCTCTCTCTTTTTGTTTTCAATCCTTTTTTCTCTTGTTTTTTTTGAAATCTAGTTTCCGTTCTTTCTTCTTCTTTTTAAAGAAGAAGTATAGTACATCTATGTATTGTTTATTATTATTTTTTTTTTTAAAATTTAGCCCCATATTGTTTTTGTCTTTTTCTTTTGTTTTTATCCCTTTGTCTTTTTCTTCTTGTCTTTGTTCTTATTCCCCATCCATTATGTATTGTCCCCCTTAGTGTAGTGGACTCGGATTATTACGGGCTAGGTCCGAAAATTATAAAATCGGGTAGTTTGAACCCGAATATTATTCTTCGCCCGGAACCGAGAATGGTGTTATTTAATTAATCCTAGGTAGTCAAAATAACTATAATACTCATAATTAAAATAAAACTATTTTTTATATTTTTCAAGTTTAAAATAACTACAAAATATTAATGAAACTATTTTTTTTTATTATTTTCGTTTTTATAAAAAGATAAAAATATAAAGTACTATTTTTATATTTTTCAAGTTTAAAATAACTACAAAATATTAATGAAACTATTTTTATTATTTTCGTTTTTATAAAAAGATAAAAAATATAAAGTACTATTTTTGTATTTTTCAAGTTTAAAATAACTACAAAATATTAATGAAACTATTTTTATTATTTTCATTTTTATAAAAAGATAAAAAATATAAAGTACTATTTTTGCATTTTTCAAGTTTAAAATGACTACGAAACATTAATAAAACTATATTTTATTATTTTTTATTTTAAGGTAAAAATAAAGTAAAAGAGTCAAATTTAGCTAAAATAGCTATATTAAAACTAAATTAAATATTTTACGCTAAAAATATAAAAAATCTCGGGGAGGGTCAAAAATCACGCGTTTACAATGTCTATATGCTCTTTATATGCAATGAATCTCCCTCTAAAATGGTTTGCCAATTTGCGTTCAGTTCAAAATTTTTTGAGTATGTCTGATTGGTTTTCTTTCCTTGTTTGTTGATTCTCTCTGTGACTCGACCTAAGTGAAAACCCTTCTCAGCTTTTGCAACTTAGTTCATTCATGGGTCAATTATTATAAGATCCCTAGCTTTGATTTACTAGCTGTTAATTGATTTTCTTGCCTTATTTGTACAATCATGTACTTCAAAATCATGTCCGTAGGTAACCTTATATGTATTTGCACCTAATTGCATGATGTGCACAAAGTGCTTATTCAAGTTATTTCCTTAAATGAATTTCACCCGTTTGAATCGGAATCCCTCATTAAGGGAAGTCTTGTGTAATTGATTGACAATCAGTTCCTTAACTATTTTCTTATCTTATTTACTCATGATTTTCACACTGTAAATGTATAACTCTTTAACACACAACACACACAATTCACAATCCTTCACTTCACAATTCACAATCTCTTCGGAATTCATACTTACTCATAATAGTATTCTCTCTTTGCCTTCATTGTGGACTATTTACAAGATCTACTGCCTTTTCTCTATTTTTTTCTTTGAAAATGGTATGTCCTAATTTAAGCTTCAGCATCATGACAATGTGTTTATTTACAACTTTTTGTGTCCACGTCTAGTTTACTGCTTCTGCAGAGTTAAATATTTAAACTCGCATGTTGATTTCTTTCTGCTTGTTTCTGCTAAGAATCCCTACATTCCCTATGTGTTTTGAGTTATGACTTGAGGCATATAAGTTTTTTTCCATGAATTAAGTTTGATCCATGGGGGTCTTAACCTCTGAACAATATATGCTAACATGCCTAAGGGTGTGCCAGCATCTCCATTGCTGGTTATGCCCACCAACCTGCTTTTTGCCTCTTGCAACTCCGCACTCCTCTATACCCTAATGTGTTCTAATTTAAGCTGCTTCCCTTTCCCATTTCCCCTTTTAGAATTCTACTTCTGCACCTGCACTCTCTCTAAAGTCCCTAAATTCTGCTCCCATCTTGTGAGCCTTGCCTTGGGACCATCAGTTCCCTCTGAATTTGGACACTTGAGGGCTGGACCTTCCACTCTATACTATGTCTTAATCTGGTGATATATTTGGGTGTAAGCATTGCCTAGAGTTTATGTGAGACTCTTAAGGAACTTTAACGCACACCAAATGGGAGAAATGCATTGAAATCTAATCTCTTGGAGTTAGTTTACTTCATAATTCAGACCGGAATTCTGAATCAGGCTTTCCTTGGTTTAACTTGAATTTTTGATGTATTTTTTCTTTACTTCACTTCTTTTCTGGGTTGTAATATCTTTGTAATAATACACTTGGGGATGGCTAGTTAAAATAGAGGGGTAACCATAGATGCAAAAGGGTAGATATCCTGCCTATAGAAGTTTCTGATTTCTGTATTCTCATATGTAGATACCATGTCTATAGGATTCTTGCATTATCACATAAAGATGCCATGTCTATAGGAATATTGTATTCTCACATATAGATGCCATGTCTATAGGAATCTTGCATTCTCACATATAGATATCATGTCTATAGGAATCCTGCATTCTTTCATATAGATACCATGTCTACGATTATTCGAAATCTAAACTCTGCATATGCATATAAAAAAAACATCCCTATAGGTCTTTCTGAATCTTGCATATCCACTTTTGATTAGGCAAACGTGTTTATATGTCTTAAATAACCAACTGCAATTAGATATCATGTTCATATAAAATACAACACCAAGATATCATGCTTATAGGATTTCTGCATTTCTCTATGTCTATAAAAGTGTTCTAAGTCGACAAACGCTTAGAAATCATGCCTATAGGATCTTTAATCAAATATGAATCGCCTCACTCGTTTATAAGTCTAAAACCAGCAATAATAATGCATTACTATCTGTCAAACTTATGATCTTTTGCTAAAACCCGCTTTTCTTTTATTACCGATGACTTCTCTTAAATCAGTATGTAATTAGCTCATATCCTTGTTTCTAAAATCCGCGCCTATAGGATTTTTCGTCAATACTTAGGCAAGCCCTAGGATAAACTTATAAACTGAATCATATTTTATTAGCTACAACTAGTAGGCAAGCCTGAGTCGGGCTTCCTATCTGAACTATGTAATAAATGTGTGTGCCTCAACTTTTAAGTTTAATCCGACCTTAAATAGTACGTGCAAGACTTGCTATACTATGTGTTTTATTTGGCTTAAAAGAAGGTCTGTTTGAGCCCTTTTTATTTCTTTAATTGCTTCTCCAAACTTGCTATATGTATTTTTATTGTCGCCTTAGTATTTTACCTTTTGAAACTACAAATAAGCCCAATATATCCTCCTTTTAGGATTAGTAGGCCCAAGTGCCTCCGGGGTTGATAGGATTGGGGCGGGTAATAGCATGCAATAAGTAAACGAGACTATTCCGCGCTTTAATACCTTACGGGGTGAGAAATGGTAGATATGGATATGATGACCACACGATAGCATCACGTGTAGACCCTCACTTAGAAGTGATTATTGGATGTTGCGTGGGGTGATCCATATTATTAATAAACCTAGTACCCCCCTTCCCTTTGAACTTTGTTTCTTTTAAATCTTTTAAAATTATTTCTTCTAGAAAAATCAACTCCCTTTAGTTCTTACAGACTTTGCTTATTTGTAACATTTATGCGAAAACCCCCTCTTATTTGAAGTCCTAGTTGCTTATTATTTGTACCTAAAGTCACAACGATAGCTTGGCCGGAGACCACACTAGTGGATTCTGAGGAGTGCCTAACACCTCCCCCTTGGAATATTTTCGAGCTCTTACCCAATCTCTGGTTACTTGACTCAAACCCTCCTTAGTGTCCTAATGCACTTAAATTATTAGGTGACAAATCTTCAATTCCAAAACCCAATTCCCAAAAGGGAACTAGTTGTCTACCCAAATGTCATAAACCCGATCTCGCGAGAAAACTGGGCCGCGATAGCATGGCAACTCTGCTGCCGATTTCTTTTAGGCTTTTACCATTTCAAGTTATTATTGTGACTTTACATTTATTATATGCCTTTATTTGTTTAAATCCTATTAAGCATTTAATTCCCTCTTCTACTACAAAACTGACTTGTCTTTTGTTTCTTTCCCTTGTCTTTTTTACTGCTTTCTTTTACTGCATTCTGTTATTACTACTTTAAATCATTGTATTTATTACTTTATGAACGTGAAAATATATGACAACTTGATTTAGTTATTGCATAAGCATGTTTTCAACATCATATTCCACTCGTGACAAATAAAATACCATACCAACCTTATAATGAGTGGTTGCACTCTTCCGATATTATCACCCGCTAAATCTGGCAAAGGCATATTTGTGGTAAAACCAGTGGATCAATGGTGTAGGCGACGGTTCCACGCCTTTCCCTCTTGAATTGTCCACTCAAGGGTTCCGGTCTAATACCACATAGAAACCTTACTCTATTTAATTGTGCATGCATTATGGTCAAACCTAGCCGAGTTAGTTATGTTGTCCGCATAATGACTGTTTAAAGATAGCCATGTTTAAAGTCCACTGGTTTTTCCCTAAAACCCAAACAGACACTACCACATTTTGTGCATTTATTTGGAGAACTCAATGCTTCTATGCCAATTATTAATATTTAATAGTCTAGTCTGGTAGGGCTAGGGGCTTAACCTTTTGTCCTGCAGAAACATGAGGCAAAAAGTCCTTAGATTCGGCAAGGTCACCAACATCCGCCCCAAACTTCTATGATGGTATAAGGATCTTCACTCCAGTGAACAGACGGTAATCCGAAAATATTTGGGGAACCTACCCTCTCTCTTGGAAATTCAACCCAACAACAAAATCATACAAGCTGCTACTCTATTATGGGATTGTGATAGGTCTGTGTTCCCTTTTGGAGACATTGAGATGACACCCATGCTCGAGGAAATCGGAGGATTGCCTGGTATACCGTGGGAAACTCCGAGTTTGTTAATGCCAAAAAACCGCAAAGGTAGAGGTTTCTTCAAAATGATGGGTCTAAAGAAGAATCCAGACTTGACATGTTTGAAAGAGTCGTACATTCCCTATGACTATTTGCACGAGAGGTATGGTCACAGTAAATCTTGCCATACTTATCCTAATGAGTTTGTCCTTACATCATTTGGGCATATTCATCGAAGGGTTTTTGTTTTCATGTTCTATTTCTTGGGGATGATAGTATTTCCAATGAAGAAAGCAATGATCCATACCAGGCTAGCTATGGTCACCAAAACTCTAATGGGGGGAATTGACAGACAACCATTCAGTTTCTTACCAATGATCACTGCAAAGATATACCTAGCCCTAGAAAGGTGTCAACAAGAAGCAAAACACTTTGAGGATTGTAATCTGATACTTCAATGTTGGCTCATGGAACATCTCCAAAAGGGTGAGTACCGACAGGAAATCCATCAAAAGGATTGGGATGATCATATCGCTTTTCATCATCCAAAGCAAATGAATTACATGCCCAACATGTTCTCCCAACCAGAGAATGCTGAAGAATGGGTCGAACTCTTCAAAAATCTGAATGAGGACCAAGTACAATGGATGTTCGAGTGGTTCCCAACCAAGGAGTTCATCCTCCGATCCATGGATGCGCTAATACAAATCGACTTAAGAGGAACATACCCATACGTACCTATTCGGGTTATGAGACAAGCGGGTAGGAAGCAGGTTATACCAAGGGTCAATTAGATGAGTCACTTTCAGGCTAAAATGACGATAGCCCTTACAGGTGGCAGGCTCAGCATATGTGGCATTGCAAGATTGTCATGGGAAGGGACATCGCAGAACCAAACAGATACCATACATGTTATGCTCCCAATTATTCAGGCTGGTTGGAGGATCACAATGGTCTGGGTCAACCCGGGTTTGTTCGAGGTCACAAGGTCATCGATGAAAAGGCTGAAGCACAGGTCAAGTACAACCATCTGCGAAAAAGAATCCGAGAATGCAAAAACAAGCACCGTGAGATACATGAAGCCAATCAAAAATCCAGTTGAAGAGTGAAAGGATATGGTTGTCAGTGCTAACAAACGTTTGGTCTATTTGGAGAGAGGTATAATAGAGTTGGAAAAGAAGTTTCTGAAAAGGGTCGAAGACTGCCGAACTGCTGAATGAAATGAAGGCAGACATCTAGCCAGAGTTTACTTGTCGCTAGGAATGCGTGAGCTAGGAAAGATGTTCCATGGAGCCACTAATGCCGACTCTAGGGAAGGTCCCTTTAGGATCAAATAGATTATAAAAGGTAATAAGGCCAATGGTCATTAGTGATTTTTATTTTCTTGTTATTTAGTGTCATTTTGAGATTCGTCTAATTTTTATCAATGAAATAGGCATTTAGCATTCTAAGTTCTCCAAAATTAACTTGTCTCTAGGCCTACCTTGGGCACAATGAGGTCCCCAAAATTAGGACATGCTTTATATTTTAGCACTACATGTTTAAATATTGCAACATTTCTTTAATGATCCTCACTAACTTGTTACCTTTTTTTTTACTTTTTGTTTATTCCCCTCCCCAAAGGTTAGTTCGTAAACTCTGGCAGCATCATCATATTTTATAAGATCTAGGGGCCCTCCACCCACTCCTCCTCCAGACCTGTCAAACAAAAAAACAAAGGAAAAATAATAGATTCGAACAACTCAACCGAATGGATAGAGGTCACTCATGGTACTCTGGTCCCCAAGGAAAATGAATCTCAACTAGAACAAAAGCTTTTGAAGTTTCAGGAAGAACTTGATCAAGTCCAAAATTTGGTAAGTCTGTCATTTTCCCTCACAACTCCAGAGGTTACTTTCCCAAATACTCATAATCTTGTACCTCCACAAAACATCCCAAAGCAACAAAACCATCATGCTCCTTACCACCACTGCAATACTTGACATACCTTAAATAACACCCCACAATTCATCCCAAAACTCCAGAAATGACCACTTCCACACCCAACATAATACCACCATCTAAGTGGAGAATATGCCACACTCCACCTATCCCATCTCAAGCACACCCGAGTCCGATGATAAGGACTTGCTCATCAGAAATCTGGCTAAAGAGATTAAAAAGTTGACTAGCAGAATTCAAGGCATTGGAGGTAGTGAGGGAATTGAGGGGCTAAACTATGAAGATCTTTACATACAGCTCGATGTCGAACTGCCCGAAGAGTACAAACCTCCCAAGTTCGAGATGTTTGATGGTATGTGGGATCTAAGGGTCCACTTGAGAACATTCTGTAAGAAGCTGTTCGGAGTGGGAAAAAACGAGAAAATTTGCATGAAACTTTTCATGAGGAGGTTGAAGGGAGATGCCTTATCTTGGTACATTATCCAAGATCTGAAGAAGAGGTCAAACAGCGTAAGCATGGCATCTGATTTTATGGAAAGATTCAGGTTCAATACGGAGAACACACTTGATGTGTTCTATGTCCAAAACTTGAAGAAGAAACCCACAAAGACCTTCCATGAGTATGCTACTCGATGGAGATCAAAGCTACTAGCGTTAGGCCTGCTTTGGAAGAAGAGAAAATAAACAAATTCTTCGTTCGAGCCCAGGACCCACAGTATTATGAGAGGTTGGTGCTGATCGAGAATCACAAATTATCTTACATCATCAATCTAGGAGAAAGGATCGAGAAAGGCATCAAGAGTGGTATGGTTACGAACTTTGAAGACTTGTAAGCTACTAATAATGCTTTACAGTCTGGTGGTACGTCCAAGAAAAGACACATAAGTGTTGTAATGGTTTCACAGAAAGCCAAATCCCCTATCAAATACCAATTATACCTAATACCTCCAATTAGATATCAGCCTACTTCAAATTACCAAGCACACTCACCCTCTTACCATACTCCACCACCCAGTTATCAGTCATCTCCACCTCCCACATATCAGCCTACTTCACCAAAATACTCCCAACCAGCACATGTTTACCAAGCCTACAACACCTAACCATCCCACTATCAATCACCTCCCTACATCAAAACTTCCCTAGACCTCGACCAAATTTTGACTTCAGACCTCCCAAATAGTATACCGCCATTGTTGAACCAATTGACCAATTGTATGGAAGGCTTAAAGCTGCTAGTTATGTCACCCATATCCCTACCTCCCTGGAAACCCCTCTCAGTGGGCCAATCCAAATAAATCATGTGCATACCATTTCGGCATGAAAGGACATACCATTAATGAAGGTCACTTTCTGAAGGATAAGATCCAGTCTTTAATTGATAACAAGATTATTATGGCAAACAAACCTGCTCCGAATGTCCACAATAACCCTCTACCAGATAACAAGGGCGGAGGTGTTCACATGATCGATATAGAGGATGACTGTGACCCCAAAGGATCAATCAGTCTATTCATAGAAGACGATGATCCAAAGAAGCCAGTAGTCACCCTTAATCCGATTATGGTCCAGATTAGGCCTTCTGGGGACGCCGAGGTAAACATGTCTATGCCACATGAGTTTGAAGCACCATCCTCTACAAAGAATCCATCGCCGATTGAGGTTAAGTTTATGTCACCCACAAACGCACCTACACATTTGAAGTTGCAATTTTCCCGCCTAAGAGGCTTTCTCCATTTAGAGTAAAGATAGGCATGCCAATTCCAGAGGTAATGTCGGCAATAACACCATTCCACACTAATGCCATACCTTGGGACTATACAACCGAGGCCAGAAAAAAGGGGAAGGTCAAGTTCGGGGAAGCTATTATTGTACAGGGTATGACAAGAACCGGTAGGGTTTATACCCTGTAGCATTTGGCTGAGTCAAAAAAGCAGGCCTCTAATTGGCCAACCATCACTGAAACAGGGCCTGATGATATCTGGAGAAAGATACAAGCAAAAAAATACTCAATCATTGATCAGCTGAATAAAACACCGGCATAGATTTCTATCCTTGCTTTGCTACAAAGTTCTGATTCACACAAGAATGCCTTGCTAACAGTGCTGAGTGAGGCATATGTATCAAGTAAAATCACTAGTGGTAAGATGGAAAACATGGTAGGCCAGGTATTGGAAAGTCACAAGATCACTTTTCACGAAGATGAGCTACCACTAGAGGGGTTCACAACAATGCATTGCATATAACTGTGTAGTGTAAAGCTTATTTTATCATCGGGATCTGGATTGACGAAGGGTCTAGCCTCAATATGTGTCCATTGGTGACGTTCAAGACATTAGAGAAGGGCTGCATGAGATCAAGGATGGGTCCATCAACATCAAAGCTTTCGATGAATCCCAAAGGTCCAATATTGGGGAAATTAGCCTATGTTTGCATATAGGGCCTACTTGGATTTGATATTGATTTTCAAGTGATTGATGTGTCGGCATCTTACAATCTGTTGTTGGGATGACCATGGATTCATGCTGCTATGGCTGTAGCATCAACACTACATCAGGCAATGACATTTGAGTGGAACCACCAAGAGGTGATCATTCACAGTGACGGTAGAAATCATATATATAGTCGCCAAAGTATCCCAACAATATGAGGCACAAGAAGGATAGGCAGAGAGATCTACCACCACATCGAGCAAGTCAACTCCGTTGATAAAGATAAATAGTTGGACAACAAAATTGAAATCATACTAAATTAGAGCGAATACGAACCCGGCAAGGGACTTGGCAAAAACCTTCAAGGAATCGCTAAGCCCATCGAGCTCAAGATATATGGCACCACCTTCGGATTGGGGTATGAGTATACCTGGAAAAAATTCAATGATTGGTCGCCACAATGGCACGGTCCTTACTATCCATTAGAGCAGCCAATACCATGCTTGGAACAGACTTTCCAACCGGCCAAAGTTATTTATGGGTCAGAAGAATAGGAAGCACTGGAAGCAGTGAGGAATTTGTTCCTAGAAGATGATATGGATTGTTGTGTCGTTTTCGAGGAGGAGGGGGAGTAGGCCCTTCCATACAGGATGTAAGTAGAGGATCGAGCCTCAATAACTTGACTATCAAAACTACCAGAGTTCGGTGAGCCTCGAAGTAGCAAGGCTAAACAAGCATCATGCCCTATTTTATTTTTAGTTGACTTTCCTTTCAAATTTTTATTTTTGCAAGAAAGAGCTCCAACGTTCAAAAACAGTTATGGAATTTATCAAAGCTTCGGTTTTCTTATAAATCTTACTCTTATTATTTTTTCTCATTACTTTACTTATACAATATTAGTATTACTTATCTTGATGAACCAATGATTGTGACATGCAACGAGACAACGCAACAAATGGATATAGATTCAGAGAGCGATAAAATACCGAAAGAGATCATTAAAGAAATTAAGAATTTTGAGAACAGACCTAAGTCCAGCCTGGATGAGACCGGGATTGTTAACCTGGAGATGCATAAAACATCAAAGAAACATGAATCAACATTCACTTATCACTGTTAGAAAAGAAGGAATGCACAGAGTTTCTAAGAGAATATGAGGACATATTCGCCTGGTCGTACAACGACATGACTGGGCTGAGTACATCTATTGTGGCACACAAACTGCCGACTGATATGACATGTCCACCAGTAAAGCCGAAGCTTAGAAAATTCAAGCCTGATATGAGTTTGAAAATCAAGGAATAAGTCACTAAGCAAGTCAAAGCCCAAGTTCTCAAGGTAGTAGAATATCCAATGTGGTTAGCCAAAATTTTGCAGTGCCAAAGAACGACGGGAAGGTTAGAGTCTGTGTCGACTACTGGGATATCAACCGGGCCAGTCCTAAAGCTGACTTCCCCTTGTCGAACATACACATCCTGATTGACAATTGCGTCAAGCACAAGTTGCAATCATTCGTAGATTGTTTCGCTAGGTATCATCAGATCTGGATGGATGAAGAAGTTGCTGAGAAAACGGCTTTTATTACGCTATAGGTAATGTACTACTACAAGATAATGCCATTTGGGTTAAAGAATGCAGGGGCCACTTACACGAGGATATGAATACCATTTTGCAAGATATGATACACAAGGAGATCGAAGTATATGTTGATGATGTCATCATCAAGTCCAAGAAAGCAACTGACCAAATGGAAGATCAGAGATCTTCAATAGACTAAGAAGGTACAACCTGATACTAAATCCCGCTAAATGTGCATTTGGGGTTCCAGCTGGAAAATTGCTCGGGTTTATTATGAGTCATCGGGGAATAGAAATGTATCCATCAAAGATCAAAGCCATTCAAGAATTGCCACCACCAAGTAATAAGCAGGACGTAATGAGTTTCCTAGGGAGACTTAACTATATCAGCCAGTTTATATGACAAACTAAAGTTATTTGTGAGCCAATCATCAACATGTTGAAAAAGGATGTCACCACCAAATTGACCAATGAATGCTAGAAAGCATTTGACAGGATCAAGGAATATTTTTCAACACCACTAGTTTTGATCTAGCATGAACCAAGTAGACCTCTGTTACTCTATATCACTGTATTAGATGGTGCCCTCGGTTGCGTCATGGGCATCATGAAAAGAAATGAAAGAGACAGACCATTTACTACCTCAGCAAAAAGTCCACTCCATACAAGGCCTGGTATTCTCCGTTAGAATGTACCTGTTGTGTTTTAACTTGGGTATCCAATAAATCAATTGATGAAAGAGGAGAAATCACAAAAATGAAGTTGTTGTTCGGGGCTCGAAATCGAATGCTTCAAGTACTAGATCTGATCTCCACCATTCAAATCAAAGATAAAGATGTTAGAAATGTTTCATACTTTGATCATGTTATCCTTTCAATTTTTTGCAAAACTCATGCTTATCCGTAACTACCGCTTTCGTCAGCATATCTGAAGGATTATCATGAGTATGTTTATTAACCTCAAATAGTTTTTCTTCCACTTCCATTATTATCCAATGATACTTTCTACTTAAATATCTTGTATCAGAATGAAAGTGGAGTACTTGGTGAGATAGATAGCACTATGATTATCACTAAACAAAGTGTACCTTGACTGCTCACACCAAGATCGTTAATAAACTCCTGCATCCATAATAATTCTTTAAAACATTCTGTAACAATAATATATTCAGCTTCTGCGGTGGATAGAGTTATGCACTTCTGTAGTCTATATTGCCAAGAAAGAACTTTCATTCAAAGGTGATCAAACAATCGGAAGTGGATCTCTAATTATCAAGCTTAGCTCATAAATCAAAGTCTGTGTAACAAACAAGTTTAAGCTTGCAACTGTCAAAGCACAACTTCAAATATGCAGTAACGTTCAGATACTTTAACATCTATTTTACTACATCTCAATATTTCTTTCCAAGATTAGAAATGAATCTACTAACAGTACCAACGACATGTGCAATATTTGGTCAAATGCAAACTATAGCATCCATCAAACTACCAATAAAAAGAGTAAGGAATATGAGACATCTGATTTTCTCTTCATTAGTAGATGGACTCTTCCTAATACTCAAATTAAAGTGTTTAGAAAGAGGAGTACTAATCACTTTTGCATCTATCATATTGAACCTTTTGAGTATCTTCTTAATGTATTGCTTTCGGGATAAAATAAATCAGTTTTGTCTATGTATTGATGAATTTGAATGCCCAAGATTTTCTTTGTTGGCCCTAGTCTTTCAACGATTTGTTCAATTGCTTCTTAAGAACTGCAATTCCAGATTTGTTTTTGCTAACAATAAACATTTCATCCACATAAAGCAATAACATAATAAAATCATCACCATAGAACTTCTGGAAGAATACACAGTGGTCTGAAGTAGTTTTCTTGTACCTTTATTTTTCTATGAAAGATTCAAACTTCAAATACTATTGCATTGGAGCTTGTTTCAATCCATACAGATTCATTTTCAATTTGCATACATACTTTTCTTTTCCGTTACTTACAAAACCCTCAAGTTGCTCCATATAAATCTCCTTGTCTAAATTCTTATAAAGAAAAGAAATCTTTACATCCATCTACTCAACCTCTAAATCTAGATTCACGGCTAAAACTTGGAATAAAAATCTAATCCAATTCCGAACAAGAATGAATATCAAAGGAGAATATAATTAGGTCATTGAGCCTTTAACTCGACAACACGGACATGGCCCAACAACTTTTTTCATTTCTATTTTCGGTATTTACTCTTACAAATTAAAGAAAACAGAAATAAACGAAACAGGAAATTTCGTTTGCGCATGCTTTATTAACAATTTGTTCATTTCCTTTTTCAATAATTCATTCTTACCATCTTATTTGGATATATAAGTAGTTAAAATGTAATATCACGATCATGTTCAGGACAGTCTATAAGATCGTGATAATACATTTTAAAAGCAAATGTTACTTGCAACATTCGTGGAGGACTGAGACAAGGATTAACAAGGTTTAGACCAATCTACATCCTCAGAGCAAGAGCAAAGAGAGATTTTCACCTGTAAGAAATAAACCAATACAATTAATCCCCAATTATAATCTTCTTTAATTACCTTTAAGTGTTTTCCAAACTAACTACGCAAAAGTTGCATCACGAAAAAAATATAAAAGCTTAAGAGTGTAAGCTTAAGGACTGAACTCACATTGTTGGGATCGAAATAATCAGGTGTCATATGGAAGTTAATAAAATAAATCCTCAACGGCGATAAATCAGACAATAAAAGAGATATATATCAAAAGAGACATCAATATTTAACGTGGTTCGGTCATTTCGCTTACGTCCACAGTGGAGATGAGCAATTCCTGGTATAAAAGACAGCACAAAATATGGAGAGACGACCTCACGAAGGGGCAAACACAAGTGACACACTAACACTTGTCCAGAAATATTTTTCCCCTAAACAAGATTCTCGAACCTCTTACGGCTACACTATGGATGTTCCTGAATGAGAATGAAAGATTCTCAATTTATAAAAATCCAAATCTTTTCAAAATATGAGATATTTATAATTTTCTTCTACAAGGAAAACCTAACATAATTATGGTAAATATGTTTCTCTTTTCTTCAAAAGATAGAAAATCAAATATGGTAAGAAAATCAGGACAAACACCTAACAATTCTTTCTTGCGTCTCAAAATATTCACCGTAAAGTTTGTCTCAGCGTGAGTAGCACTTCGGTCAAATTTCTCAAGCAAAAATTATGATTATCGTCAAATAAGTTGTGGCTAGAATTAAACTTGCCAGGATGAACTTGTCTTGAACCTCGCGATGATACAACTTGTTAGGGTCAAAAGAATAAGATGTCGTGCGGAAGCTAGTAAAGCAAACCCTCAAACGATAATAAATCAGACAACAAAAGAGAAATATACCAAAAATGACACAAATATTTAGCGTGGTTCGGTTAGTTTGCCTAAGTCCACGGCGGAGATGAGCAATCCACTATATAAAGAGAGCACAAAATATGGAGAGGCAACCTTACGGAGATGCAAAAACAAGTACCACATTAACATTTGTCCCAAAAAGTTCTTCCCTTAAACAAGACTCTCAAACCCCTCATAGCTACATTGAGGATGTTCCTCGATGAGAAAGAAGGATTCTCAATTTATAAAATTTCAAACCTTTTTAAATATAAGAAATTTATTATTTCCTTTTTACAAGAAGGAAATCCCGATATAACTATGGTGAATATGTTGCCCTTTCTTATAAAAGATAAAAGAATCAAATATAATGAGCTATGTTGCCTTTTCTTTTAAGAAATAAAAGAATCAAATATAATGAGCACATTAGGACAAACACCTAACACTTCCGAAATTAAAACTATTGCATTCGATGTAAGAAAGAAATTGTTGGGACACTGTTAAGGCCTCATTTGTTTTTTTTAAGATTAAGACGTCTGAATCTGAATACATATCTGAATATCAAGATGTGTATTAAGATTAAGTCATCTGAATCTGAATACACATCCGGATATATTAAGATGTGTATTAAGATCTGAATACCAAAAATTAAGACTGTTTGATTTTTAACATCTGAATGCATTAAATTTATCTTTATTTAAAAAAAAAACTAATATTCTATCAATAAAATATATAGTTTAAAATATGAAAGTTGTTGGTAGTGATGGTTAATGGGTGAATGCCGACTAAAGGCGGTGGTTGGTGGTAGTTTTGATTGATAATGATGGTTCATGCTAGTAGCTAGTAGTGATTGGTAGTGGTGGCAATTATGATTGATGATGATGGTGGTAGGTAGTGATAGTTAAGAACGGCGAGTGGTGGTTTGTGATTGAGGAATGTGGTGGTAGGTTATAATGATAGGTGGTGCTGACTGCGGTTGTTAATGGTGATGAGGTGGTTGGTTGTGGTAGTTGAGGTGGATAAATGTTGAATGCGAGTGACAATGATGGTGGCCGGAGTGGTGGGATGGTGGATGGTGATGGTCGATAATGGTGGAAGCTATGATTGAGGATGATGGTGGCCTGGTGGTGGTGGCGGCGGCGGTGCCGGCGGTGGCTGAGTATGGTGGTGGTGGCGGCATAGTGGTTGTTGATAATGGTAGGCGGTGGCAGCAATTAATAATGAATATGTGATAGCATCTTAATGAAATTAAGTCTCTGTTACAGATCTTAATCATACAGACCTATTCAGACCAATTAAGTGGTTGTTAAGTAAAAAAACAAACACACTTAATGATTAAGATCTGAATAATTAAGATTCAGACTTTAAAAACAAACGCACTTAATGTCTGAGATCTGAATGATTAAGATTCAGACCTCCGTTAAGTGCAAACAAATGAGGCCTAAATCTCGCTACTTTTATGTCTGTCTACCAGTGATTTCATAAGCACCTTTTATATTTGGTAAATATTACTAATATAGTCAGTAATATTAATCGTAATGTATGTGCAAATTACAAATTAAAGGACTCAATATATATTCCATGCTGATTACTACTACAACGAGTGCCGCATCCGTCAAATCATTTTCCACTTTTTTTTTTGGTTAAAAAGATACATATATTATAAATAATTAAATGCGTACAGAAGAGAGTTGTTAAGATGCATGATCTTTTTCAACCTAACTACCTGTAACCAAAATAGAGGACAGGGAAAAGCAATAACACAACAACATTAAAAATTATTTATTTTATGATGTGATACTTCCATGCAATGGTATGATGCGGTGACAACTGAGATATAAACCTGTTTAGTGTTGGAAAGTTTGTAACCAAAAAAAAAAAAAAAAAATCAATACCCAAAACGAATGATGTTTAGCTAAAAAAACAGAATTTGGTGTGCAAAATTGAAAAAAGAAAGAAAAGATTCTTTAAAATAAATTAAAATCAGAAGAAAGTGTCACTTCTGCTGTCAAAAGTGGAGTCATGAATTGAAGATAATTTCCTTTTGCATTTTCAAATTGCCTTTCAGCATACAGATGCAGTTAAAATACAAATAAAGCATGCCAAAGCATCAGCTGGCTGGCGAAGAAATAAGGCATTGATATAAAATAAAATTTTAAAAAGAGTACAGTGTTCTAGTGCTTTTAGGTATATTCTTAGGAAAGTGAAATATTTCTTAGGAAATTAAATAATCTGTTCGATATCATAAGAGAATGACAGCTTATAATAGCCGGGAGTCAGGATTACAAATGACATCTTTGGATTGAGTTCTTTCCTCAACCAATGGACTCCAATCTAGTGCTCCACGTATAACAGATCACATCATAAAATAAATAATTTTTAATGTTGTTGTGTTATTGTTTTTTCATGTCCTCTATTTTGGTTAAAGGTAGTTAGGTGGAAAAATAATGATCTTTTTTCACTAAATTATCTATAAACGACGGGCATATTTGTCCTATTTAGCATCCGGTGAAGTACTTAAAAATACTAAATGGTACTCAAGTTGCAGATCACACAGGATAACTTTTGGTTTAAGTACTTTGAAAGACATGTTAATTAGTTTATAAGCTAAATTGGATTGTTTGATTGCCATGTTATTACATTCCAAATTGATATTCCACTAATGGTATTGCTTCTAATTGGTAGTAGTCCATAATAAGGACTATTTTGGTGGTTTTACGTTCTAGTTGGTAGTATTTTGTTATTGAAAACCAACCAAAAATCTCATTTTTTTCATCCACAAATTCAAATTTTCGACCGAATTCGGCAGGAATTTGAAATAAATCGGAAATTATGAATTTATATTTATTTTTAAAATAAATTAACAATTTATTATAATTTACAACTAATTATTTAATTGAATGAAATTATTATTATTTTAAATTTCCGACCGAATACGGTCCGGAATTGGAAATATAAAAGGTTAATAGTTTCTGATTCGGTTAGAAATTTAAAAATGAAAAAAAAAATATATTTCATAATTTCGACCGATTTCGGTCGAAAATTAAAATTTACAACGCATTGAAGTTTCCGACCGATTTCGGTTGTTTCACATTTTCAACGAACGTTTTTTCGACCAATTAAAATCGATTGGAATTCGGTCAGAAATAGCGAACGGAAGTACACTATCTTTTTGTATTGCTATTTCCTGCGTGTAATCCAATCATTATTTCATATACCCACTCAGTTCTATTTTGTGTGATGATATTTGATTGGATGTAAAGTTAAAGAATGACAAAAAGACTTTAAACTTATGATCTAGAATAAACCGTAAAATTTTATGTCGCTATAAATCATCATATTAAGGGTAAATAAAATAATTTTTTTTAAATTAAATTGTTATTGTACTAAATCAAGAAATGTGAGTTTTTGGAGCCGGCTAAAAAGGAAAAATTCGTCATCGGGAAAGAAAGTACTTTAATACATGTTATTCATGTCAAGAAGATTTAAAATAGTACTCCCTCCATTCACTTTTACTTGGCACGTTTTGACTTTTCACGCCCTTAACAAATAATAAATGAAGTGCATAATTTACCATGATACCCATATTAATTGATGCATATTTTATTAAATTTGAGAAAATAATTTATGAAATGAGTAATAAATATTGTCGGTGTAATAGGGGAAAAAATTATCTTCTCTCAAATATGGGTAAACAAGTAAAAATGAAAATTATTTTAGTATACATGTCAAGTAAAAATTAACGGAGGGTGTAGTAAATTTCCCCCATCTAAAATAGTAGTAGTAATTGAAAAAAAAAAAGTAAAAGTAAAGTCATTATCACTTCAAAAATGTATAGTCCAACTAGCTACTAATCAGGGCGGCTCAATAAATTTGGTGGCCTAAATGTAGTGGCAGAAATAGAATTTGCGTTAAAGAAGCTCAAGAAAGAAACAAAATTTATAAAATTAGAAGAAATTGTGATATGTAAAAATTGAACTAGTGACCTCACAAAAGCTTTGAACCCCTTCAACTCCACTAAATTTGCCCCTGCCTAAAGCAAAACTATAATGAGAGGTCTTAAACTTTTACGACATAAACAAAAAACAAAAAATTCCATATATAATTTCATTTGAAGTCCATTTTTTAAAGTTATTTTCACACAAAGTTATTAATAGTTTTTTTATAACCGGTTTCTAATAATTTCTTTTTAAATTTATAATATATAATGTATTTAATATCTCTTGAATATACTTCCTAATTTAGGATTTTTAATTTATCATTTATAATTTATCAATGGCTCTTTTTAGGATTGTATTAAAATTTAATTTTTTTTGAGTTAAGAATAATCAAATTCTTTCTCTATTTATGGTCTAGAGAGTAATTTCCAAAAAGACTAATCCTTTCTCAATTTATGCTCAATGGTTCAATTTCTTTTTTACTATGAAAAATTATATGTTCTCATTTAATATATTAAAAAACATTTTTTTTAAATATCATATTGTAGATATCAAAATTTTAATAGATCAAGCTATATCCTAAATTCAAGATAATAAAAAACTTGCGAAATTGTAAGGGTCTATCAGGTTTTCTTATAGGTTAGTCTATACTATAACCAAACACACACCTATATAAAGGGATACATATTTCATTGAAGAGGCATCTCCAAAATTCCATAAATTCTTGGGATATTCATAAAGGGATCAAGGCATAAAATAATATCGTGACAATCAAACACTTCAAGAAGAATATCCTTACAATGATTGACTTTCATGGAGATTAAATAATCAAGAGTTTCTGTATCATCCTACGTTCGGGAGTACGCTAATCATGCCCTCGAATCGAAGAGAATAATTCGAAGGAAGAATCAAGGGATAAACATTATTGTAACCCGCAATGTTTATCAATTGTGATTTCAATTTATTTTTCGAAAATTTATTGCAAACAAATTAACATATGTAGACATATAAAATTTATTGGGTCTAATCCATACGAAATTTGATTTAAATTCAATTAGGTTAAATGTGGTCTTTACAAGTTATATTAGTCCATTTTATCACATAACTATGGAATATAGGCCATGCCTTAACGTTGATGATGAAGTATATGAGGCTCCCTCTGAACTAGAAGATGGAGGGCAATCAACTATGGATGATCTTAAGGAACTCAATTTAGGTACTCCGAAAAATCCACGCCTCACCTTCATTAGTGCGCTTCATACGTATCAGGAGGAGGAGGAATACTCCAAGTTATTGACCAAGTACAAAGATGTCTTCGCATGATCATATAAAGAAATGCATGGTCTTAGTCCTAAGGTAGTTGTTCATCATTTAGGGATCAAAAGTGGAGCACGCCCTCCAAAGCAGCCACAATGCATGTTTCGACCGGGCTTGTATCATAAATTAATCTCGAAGTCAACAAGCCCATAGAGGCGGGACTTATTCGAGAGGCGAAGTACCCATGATGGATATCGAATATTGTACATGTCAAGCAGAAGAATGGTCAAATACGTGTTTGTGTTGACTTTGGAGACCTAAATAAGGCATGTCCAAAAAATGACTTCCCGCTACCTATTATTGAACTCATGGTTGATGCTACAATATGGCATGAAGCTATGTCATCCTCGGATGGTCCAAAATATGAAGAGTATACTGCTTTTCGAACTCCAAAAGAGATATATTGCTATAAAGTGATGTCACCCGGTCTGAAGAATGCTGGTGCCACCTACTAACGCGCGATGCAAAATATCTTTGATGACATGCTTCATAAGAGGGTCGAATGCTACGTGGATAACTTGGTGGTGAAGACGAAGATTAGGCATTACCACCTTGAAGACATTCGAATTGTTTTTGTAAGGTTAAAACAATTCGACCTGAAGATGAATCCACTCAATTGTGCTTTTGGAGTTACCTCATGAAAGTTTCTTGGCTTCATTGTGCGTCATCGTGGAATTGAAGTTGATACTATAAAGATTGTCGCCATTCAGAAAATTCTCAAGCTAAAGACTTAAGGGAGCTTTGAAGTCTATAAGGAAACTTAGCATTCATCCGGAGGTTCATCTCTAATCTAGCGGGACAGTGTCAAACCTTCTATCATCAATTGGGAAGGATATCCTTTTAATTCGGATCAGTCATGTCAAAATGCTTTTGAAAGCATCAAAACATACTTGCTAAATCCGCACATGTTAGGGGTGCCAATGATTGGGAAGCCATTGACACTCTACCTCGCGGCACAAAAACGTTCACTTGGAGCACTAATTTCTCAAGAGAATGAGAAAGGAAAGAATCAAGCCTTGTACTACCTTAGTCGAACTCTTATAGGAGCTGAGTTGAGATATACACATGTTGAGAAAATATGTTTAGCATTACTTTATGAAATAAAGAAGCTAAGGCTTTATTTTAAAGCATACACCATCGAAATCATCACTCGAGCATATCTCGTGAAGTTTGTGATGACTCGAACTGTTCCTTCTGTATGCCCAGCAAGACGGTCCATATTATTTAACCAATACGAAATCATATACACCTCAAAAAGTTGTGAAAGCAAGAGCACTAGCCAATTTTCTGGCTGATCGCCCTCTTCCGGAAGAATGGGAGCTTTCAGATGAGTTTCCAGATGAAAATATTTTATTGATCGAAGAATTTTCACCATAGAAAATATTCTTTGATGGATCTTCATGACGTAACGATGTAGGGACATGTGTTGTGTTGATCTCTCCAGAAAGACAAATCTTTCCATTCTACTTTGTTTTAGGTGAAACATGCTCCAACAATGTTGCAAAGTACCAAGCTTTGATCGGTCTTCAAATGGCATTAGAATTGAAGAATCTATAGTTGGAAATATACGGCGACTCTAAGATGACCATCAACAAATTTTTGGGGAGTTACGAGGTAAAGAAGGAAGATCTCTTGCCAAATCATAAATATGCTTCTGGTTTATTTGGAAAATTCGACCAAGTGTTCTTAAACCACATCCCATGAGAAGAAAATCACAAAGCTGATGCTTTAGCTAACTTTGCCACGACGATGGCACTTGGAGAGAACGAGTCAACAAAGGTATATGTGTGTCAGCAATGGATTATTCCTAGACTTCTGGATCTTCAAATCAATAAAATCCATCATACGTCTGTTCGAGTGATTGAAGAAGAAGATTAGAGGCAACTAGTGATGGAGTATCTTGAACATGGAAAATTACCTGAAGATCCGCGATAAAGAACAAACATCAAACGAAGAGCACCACGATTCATCTTCTATAAGAGGACATTGTTTCGACGCTCTTTTGAAGGACTATTATTGTGATGTGTTGACAAAGAAGAAGCTCGCTAAATGATGGAGGAAGCACATTCTGGCTCACGTGGAACATACCAATCTGGCCCCAGGCTCCATTTTCGCATCAAGAGGATGTACAAGATGCCAACTACATCCACAAACCTCCGGAGCCTCTTCACCCAACTGTAGATTCATGGACTTTTGATGCAAATGAAAAGATAAGATTTGTGAAGCATGACAGTCAAAGTTACTACATGCAAAATTGTAAAGTCAATTTCAAGAAGAAAAAAACAACATTCGCAGCATAACTCAAAGAGCATAGAGATGGAAAGAGAGCTCAACCGAAAACGGGATCAACTTTGAAAAATAATTACTGCGGTCCATCTGAGAGATTTTATACCCATAACATTTTGTATGTTGTAGATTTGGATGACTATCTTCCAAAAACACAAACTATTTGCAATTTGGAGACCCCTAGCTCAAGATACTATTTCTTTGGCCGGAACTACACGAATCTGAAAGTTACTGCAGCTAGGTGGACTTTGAGAATTTTCTGTTTCCAGCTGAAAAGGAGTTCTACCGTAAAATTCATATGTGTTGCAGCTCTATGAGCCTTTTTTCTAACAGCACAAACGGCTCACGATTTAGACTCTGCGATCTCAAGATATGAATCTATTGTGGAGAGTGCGCAAATCTGTGAGATCAACACGGCCGAACTTGTAGATCAATTTCAAATATTAGTTCCAGACAATACAGAAGGAAGTTAGCTGTTAATTTTTTATATGTTAAATTTCTTCGAGTCTAGAATCAGTAGAATAAAGCGGCTTGCGATTTGGACTCTCCGGTCTAAAGATATAATCTTTTGTCGAGAGAACACAAAGTTGTGAGATCAACACGAGCCAGACATGTAGATCAATTTCGAAAACTAATACCAGTTGATACAAAAGGAGATTCGTGCTGTTTTTTTGATATGTTTTAGTCCTATGATTCTAGTTCCGGTAGAAGCAAGCGGCTGGTACTACAATTAAAAAAGGCATGATTGATATTATTTTGATTTTTGAGAAAAAAATAAAAGAAGAAACAAGTGAAAGCAGACTACGAGCAGTCATGTTCAGCGTGAAAGAAACCATATATTCACGACTCTCATATGCCAAGGTAAAGGCAACAACGTTCCTTTATGTAGATTGTTTAAGGTGGTGAGACTTTTCCTATGAAAAAAGAATTCTTAAAGTAAAAAAGGAAATTCTTGTTTTATAGGAAATTTTATATGGTAAATATTCAAGGTAACTTCGGAGACGTATTTGAGTTCAATTCAACATGGAAGAAAGGAAGGCTTCATGCTTGAGACTTACTTGACTTTGTAATAAGAAATTGATCTATGGCGGAATTGCTAAAAATTGTTCAATATGACTACCATAATTTTGCTATAAAGTTTACTAACAAAGTATTGTTTAAGAACAACATATTTGGCATCAAAAGTTTTTCCAATTTAATTTAGGCTTCACTGCAGAGTCAACAACAACAACAACAACAACCCAGTATAATCTCACTTAGTGGGGTCTGGGGAGGGTAGCATGTACGCAGACCTTACCCCTACCCTGAGGTAGAGAGGCTGTTTCCAAATAGACCCCCGGCATCCTTCCCTCCAAGAACTACCCACCTTGCTCTTGGGAAGACTCGAACTCGCAACCTCTCGGTTGGAAGTGGAGTTGCTTACCATCAGAGCAACTCCTCTTGTCTCACTGCAGAGTCACGATTGCCCAAATAATTAAAGTTCTTTATTTATGGGCAAGAAAGAAAGTGTTCTTCTCATAGATACTTCAGACCTGTGTCTTCAATACTAATTAGAAAATTTGGGGCAAAAAAATAAAGGAGGTCTAAAGCAGCTGCTTTTAGCAACTTTACATTTGGGCCGACACTCTTAATAACATAAAAAAGAGATTTTTTCCTATCTATATCAAATATGAAATATTATTACCAAAATATGCAAAAATTGGAAATTACCCGCCCTGTCTAAGGTTTAACTACAGAATCTATACCAATTCAAAATTAGACAGATTCTGCCTATTATAACGCGTGAAAAACAGGGCAAGAGATCTAGGATTGATTCTTTGACATTAAATACTCAATTTAAAACGGAAAAGATATATTTGACTTGCGTAATTCTCTCTCTAACTACAAATCAAAAAGACGAAGATATTCATCTTCATCGCGCTCAGTTCTCAAAATTGTAGAACCTATATCTCAACTATAGGAAACCATGTCAAAAATCCCAATTATGCTTAAAGTGAATGGAAATTGGGATAATTGTGGAAGATATAGAAATTTTGAAGTTGATGCGATTGTTGTTGATGAGAATTCAAGCTACAGAAATCTGATTTCTACAATTGCGGAACAACTTTCGATTGATACATCATAAAAACTTGTAGTAATCAAATACATTGTAAACGAAAATTGTCCTTCAATGGAAGTAAGGAATGATACGGGGGTTCAGGTGTATATGGAGACTAAAAAAGAGAATAAAAACTTAGGTTCGTATCCTTTATGCATAAGTGTAAGAGATTTCAATATGGAATTGGCAATCACCAACGAAAGCACAAGTGCAGGTTTGTATAATTCGACATTGCAGAAATTTATTATTTATGTGTGTTTTCTACATTACAACTACAATTATCTACCGTTCAACTACAAAAATCCTGTACTGTATTTTATAAAACGTTATTGTTTTCAAATTATCTACATAGTGTCTAAATTCATCTCTATGTTGCTACAGGTTCGTCTGGATCGTTAAAGTTACTTGAAATTCCATCATCTCCAACTATAGAGGAATATCAAAGTGATATAATAACTGAATATAAGCAAACATATATTGAAGAAGGACAAGTGTATCAAGACAAGCAATTGTAGCTGCTGCAATGAAGAATTTTTCTGTGATGCAAAAATTCTAGTTCAGAGTAAAAAAGGTCTAGCCACAGAAGGTATGGAGTTAATTGTGGAGAATATATCGCTAAAAGCAGTGTTTTAGTGAATATATGTATGTTTGTATAAATTGTATTCAACTTGTAGACATATTATAGTCAAATTGTAGTTAATTGTAGTTTATATTAAACACTGTTATTTTTTTTTTATTTTTTTGTAGCTACTGGCTTATATGCGTTTCTGAAAACTGTAAATGGCACTTCAAGGCAACGTCAATTAATGATTCGGCAATGTTCAAGATAAGGAGTTTCAATCGACAACACACATGTTGCTTAATGGACGAAACATTCATACAGCGCAAACGTACTGCGGTTGTAGTTGGTAGCATGGTCGTTCTAAAGTATTGTAATCCTAAGACTGTTTACACACCAAAGGACATTCAAACTGACATGTTATCCGAACATGGACTGAACCTAAGCTACATGCAAGCATGGAGAGCAAAGGAAAAGGCGTCTCAACCCAAGCTTTATTTGTTACAATATTTTTCAAATGCCACTTCTCAACCCTTTGTTTGTTTAATAGATATTTATTAAATGGCTAACATAAGTGGAAGTGTAGCCATAGTCAAAAAGCGTACTCACACAATTTAAACCAGTAATCAAATCAAAGTCTCTCAATCTAAAATTCAATTTTTGACCCTTCAAGATGACTAAAAAAAGGATTCATTAGACTTAGCCAATGCATACTTCATTAGAAGATGAATTGCTTGGTTTTGCATGCAAATCAAAGGAAGAGAAAAAAGGTATCCAAAGCAAGTGTTTTTTAAAAGATTTAAAGCATTACGAGAGAGTAAAGCTTTTATTTGGCTTGGAATACTAGGATCACACAAAGTGTAAAATCTAAGCACCCCATAATCCACATTATGTGGTGCAAAGTAATGGCCATTCTGCAGAAAATAATAAATTATTTAACATTAGTAGACTGCATAAAAAAGAAGCAGTAATTTACATATAACTACACAATAGATACAAAATACAACAAACAATAACAAACAACCAACACCTATAATATAAAACTATACAAGACATCTACACATGTAAAATAATCTCCAATCATGAAGGAATAAAAAGGTAAATACAGCTCTATAACTACAGCAATGTAACAGTTAGTTCAAATAACACATCAAGTGTAGATTCATTGTAGTTAATGTAGCAACATTCAGCTTAACCCACACTTATCTACAAATTACATATCTGACAACAAACAGCTACAAAATACAAACACTTATAAACTGTCTAACAAAACACATTTACAACTAATATACAAAACAACTACTTGAAGCAAAATGTAGCACCATACAACAAGTGAAAAATAGACCTTAAAACCACACTTATCTACAATTTAGATAAAAAGACTACAACACAACTACACAATACCTATAATTTTAAAGTATTTAACAAAACACATTTACAAGTAATATACAAAACAACTAATTGAAGCTAATTGTAGAAGCATACAAAAAGTAAAAAAATAAACGTTAACAAACACATATCTACAATTTACAGAAAATGCCTACAACCTAACTACACAAAACCTACAAAAATGAACTGTGTAACAAAAATTAATTACAAATAAACTACAAAATTGTGACAACTAATCTACAAATTTATTTCAATTCTACAATTAACCAAAAACACTTGAACCATTGATTTTGTCAACCAAAATCAAATAAAATAACTGTAAATGAAAAAAAAATTAATGTTTACCTTCAGCATAATCTATTTCTCATCCAACTTTGGTACTTCTTTTTAGGCTTTCTTCTTTTTTGGTTTAGATGAACCAGGAGAGCCCTTGGCTTTTTTCAAAGATGGCACTTTAGGGGAATCTTCAATGAAATGATCATCTTCATACAACTCTTTCCCCTTCCATTTTAGTTGCTTCGTGACTTGTTTAGCAACTCTAGCAGCATCAAAATCGTGCATTTGCTTAGTTCTCATCTCCGCACGCATTTGTCTAGGAGATGAAATATCAGTACTAGCTACACTTGCATGTGTAGATTTTCCAGTTTTTAGTGGTGATTTAGGTATTAAAACACCCAAATCAAACGACGGGATATCAGGTAATTTTGATTTTGAAGAATTCTTTTTGGGAGTGTTGATGTTCTTCATGATTTGGGAGAAAAAATTTCTTTGAAACTGAGATTTTCAAAAATTATATGAAGAAGAAGTTGTAATATCGTGGGTGGTTTTGTACAGAACAGCTGAAAATTATGAGAGAGATATGGTAAACGTGGGGGTGTGGGGGGAAAACTGTAAAACGTGGGGGGTGTGGGGGTTGGGAGGAGAGAGAAGCGGGTAAAATTTAATTGGGAGAATATTCATTCCTAAATTAATGCCTAATAAAACTGAATAATTAATTAACCCACTAATTTGAATTATGATACGTAAATGGTAATATGGTATGCTGAAATGTAATTAACACAAACCTTAAACAATGAAGGTAAAAAGGTTTCATATATGATATAGATTGGTAAAAATTTCCATAAAAAACTATGTTGAGAAACACAAGTAGTAGTTTGGGCGCGAAAACAAATGTGGACATTTGCATCTGTACCTGCTTTTTGTGCCACATTTTAACCTGTGCCCGCTTTGTAAAATAAAATGGCAAACGTACCCGCGTTTTCACATAACTTCAGTATACGGGGTTGAAGTAACAAAGACAATCATACAAAACTTCAACATGTTAGTAGTCGGGCCTGAAGTTCAGCTCTAGAGCTGAAGTTTTTATTTTGTAACTCGCGAACTTCAGCTCTAGAGCTGAAGTTTTATTTTATAAGTTTTTGTTTAGTAACCGGAATACTTCAGCTCTACACTTGCAATTTGCCAGTTTTAAAATAAAAACTTCAGCTCAAGAGCAGAAGTTTTATTTTATAAGTTTTTGTTTAGTAATCGATAAACTTCAGCTCTAGAGATGAAGTTTGCCAGTTATAAAATAAAAACTTTAACTCTAGACTTGAATTTTTATTTTATAAGTTTTTATTTAGTAATCGGGAAACTTCAGCTCTAGAGCTGAAATTTTCCAGTTATAAAGTAAAAGCTTCAGCTCTAGAGCTGAAGTTTTTGCCTTTGTAACCGGAAAACTTCAATTATAGAACTGAAGTTTTTGCCTTTGTAACCGGAAAACTTCAACTATAAAGCTGAAGTTATTTAGTTCATTGTATGTTTACTAGCCCAAATAACACCCTTTTCACATAACTTCAGCTATTATTTTATTTAATTACTACTAATTATTTCCCTGCAAACTACAGAACCTTCAATTTACTACATTATCAACAAATGTAACATTCTACGCAAGGCAAAGAATAAAGAAGAAGATGCATTCTGTGAAGGGGAAAGTAAGCAACACAGTGGAGAAAGCAGCAACAAGGATAAGGGAAGAGGTAAGCAACGCAGCGGAGAAAGCATAAGCAAGCACAAAGGAAGAGAAAACGAAGCAAAAAGAAGCAGAAGCTAAAATGGAAGCTGAAGTTTTTTAAAAAGTGGGTACAATTTAAAAAGTTTTTTAAAAAATAGGTATATGTTAAATGGGGTAACCAAATAGGACGCCTCGTGCAATTTCAAAAAAATGTACCTAGAATAGTATCCCTTTTAAAAAGAAAGAATAACTTTTAGAACTTGTAGACGCGGCATGAGATTTTCGCCACTATGAAAGCATGTAAATAAGGGTAAGATAAGAAATTGAAAATCGAATTATTTTTAATCAGATAGATACTATTTTTTTTGTTTTGGAATGGATTAATAAAAAAATAATAATAATACAAAAAAATAAAATAAATATTTTAAACTATCAAACGATGACAACAGCTTTAACCAAACGGAACTTTAAGTTCTCTAGTGCCATTAAGATATCATATCTCTAGAAAGCAATCTAAATTATTCAAACCTTAACAAGCTGAGTTTTCAAATCAAATCGATATTGTCCGGCAAATTTAAAAACTCTATATTTCTTTTGTCTTATTTGTATCTTAAAACATAACCATTTGTTAGCTGTGCAAAGCAAATATCATCCCTTTATTTGACTATCAGAGAAAAAAATGAAATAATTAACACAAGCAGAAGCCATGCAGAATTAATCTATAATAGACAAAAGTAGATATACAGCTGTATTCAACATATAGTTCTTGAATATATACTATGTAGTTTCACGCGAAAAATATATACTAAATCATAATTAATCTTCTACTAGGATAGGAGTTTCAATAAAGAAATAGGAAGATAATGATATTATAACTTTTTAGGACATTAAGTAGGTGTTATGGTGGTTGGCCCAGTGTCTCTTAGCATGATTGTTGCTTTATCTTCATACCCTTTGCATCCAACCACAAAAAATACCAAAGTAGAAAATAAGAAACAAAATAGAAAATTATATCTAGGTACGTAGGACCCATATAAAAGGTTTTCAAAAACATTATAACTAATTAAAACAAGATGTGGCTGAAAAAAAAAATACAAAGTTCGATTCCAGAAATTAGGCTCCGTTTGTCCATAATTTCTTTTTTTTTTCTTTTCAAAAATGTGTTTGTCCATAAAATTTTGTAAGTTATTAAAATTTTTTGAAAATTAGTTTTTCAAAACCATATTTTCAAAATTTTCAGAATTTTTCTTCCCCACTTACAAAACTACAATATTATTTCAAAATACATGTCCAAACGTAATTTCAAATACCAAGTACTCGTTCTGTTAGGTACCTTCCTTTTTAGTTTGTTCCAAAATAAATAACACATTTCTAAATTTGAAAATAATTCAACTTTAAACTCTTATATTTTACCCATTTACCATTAGTAAAAAGCTTTTATAGCCACACAAACGTTATAACCCCACAAACTTTTTACCCCTTAAAATTTTAAGATCACAAATTTCAAAAATCTTATTTTATTTTTTAAGTTTCGTGCAGATTCAAACTACCTCACATATAATATGAAAGGAAGGGAGAATCGTTTTTCAATGCCTACTAAAGCTAAAACGTTTTTCAAAAAGCAAAATAAGTTAAAAAGTAAATTGTCATAAAAATAATAGTTGTAGTCATAAAGTTAATCTAAAGATACAATTTTGTGACAATTATCTTTTTCAAGTGCTAACAATAATCAATAATGACAATAGGGCCCTCTTATCTCCACCCCTCTCTTCAACCCTACCGTTCTTTTCTTTCTTTTTCCACTTCTTATTCATAGTTCATCTTCTCTTTCCTTTTGCTTCTATGTTAAAAATCTTTATTATTGTTAAAGAAAAAATTAAAAGTGTTTAGTGGAAGTGGACGTTACCTCGTTTTTCAGCTGTTTGTATCTTCTGACACACTTTGATCTTTGATGATGGATACGTAGACAGCATCTCATAAATAATTATAATTATATAAACAACACACACACACACTCACAACATCATAAGTCACATATATACACACATCCACATCTTTCCTTCTTATTCCTTTCTTTCTCTCTCTCTCTGAAAAAGTTGAGTACTTTTATACTTCTCATCACTTCACAGAAGAATTAAGATGGTTTTCTGCTGATGGCTGCATCAAATGATTTGAAAAGCTGAGTCAAAGCAGAAGGAAAAAAAAAAGAAAACTATAGCTAAGACAACAACCCCACTATAATCAATTCAATTCCCAGGTAGGGTATTGTTTTTCAAGAAATGGATCTTTTTTTATTTCCTTTTTCTTTATGGATTTCAGTCAGGAACTAGAAGAAGAAAGATGTGTTTTTTTTTCTCTGCTTTTTGTGTTTTTCTTTTCCTTTTGCCTTATCAAGAGAGAAGGAAAAGACAAGAAAAGAAAAGAAAGAAATTGATTTGAACATGAAAGGGAAATAGGAAAGTGAAGGGACTGAAACAAGTATAATACTAGTACTGATCTATAAAATTCTATAGATAGATACATTAGATCCTCAAAAAAAGAGGCTATAAAGGTATTGCTTTTTCCTTTCATTCTTTTCTCTTACTATAAAATATATCTTTCTCATGTAATTTTAGCCATAACTGCATGCTCACGAAACAAATATTTTTCTCTCTCAAATCAGTGATGATTTATGTGTCACTGTAACCAAAAATTCTTCCATTTGGCAGATGATGATAGAGCACGTGCACTTCCAGATTTCTATCACACCTGCAGGTACCAATCATATATATTTTCTAATAATCCTTTCTCTTTTTTTTTCCTTCTTCCGTTTTCGTACACACTACCCTTCCAGTTTGTACTGAATTTTTTTTTAAGAGGTCAAATATTAAATGTAATTATATTTGGGTTATTTGGGGGGCTTTTTTGGGAAAATAATGGAGTTTGGGGTTAACAGTATTAATGGGTATTTAGATTTTTTCAGACAAATGATTGGTTATGTTGACCTACTAAATTTTCAGGGTTCATTTAATATAGTAAAAGTGCTGCAAGAAGGAAGAAGACGTCTCTTACATACTACTACACAAACCAAATGGGTTGAATCTTGGCCCTCATCACTTGTCCCCAACAAGCAGAAGGTACACACATAAAACAAGCCCTTTAATTTCATTTATTTATGTTTTCCTTTTATTTGGAAAATGATTGACTTTGTTTGATTGAATTTTCAGCTAGATTAGTTTATTTATTTTATTGTGGAAAAAGGAGATGGCAGCGTACTTTCATGGAAATTCAGAAATCCAAGGAGGAAACGACGGTTTACAAACTCTGATACTGATGAACCCTGCTGGTTATGTTGGATTCTCTGAGACACAACATCATCAGCCACCTGCGGGAGGAAGCAATCTCGTTTTCTTCAACTCCAATCCTCCTGGAAATTCACTAAACTTACCTCACGCGCCGCCTTCTTCTCAGCAGCAGTTTGTCGGCATACCACTTGCTACATCTGCCTTCACTGCTCCTTCTTCTTCTCAAGACGGTACCACTACTCCAACTGTTCATTCCCACCATGATATATCTGCACTTCATGGCTTCCTAGCTCGGTCTCATGAGTATGGTTTCTACAACCCGTCGAATGACATCACGGAGGCGCGTGAGGTAACACGCGCTCAGCAGCAAGGGCTGTCACTTAGCCTTTCATCACAGCAGCCCGGGTTCGGGAACTTCAGGCCTGAGCGTGAGGAGTTGATGACTACTGTTTCACCGACAGCCGGTGGTGGATCATCGTCGTCGGCTTCAGCTGCAGTACAAAGTGTGCCTTTGAGTCCTAGGTACTTGAAAGCAGCACAAGAGCTGCTTGATGAAGTTGTTAATGTCGGCAAGGCAGTGAAAACTAGCACAACTGATGAAGATGTTAATGATGGCCAAAAATCCAAAAATAATGGAGAATCGTCTGGCAATATGGCAACAGCAGGACAAGAAGGAGGAGAGAGTAACAGTAAGCGTGATGGAGCAGAGCTTAGTACAGCAGAAAGGCAAGAAATTCAGATGAAGAAAGCAAAACTTGTCAACATGCTTGATGAGGTATGCCTATAATTCTCCTATTTGGTTGTTGTAGTTAATGGAAGAGTATGGTCTCTGTCAAAAAAGTTGCATCAGATCTTTACACAATAATAATAATAATAATAATAATAATAATAATAATAGTAAATAATTTAACAGCAAAGTACCTATCTGATGATAAAGACCAGAACTTCAAAAGTGTTATAATCATCAGTTACTGTCCGGACTATCGTACAAACAACAACAACAACAACAATCCCCTATAATTCTATTTAATGGGTACACGTAGACCTTATCCTTATGCTGGGATGGAGAGATTCTATCCAAATAGAGACCCGGCATCCTTCCCTCCAACACCTTCCCACTTTCTTCTTGGGAAGACTCGAACGAACTGATAACCTAACTGAAATTAAAATTTTCTTTTTGCTTTTAAAATATTTCTTCAAAGCCTATTAGCTAGCATGTTATATTAAGTTTTTTATTTTTCTTTTGGGGGTGTATATATAGGTGGAGCAGAGGTACAGACATTACCATCAGCAGATGCAGAGTGTGATATCTTGGTTGGAGCAAGCAGCTGGAATTGGATCAGCAAAAACATATACAGCTCTGGCTCTACAGACAATTTCTAAGCAATTCAGGTGTCTTAAGGATGCGATAACAGGCCAAATACGATCTGCGAGCAAGACATTAGGTGAAGAGGATAGTTTTGGAGGAAAAATTGAAGGTTCAAGGCTTAAATTTGTTGATAATCAGATCAGACAACAAAGAGCTCTGCAACAATTGGGAATGATCCAGCACAATGCTTGGAGACCTCAGAGAGGACTGCCCGAACGAGCTGTTTCTGTTCTTCGCGCTTGGCTCTTTGAACATTTCCTCCATCCGTAAGCACTGAGACAACAACCTTTTCACTTTACTTACTATTTCAAGATTTCATAGTTTATAGGTTAGTAATTTAGTACTTTGAACAAATTGTGTCAATTTGTGTATAGTTATCCAAAGGATTCAGACAAAATGATGCTCGCAAAACAAACAGGACTTACTAGGAGTCAGGTCAGTGATAACTTAATCCTTGTTGGAGTTTCTAGTTGAATTCTTCTCCACTTTCCGCTATGATAATATTTTTTTTTTTTGGACAATTCAGGTGTCTAATTGGTTCATCAACGCTCGAGTTCGTCTTTGGAAGCCAATGGTGGAAGAGATGTACTTGGAGGAGATCAAGGAACAAGAACAGAATAGATCAGATGTAGAAAAGACGAGCAAATTAGGCGAACAGAATGAAGATTCTACATCAAAATCCATTGCTGCACAAGAGAAAAGCCCTCGTTCGGATAGCCAAAACAAAAGCTTTCTCTCGAAACAAGACAATAATCTGGAAAACCTCAACGCTACTTCTACAATTCCAATATCCAACACTACTTCCATATCACCTACTGGTCTAAGCGTTCGCAACAACACTGGCTTCAACCTCATCGGATCACCAGAAATAAAAAGCATCAACATTGGTCAAGGAAGTCCAAAGAAACCGAGGAGCAACGAGATATTGCATTCACCAAATAGTGTTCCATCTATCAACATGGATGTAAAGCCAAATGAGGAACAAATGTTAATCAAGTTTGGGGATGATAGGCAGAACAGAGATGGATTCTCCTTAATGGGAGGACCTACGAACTTCATGGGAGGATTCGGGTCCTATCCCATTGGAGAAATCGGGAGGTTCAGCACCGAGCAATTCTCAGCACCATACTCAACCAGTGGCACAGTTTCCCTCACTCTTGGACTTCCCCATAATGAAAATCTCTCAATGTCAGCAACACACCACAGTTTCCTTCCGATTCCAACACAAAGCATCCAAATGGGAAGAGGAGTAGAAATTGGTGAGGCAAATGAATTTGGTAGCTTAAACACCCCAACATCTGCACACTCAACAAGTGTTTACGAGAATTTCAACATTCAAAACAGAAAGAGGTTCGCTGCACCTTTGTTACCAGACTTTGTGGCTTGACAAAGAAAAAGATGAAGAGTATCCTCTTTAATATATTGTTCTCTTATATTTCCATAAGTATTAGGAGAGGAGGGAACTATCCTCATGGTAGTGTAAAGAATCAAGAAACAAGTTTACATAGTACAGGTCCTATACTTTGCATATGAAGAACCATTTAAGTTCTTCAATAGATAGATTCTAGGCTACTTCTAGAAGATATGTGGTTGAGGTTTGTATATTATTTTTGTTGCTACAGATAGCATAGTTAATTGGGTTTGTTATATTGAACGTGGAAAAGTAGTTATTTTGGTTGGTATACAAAAATAATATCCATTTTAGCGAATCATTCTTAGTTCTCTTTCCTTGTGCAGTCATAATTAAATCTATTACACTACTAAATGCGCTAACTTTTCTTTCGTTTTATTTTTTCCCTAGCAAAATGAAACCATGTTTTAGTAAGTGGAGTCTATCTAATGAGTTAAAGTCCAAAAATACAATTTACCTCTACACTAATTGAGTGTAAGGTTTCAAGTTGAGGAAGGCTCTTTCCCATGTTTTCTTAATACGTATTTATTTTGGAGAAAATGCGTATTAGCTAGTAGAGTAAGTATTTCTTTTCTTATTTCTTTAAAATTTTGTTTTTCTTTCCTTTGTTGTATGTTCAACTATTTCAAATGGCCATGTGCTTAAATTTCTATCGCGGATTCTATGAGACTAAGGGTGTGTTTGTATGAAGGAAAATATTTTTCTCGAAAAAGTTTTCCTGGAAAAGAGTAATTTTGTTATTTATTTTTTCTTGTTTGGTTGGTGAGTGAAAACAATTTCCCGAAAAATATTTTCTAGTATTTCGTTAGAGAATAAAAATTTTTTTTAGGAAAATATTTTTTTATGTTGCTCTCCTAACCCCTTCCCCCAAATCCCCATGAAAAAAATAGTCTTGTTGTTGAAATGAAAATGAAAGTAATTAAAAAAAAAGTCTCTTAAAAATATATCTATTCAGGATGCGAGTAGTTAGGGTAGAAGGGTGGGGATGGGTGGAGTAGGGGTAGGGGTAAAGGTGGGGGTAGGGTGATTTTGGGGGTGGGGTGGGTTTGTGGGGGTGAGAAAGGTTGTAAGAGAGTTATGAAAAATATTTTTCATTTTCTTGATAGAGAAAATATTTTCCTTTCAATAGGAGGAAAAAATGAGTTCATGAGAAAATATTTTTCAAACATGAAAAAATTGAAAAGAAATTCGGAAAATATTTTCCTCCATACGAAATACACCCTAAGTGAAAAACAAAAATAAGTCACCCTCACTTATTTAGTGAAAATGTCTTTCTATCATTCTTAATTATCATAGTGATAGCTTAGATGTGTATCCATATTATATTTTGATGATCTAACATGTTTATTATTAAGAACCAGATAAGGAACCTAATACACATCCTCAAGAACTTAAAGATCAACAAGTCTATAGTTGGAGACACGGTTAAACTCTTTAAAGTCAAAGGAATAACAGAGAGAACACATATCTACCAATTCTTGAGAAAACAACACAAGTCAGTTGTCCCTGCCGTAAAGTTGTTGCCCGCACATGCTATAGTATAGAAACAGTGCAGCAGTCAATTTTATAGGGAATATCTTTTACCTAACTCGATTATATCATTTTAAGTGATGTCACAAATGTATTATTAACATCAAGGAAGGTAAAACAAATCATTTGAACACTTAGAGAATTTATTCAAGCATGGTGATTGATCATCCAGAAATGATTCTCAAGTGCATCAAGAACAAAGAACAACACTCGTACGGACCAATTCCCCATATTAAGTTATTATATTTCCTTAGTTGAATTATAAATTTGTAAAAGCTTTCACTTGTTATTCCTACTTAGCATACTTAGAAGCATTGTGTAGGAAATACTTTGTAAATCATAAACCATTGTGTTTGTGTTTTCGCTAGAGTTAGTCGAGTTGTAATGTCTTTACAATAGAGTTATTATAAAGCGACTTATAATAGAGTGTTACATGTTAGTGAGGAATAAGAGGTTAATTCCTAGGTTACATAGGTTATAATCTAAAGTTTCTCAGTAGTGAAGTTGGGGTAAGTCGTGGTTTTTAATCCCGTTGAGCTCAAAATTTTTCACTTAAAATTCCCGTTGTCATTAACTTACTACAACGTGCATGGTTTCTATTAGAACTAATAGAGAACCTAGTTCTCTATATAGTTTTATGGACCCTTGAATTATATTGATTTTTATTAGAGCGGGTTCTTTCTATTAGGTTAACACCTAGAAAGGATCCTCATGGCTACTCCGCCAAACTTCGAAGAAGGTCAGCCTACTTACAGACTACCAAGGTTCAATGACCAATATTATGGATGGTGGAAGACTAAAATGCACGGCTTCATAATGGTTAAAGACTGTGAGATTGGGATGTTATCTCTGATTGACCATTTGTTCCTACAAAGACTATTGGCGACCTAGCTGCAACCATTCCCAAAAAGAGGAATGAATTGTATGACACTAATCGAAAGGCCAAAAAAATTCTTTGTGCAAAGAAAGTTCTTGTTTGTAACATTGGTCCTGATGAATATAATAGGATATCGGTGTCCTAATCAACAAAAAAAATCTAGGAAGCTCTTCTGACAGCCCATGAAGGAACAACACAGGTCAAGCAATCAAATATTGACATGCTTACAACTGAATACAAGCTTTTCCGGATGAAGGACGATGAATCCATCCAAGATATGCATGCTCAATTAACTCTATCATCAATGAGCTCCACTTTTTTGGGGAAATCATTTCAAAAAACAAGCTTGTCAGGAAAATTCTCAGTTTCCCACCCAGTTCCTGGAAAAGCAATGTGAACTCTATCATAGAGGCAAAGAACTTGCAGGCGCTAACCATAGATGAATTTGTTGGAAATTTAAAAATATATGAACTGAGGAAAAAGAAGAAGGACAATGAAATAAGAGAGCCCAAAAGGGATAAGAACATGGTCCTCAAGATGGACATCAATGATTCAAGCGACGAGGATGGTGATATGGCTTACTTGACAACAAGATTCCAGAAAATGGTTCGCAGGAATGGAGGCATTCCAAAAGAGGTAGTTCTAGTAAGCCAAAAAAATTATAACCTCTATCATAAATGTGGCAATCCAAGAAACTTCATCAAGGATTGCCCTCAGCAAGATCAGAACAAAAACAACTCTAACAAAGCAGCCAAGAGGAATCTGGTTCCTGATAAATGCTTCAAGAGAAAAATTGTCGCTGATAATATTGTGAAGCAAACTCTTGCTGTATGGGGGGACTCATCCGGTGAATCTAAAGAAGAAAATGATTGTAGTGATAGTTCAATGATGGTAGTAGAAAGTGAAGAAACTGAGAGTGAATTAATCTTTGCCTTGATGGCTTAGTCTGATGATGATGACGATAATGACAATGATGAGGTAAATTTTCTAGATATTTTGAGAAATTTGAAATCTTATTCTCCTAAAAAACTCATGTCTTTGACAAAAGTATTAATTGATGCTTATCACAGTTTTATAAATGATAAAGATGTTTTAATTGTGGAATTATGAGAAGCAACAGTATAGAGATAACCTAATAGTCGTTGTGGTTAATTTAAAGGTGTTTAGCATAAAAATGGTGATAACAATTAAATTTGTTGATGAGATTCTGAAAATACGTGATCTATTTTTATACTAGTTGTGAAGTAGCTAATGCTATGCGTGTGACATTCTAAGGGCGAGATGCGAGCTAAAATGGAGTTATAATCAAACCAGGGGATTTAGCTATTCGGGCCTTGGACTGACCGATGAAGGGCCTCGAGTGTAAGGCCCCGTGAAACTTTCTACTCAAAACCTAAGAGCTCATAGTGCCAAGTTAGGAATACATTTGTAAAATTCCTCATAGTGAGCTTGCTCGCCGCGGTTCAGACCCTTTGGACTGATCTATGCATTAAAAAGTCAAGGAATAATATTTTCCAAAAAAAGTATGATTCTGCGATCCAGTATGTGGTCGTATAATAGCTATGCGGACCGTATAGTCATCGCAGAGTGAAGAACTGTGTTGGTCAATTTTGAGGTCAACTATGCGACCATTTTTGCGATCGCAATTAATAAATATATGGGCCGCATAGTCATCACATAATCTCCTTGGAATTTTGCGAGGGGCAGTTCTGCGGTGCATCATGCGATCGCAGAATAGGTATCCGGACCGCATTCATATTGTATACCCAGACTATTTGTTCAGGTTTTTAGGAATATTTTGTGGTCCATTCTGCGAGCTGCATGTCAACTTTGCGATCGCATATGCAACCGCATATCCGTGTTGGGGCTCTAGATTTCTAAATTTTAAGCCCGACCCCCTAATGTTATATATTGCACAATAGCTCATTTTGAGTCTATTTCCTGGGGCTTTTAGAGTGAGAAAGATGGTCTAAGAGCGGGGAAGTGCTCTTCATGAAAAATTTCTCCACAAATCCTTGTTAAAACATTGAAGATAATCAAGTGAGGCACCTTCGTCACCTTAGCTCTTAATTTTAAACATAGCTATAAGGGGTCATTAGTGAGGTAATTCATGGGGATAAGGGCGACTACATTGCATGCATGTGTTCTTAGAAGATATGTAGAAATTATAAATAGAGAGGCATGGGGAAAGGGCTAGTGTAATATTGTATAAAAGGACCATAACACTTTAATGAACACTTAATGCTTGATAAAATGCTAAAACGAGCAAAGATTATGATCTTTTCCTAATTATGGGTTCAATTGTTCCACGTTGCTTAAATAGATTGAAGTGCAGAGCATTCCGGAACATTTTAGGATTAAGGGAAAGCACAATTGAGGTATGTATGGCTAAAACCCCATCATTTAGAAATTGAGTTTCGTTGGTGTTTATGTAAATATGGTAAGATTAAAGTTGAATTGTTATATTCATTGTTGCGTCACATAAATTTGGGATTGTAACCTTATATACGTGAAAGATCTGTCTCAATACGATCAATGTGCTAGTTTTGATTACTTGAAAATGGGCAAGGAATATGAATCATGTATTGAAATGCTTAGACCTTAAATTTGAGATTTAAGCTGCATAGGTTGTGCCATCTATGTGAAGTCTCATTTATGCTTACAATCTTATTTGCTCTTGTGTACACATATTATCCTAAATTACAAATCAAGCATTGAAATTGGGAATGATGTGGGATGTGGCCTAGTGCCAAATATATGATGTGATAGCTGCCGCCCCAAGTGCTTACGAATTGATATATGTGAAATAAATATTGAAACGAGATGACTAATGAGAAAGGAACAATGTCGTGGTATGGCGGCCTAGATGATCGGGCTGTGACCGAACGCCATGCCGCACACATAATGGTATTATGATGATATTAAATTTCTAAAAAAGTGAAAATGAGATTGTGATTGAAGTGGATGTCTCAAATGAGGCAACATAGCCGATTGGGTCAATATCGGACTCCGCTTAAGATAGCGGTGGTATTGTGAACAACGATGAATAGTGTCAAATTCCCCAAACTAAAAGCTATGAAAAACTGATGTGAAAATTGTATGATTCTTTTATTTGATGATGTGGTAATCGTTTAAAGTTTTGAGTTATACTTGTGATTTCCTTATTCTGGTATGGAAGTTCTTTATAACTAGATGGTGTTTAGTTATACATACTAGTATTATTCCATGGTACTAACATCCCTTTTGCCGGGAGTGCTACATTTTAAAATGAATGTAAGTGGCTCTACAACAGATAGTGCCGATCGCGCACAGCGGAGTGTCCTCCTCTCGAAGACTTGGTGAGCCCCTTTTTCCTTCAAGGGGTTATATTGTACATCTTTTGTTATAGACACCCACTTTTGAGGTATAGCCGGGGCCTTATTGTCGGCATTGTCATAATTCGTCCTTTGTATCCATAGAGGCTCCATAGACGTTGTGGTGGTTATGTATGGGTGTTGGATGAGTTAATGAACTATGTTATAACTCTATTCTCTAGTTCGTCTCAATTATGACTGTTTGAAATGTGATATAAAAATCAACCAACAATGTTGAATGTTCGATTTTGCTATTGTCTAAATAAACGAAAACATGGTTTCCTTAATTGTATTGAGTTGGGTAGAAAGTGTTAAAAAGGTTTGCTCAGTTGGGTTCACTCGATGCCGGTCATGCCTCCCGAGATTGGGGCCTGACATCAAGGTTGATGCATGGGCTCGGGCTTGAGCTATCGGGGCTACTCGGAAAAGGGTTAACATTTAGAATATAATCGTTAGAGGCTCTTTATTGCCTATGGAGAGCAATAAATGAAGAAAAAGTATGAAATTAATAAGTAGAAGAGATAATATCGGGAGAATATGTTAGAGAGAAAATAGAGAGAGAAAGAGAGAGAGAGATACATGATGATTACAGATAAAATAGGTAATAAACGCAGTACACACTGGTAAAAAGGGCAAATCTTACATGTGCAAGATTCGTCAGGGAGCTTGGTTCTCTAGACACAACTTAGTAGTTTCTTTGTTCTCTCATGAACAATTTTCAATGGTTAAAATGAGCGCTACATCATCAATGTGTCAGTTTCTTTTCTTTGCATCTTTTGAACCCAAACATCTCACCCGTTGAAAATCGGCCAGACTCCCAAAACTGCCACATTTTCTTAATCGGTCCCTCATCCATCATAAATATATCCATCACTGTCACAACTCCTCACATCAAATTTCAAAACCTTCCTTCTTCTTTCTCCCTTAAAACTACCAATCCCTCTTCTTCAACTCATTAATACTCACCATGGTTTAAAATTAGAAGTCTCGAGTGTTCCAAATAACATACTCATTGAATGCTCACCAGTTAAAAGACCAATATTAGACTCCTCACTCCACACTACTACTAGCCGAAAACCCTATGTAAGAGCCACCCCACACTCAGTTTTCTTTCCTACCCAATCAAGTTCTGGTTCTCATCTAAGCCGCAAAATATTGACCTCCTAAAAGGTTTATGGCTACAAGTTCTCCTCCTTCCTCACCAAAAAAATTAGGTAAGAAGAGTACAATTGACGTAGAGGAAAAAGAAAATCGGGAAATCTCGAGTATTCCTATGGAACAAGGCTCAAATACAAACCAAACTGCTGGTTCTGAGAATGCTGATTCCTCAAAGGCAGTTCCTAATCTTGATTCCACAAAAACACTCCTTCTCATGTGTTTTCCATGGATTTACAAGGGAAATAAGCAATATAAAACATGTTATCCATCATTGGTGAAGGGGTGATTATCGAAGGAGGTGAGGATCGGTCTAAGCCTCGGGAGGAAGAGTCTAAGACCTTGGTAGAAGGTAGGGAGCTTGTGCCTATTGAACCATTGGCACAGGATGATGCTACTGCGGAACCTGCTAGAGGAACCGGTGGCTTGCTTAAGCAGATATATATTCTAGAGTAGAAGTGGGAGCGAATCACCATGGATTTCGTAGTTAGTCTCCAACGGACCTTGAGGAAGTTCAATGCAATTTGGGTGATTGTGGATCGACTAACCAAGTCCGCACACTTCATTCATGTGTGTACTACCTATTCTTCAGAGCAGTTAGCTGAGATTTATACTTGAGAGATTGTTCACCTGTATGGTGTCCTAGTTTTCATCATTTCATATAGAGGTACTCAGTCTACATCGTAGTTTTGGATGGTCATACAGTGAGAGTTGGGTACTCAAGTTGAGATGAGCACAACTTTTCACCCTCAGACAGATGAACATTCCGAGTGCACTATATAGATATTGGAGGACATGTTGCACGTTTATGTCATTGATTTCGGGGGTTCATGGGAGCAGTTTGTACCGCTCCCAAAGTTTGCATATAATAACAGTATAGATTGACTATTCAGATGGCTCCATACGAGGCTTTATATATGAGACGATGTAGATCTCCAGTAGGTTGGTTTGAGCCGAGCAATGCCAGGATTTTGGGTATAGACTTGGTACATGATGTTTTGGACAAGGTGAAGGTGATTCAGGAGCGACTTCATACAGCTCAGTCAAGAAAAAAGAGTTATGCTGACACGAAGGTCCGTGATGTGTCTTAGATGGTTGGGGAGAAGGTTCTACTAAACGTTTCACCATGAAAGGTGTTATGAGATTTGGAAAGAAGGAAAAGTTGAGCCCTTGGTTTATTGGGCCTTTTGAGGTGCTTCGGGGGTTTGAGGAGGCGGCTTATGAGCTTGCTTTCTACCTAGCTTGCCGGGTGTGCATCCGATAATTCACGTTTCTATGCTCAAGATGTATATCAGCCATCTGACTCATGTGTTGGATTTCAGCACGATTCAGTTGGACGGTAATTTGACTTATGATGTGGAGCTAGTGGCTATTTTAGAGCGGCATTTCCAAAAGTTGTTATCAAAGGATGTAGCTTCACTGAAAGTGCAGTGGAGAGGTCGGCCCATGGAGGAGGCTACTTAGGAGACCGGGTCGGAGATGCGAAGCAGATATCCACACCTATTTTAGGCTTTAGGTATGTTTTTAGACCCGTTCGAGGAGGAATGTTTGTTTAAGAGGGGGAGCATGTAATGACCTGGCCTGCCATTTTGTGAATTATAACCTTGTTTCCCCCATTTCTACTTTTTTATATGTTGTTTAGATGTATTGTATGGTATCGGGTTGGTTGATTCGGGTTCAGAGTGTTATGGAGAAGAATGAGACTTTTAGTCTCTTATTTAGAAGCGTAAGTTGGAAAACTCAATTGGATGTTAACTAATGTGTAGAAGAACTCGGATATGAATTATGAAGGTTCGGTTGGCTCCGTTAGGTGAATATGGACTTAGCAGCATGTTTGGAATGTAATTTGGAGGTCCTTGGTAGATTTAGGCTTGCATTGGCGAAATTGAAAAGCGCATCGAATCCCTCTTCAATTCACTCCCAAAAGCTCCAAAACTGAATAAAAATAGTGAAGAATGACCTAAATTCGTGAAGTCTACAATTTATACTTTTTGCCCAGAACTTCCGCATCTAGGGTCCAACAGTTGCTTCTGCAATACCGCACCTACGGAAAATCTATCGCAGGTGTGGTTCCCGCTTATTCCCTCATAAATCGCTTCTGCAGTCCAAACATTGCACCCGCGGCTCCTGCCTCTGCTTTCTGAATTCCGCATCTACGGTTCACCTTCCGCATCTGCGACTATTCAGGTGCGGAAACATCTGAAGCAATAGCTTTAGCTGCCTTATTCCACTTTCTAACTCTTTGTTAACCATCCGAATTCATTCTGAGGCCCTCGGGTACGAACTTAGTCGAATCTTCGGAACACTCAAAAATAACATCAAAATACCAAATTACCCTCGGATTCAAGCCTAAGAACTTCTAAACTTCCAAATTCTGCGTACGATGTCGAAACCTACCAACCCTTGTCCGAATGACCTCAAATTTTGCACACACATCACAAATGACACTACGAACCTACTATAACTTCTAAAATTCTATTCCGACCCCGATATCAAAATTTTCACTGCCAACCAAATCTCTAAATTTTCATCTTTCGCATATTCTTGCCTAATTCTACAACGGACCTCCAAACACATTCTGGACGCGCTCCTAAGTCCAAAATCACCCAACGGAGCCAGCAGAATCATGAAAAATCAAATCTGAGGTCAAATACTAAAAGTTAAACTTGGTCAAACATTTCAAATTTAAAGTTTCTAGCTGAGAATCGTTATTCTAACTCATTTCTAGAAAACTTGAAAACTAAAAATCGACGATTCACACAAGTCATAATATTTCATAAGGAGCTACTCATGCCCTCAAACAACCGAGTGAAGTCCAAATGCTCAAAACCACTGGTCGCATCGTTACATTTCCAAGACTTATCATGTTAAATCTTCGAGAATAAAATTAGACGTGGATGCGTACCGGAATCCATAAAAACATGTCTTTACCGAGAGGTTAAGTTACTTATTTAGGAATAAATCACAGCCTTTAGATATCATTTGGCTGATTTATCAAAATGTGAAGCAACCGTTAAGGATTAATTGAGCAAATTCCAACCCGAGAATCGATGAAAAAAATATTTTTGATATCTCAAAAAGAAATACTCCAAAATTATGTCTAGATTCATTTTCTTACAATTATATTAATGAGTCATTATTATAATTTAATTTAATGTTAGACCATTACGTTTCAAATGTTGGCTTAATGGAATTAAAATAATATTTTGTATTCAATTGTTGTATAACGTTTAAAAACGTTTTTATATTCAATTTTCCAACAGAATTCTTTCTGTTAGTAACATTTTGAAACTGTTTGGTAGACTTTGAATAAGCCTTTATGGCTTTTGACGATTGGAGGTCAGCAAGTGCATTTCTTTGCACTATATATATATGGTTTTGTTTTCATCTTTGAAGGGTGAAACATAGTAAAACTTTTCTTCTTCTTTCTTTAGTGCTGGGTTTTCATCTTATAAATCTTTGTTGTTTCAGCTCCTAGTTTATACTAGAAGAGCTTGTTGAATCCTGGGGGATACGTCTAATATTATTTATCTCGGTGTAGGCGAAATATCCTTAAGGACAGTGTCTTTGACACGCCTCAAGCTAAACCGTATATTCTCCATAATCATCTAATTTTTTCCAACAAGAATTACATATCGCTAAACTTTGTATGCATAAAACAAATTATGTATTCATTTCTTTGATGTAATAACATATAATGGGTAAATATTTTTCCATTTCAAATTATAGTCAGAATCTGAATTTAGATTTTCCACTTTCATGTTAATTATAACAAGAAAAATATCAAATTTTTCTCTTATACTATTTGAAATTACTCAATTTACTTTATGTTACATGTTCAGTCCGTTCATACCATTAATATAACAAATTGTCTCGTAGTTATCCTTTCCATTAACGGAGTTCTAGCATGAAATAGGTTGAAGTACTCCATTTATGCAAATTCTTCGATAACAAACATTCAAATTCACCCTTAACTTTAACTATGATTTAAAATTAGAGATAATACATAAATTATCCATCAAACTTGTCCGAAAAAATTATTTACACACCTTAATTTTACGGGCGACCTATATTCCCCTTATTTTTATTTGGGATGAATTTAAGACCACCCTAAATAGTGACGTGGCAAAGGAAATAGCTTCACTCTCTCAATCTCGCGGGTAAGAGGGAAAAGATTTTAATTTGTGGGTCCCTTTTTCTTTTAGTCCTTCTTTTCTTATTTTTTTTCTCTTTTTGTTTTCTCTCTCCACCTTTTCTTCTTCCTCTCATAATTGCAAAATTCGTTTTTTTTAAACAAAATATTTTATTTGTAAAAATTGATTTTTTTTTTTTTTTAAAAACTGAGAAAATTATTTTCAACCGAATATTTTCGTTTTTGAAAAATATTATTTTTATTTTTTCAGTTTTATAAAAGAATTTTATTTTGTAAGAACTGGAGAAACAAATTTGTAAAAACTATTTTTTTTTTGTAAAAACAGAAAAAATCATTTTTAACAAAATATCTTTGTTTTTTAAAAACTGAAAAATTATTTTCAACAAAATATTTTTTTGTTTTTGAAAAATATTATTTTTATTTTTTCAGTTTTTAAAAGTATTTTATTTTGTAAAAACTGAAAAAATAAATTTGTAAAAACTAACTTTTTTTTCTGTAAAAACAGAAAAAATCGTTTTAAACAAAATATCTTTATTTTTTTAAAATTGAAAAAATTATTTTCAACAAAATATTTTCGTTTTTTAAAAATATTATTTTGTATCTTTTCAGTTTTTTAAAAGAATTTTATTTTGTAAAAACTGGAAAAACAAATTTTTAAAATCCCATTTTTTTTGTAAAAATAGAAAGAAAAAAGATTGTTTTTAACAAAATATCTTTGTTTTTTAAAAACTGAAAATTTTATTTTGAAGAAAATATTTTCGTTTTTGAAAAATATTATATTTATTTTTTCATTATTAAAGAATTTTATTTTGTAAATACTGAAAAAACTAATTTGTAAAAACTAATTTTTTTTTGTAAAAATAGGAAAAAAATGTTTTAAGCAGGTATTGACACGTGGCGCGCATGTACTACACACCACATCACAAGACTGACTAAGTATTACCAATGGGGTATTAAATTCACCCCAAACGAAAATAGAGGGAACATATGTCGCCCGTAAAGTTAAGGTGTGTAAATGATTTTTTCGAATAACTTTAATGGGTAATTTATGTATTATCTCTTAAAATGATTCATAATTGGTAGCTCTAAGCGTGAGATTTTTTCTTAATAGCGAGAATAATATTACATCAAAGTGTAACATAGGGCAAACTACTCAATTTCCAATAGTACAGGACTAAATATGGAATTATACAGTAAGAAAAACTCCTTTCAAATCTCACCGTACAAATTAGAAAGAATAAACTGTTGGAAAAATTGGATAATTATTATCAATATGGGAATTGTCATCAAACTTTACTTTCAAAGAAAATTATGGGGTGGAAATTTAACGGACTATAGCCATTATTCCAACCCCACCACCTCCTCTACCTCCCCCTCCCCCCCCCAAAAAAAAATCCTTAAATAGAGAAAGGGTAGAATAAATAAAATAAAAACTTAATTTCCTGTTCGGACGGATAGTGATGGATAATCCTAAAATGAAACAACCCTAACAATGGTAGTTACTTATAGATAAAGTAACATCGAGAATAATGTTGTCATTGGAAATTTTTCTATCTTTGGGCAATTGCTTCACTAGATTAGACTCTTTCACTTGCTTTTATTTTTTAATTGAAAAATAACTTTGAAGTGTTTGGGCAATTTTTGAATTTCAAATGGACCACTAAAAAGAGCTGATTTAAATGCTAGACTGATTAAATTAGTGTTCTTTCTCTTGTGTTGCTATCAATTCTTTTGAAGATAATATTGCATTGTGATTCCTTTTTTTTATTTTTGGACACCTATTTGTTCCTTCCAAAATATAATATGAGATAACTAGGGTTCTTGATTCTTGACCCAAATGCTAATTGCTTTGGCACCTTTGGATAAAATATTACTTACACTCTAGTTTTGCGTATTCTACTTCTCCCTCTTTTTTTAATGGCTAAATAGCATATTGTTTCTTCGGTAAGAAAATGATAAGAATTTTGAACATTTTGAACAATGTCATTTCTCGTAAAAGATGAAATAAAATTATATCTCCTCGTTATGTCACAACACTCCTACACTAAATAACTCTCAACTAAAACTCTTAAACTAACTCAACCATTGTTACTAGACTCCTTGACTAAAACTCCCAACTCCCAACTACAAACAAGTACTCATCATTTTCAAATGAAAGTTGTTTTACCCCTTTTTTGGTCTTTCCACGCACAATTAGCTTTAATACACATGCATGAATTCTTATTGAATTTAAACTTATGCAATTATTGTGTGTGCTAATAGTAAAGCTATAAGTATAACACAAATAACGTTCACCCAACAGTCTAATTGCCTCCTAATATTTGGATTAGATGTCCTAGTCTAATTAATGCTATGTAATAGCGGCTAATAAGAAATTATAGGAGTATCTTGGCAGCTTACATAATATGATAGCTTACTAGTAGATAAATTGAATAAATAAGAGTGGGGAAGGGCATCAGCCTAAATCCTAATTAATCTCACCAAGCATAAAACAGAAACTAGAATCGTCTTTACATAGTTATATGGAATATAAACTAATCTAACAACAACAACAACAAGAATAACAGTAATATATTCCTTGTCCTTTCTCTACGTTGCCTTGAAAGATAACCAAAAGAACCGTCGACTTTTTGGATAAGCAGCCAGTACACGATGGCGTCAACTTCTTGTTGAAATATTTATCGTATACGGTTAAAATTGGGTCTATTCGATTTTACTATTTGATCGATAGCAGGAGTTGCATCGAAGGTTAGCCATGTAGTGGAACAGATCAAGTGACAAAGACAAGGTACCGAATTCGAGAATCGAGGTGCTTGTCAAAATCAAGACCGGTAGCGATCGAGACCAAATGGGGAAAACATCGAGCAAAGCGCAATAACAAAAAAAAAAGAGATCCGTAACTAGTCGTAGATCATGGTGGAAATCTCGAAATGGATCAAATCAAAGGCAGTTGTTTAGGCTAATCATAGAATTTACTTCCGTAATTAGAATTGTACCATAGATAAGATTCTCTACTATATAAAGAGGTCCTAATCATTTTGTAAGTACCTTACACTCTTGGATATCAAAGCAATATAATACCCTTCCTATATAGTTCATATTCTTGTTCATCAGTTTGTTATATTTTAACTGTTCTTGCACAAATTAGTTCGAGGGTATTCAAGATCGAGGGATGAATTCCGTTCAAACATTGGTTTGCTTTATATTAATGTTAAATTTCTATTATTACTCTTTATATTTATCATGATATTAGGTGAAATCACATGTCGTAAAAACCACATTATAAGCTTAATTGTTATTCAATTTTAAGGGTAAACAATTTGGCACTCACCGTGGAGCTATGGAGAATAGTGATTGTGTGGTACTAATTCTCGTAACACACACTACATTACGCTTGTTCTCGTGAGTATTTTTTATTTTAGGATCAACATGTCTAACTCGCAAGCAGTACCCACTCTCGCTGATGACGGCCTCGATTTCCATGGAGAAAATTATAATGTAGCCTCCCCAAGGATCGAAGTGCCACCAGCTGGACACAAGAGAATACTGATCGCAGACTCGTCATGTCAGTTCGCACGTCGCCCAAAATGCAAATCTAGGTGTCTACCCTAGAAATAGTATCCGTAGAGATGACCAAGCACCGGATCAGAATACACAGAGTAGTTGAGAAGGCAAAATTAGCCTTCGACTGATATTCGAAATATTGCAAATTCAACAAGCTGCGATAGTGCAACTCCCAAATCAGAATCGAGAACCAAGCAGAATTGAGCTCAAAACATCGTAAGAAATTGTTCATAAAATCTAACATGTACCTGAATAATCGAACGCTAACGAATCATGGACTGATCTAGCCATTATGAAGATGCTCGAGGAGCTCACTAAAAGGATCGAATCGGGTGAAAGGAAAATTAAGGCTAATGACAAAAAGGCAGAAACGTACAACTCATGGGTTGACCAAACACCAAGGGCACACCCGACTCTAAAGGGTTTGGATTCGAAGAAGTTTATGCAGAAGCCTATCCCTCCAAGTGCGGCTCCGAAGCCCATTCCTAAAAAAATTCGCATGCTAGAAATCACCAAAAATAATGGAATCACCGACCCTAATGAGCACGTCATTTCTTACAAATGCGCAATAAAGAGGAACGACTTAGAGGATGATGAGATTGAATCCTTTTTATTGAAGTAATTAGGAGAAATTTTATCAAAGGGTTTCGTGATATGGTATCATAACTTACCAACCAACTCTATTAATTCATTTGCTATACTCGTAAATTCTTTTATGAAAGCCCACGTTAGAGCCATTAATGTTACAACGAGGAAATCAGACCTCTTTAAGGTAAGACAGAAGGATAACGAGATGCTAAGGGAATTAGTATCTTGGTTCCAAATAGAGAGAATGGATTTGTCTCCAGTCACCGACAACTAGGATGTTCAATCTTTTACACAAGGTCTTAACACTCGGAGCTCCTTAGCTTTGTAACAGTTGAAGAAAAGTTTGATCGAATATCCAACTGTCACTTGGACCGATATACATAATTGATATTAGTCGAAGATTAGGGTAGAAGATGATCAACAAGGAACTCTAATTGGTTTGATTTATCAAAAAAGGCCCATGGACAGAGTTAAAAGGGACGTCGATCGGGAACCACGATTGAATAGTGATAGATACAAGGCATACAATGGAGATTAGAGAAATAATAGGCCTTAATGCAACCCTATAAGGAATGAAAGAAGGAATGATCAGGGACCGAGTTCCCTGGGGACAAAGAGCAAAAATGGTGTCGATAGGGATGTCGGGCCCAAAGAGGCACCTCGACTGTCATAATACAGCTTTTGCATCGATACATTGGGTATTGTATCAGCTATTGGTAGGATTAAGGATACTAGATGGCACGGACCCTTACACACCGATCTAGCTCAAAGAAAATGTAATCAAATGTGTAAATAGCATGGTACCTATGGTCATAGAACCGAAGATTGCGGAAAGTTGAGAGAGTAGGTAGCCCATCTATTCGACGAGGGTTACCTTCGAGAATTCTTAACTGATCGGGCCAAGGACCACTTCAAAAATAGAGACTCGACCAGGCAGAATGAGCAAGAATAGCCACAACACGTAATTCATATTATCGTTGGTGGGGTCGATATCACTCAAGGACCGGTATTCAAATGCACCAAAGTGATAATCACGAGGGAAAAGCAAACTCGGGACTACTTACAAGAAGAAACCTTGTCTTTGAATGACGAGGATGCAAAAGGGGTTGAAAAACCTCAGAATGACGCAAAGGTAATGTCTGTCCTTATGAATAACATTCATGTTAAACTTGTGTTGATTGATCCAGCTAGCTAGGAAAATATTATCCAATCAAGGATCATAGAGCAACTCGACCTCCAAGATCAGATCGTGCCTGCAGCTTGGATACTTAACGGCTTCAACATGGCAAGTGAAACCACCAAAGGTGCGATTGTTTTGCTAGTGAACGTGGCTGGGACTATCCAAGAAACAAAGTTACATGTGATCGAGGGTGACATAAGATACAATGCCCTGCTCGTAAGGCCTTGGATCCATAACATGAGGAAGGTGCCCTCAACCCTTCACCAAGTTCTGAAGTTCCCAACATCTAAAAAATCAAAATGGTGTACGGTAAATAACACACCGCCAAGGAAATGTTTGCAATCGTTGAGGTAATACCAATATTGACGCTATCGTCAATAAAGGTATCAGAATCGAAGGGAAAATAAGAAGACAAATAGTAGCCACTGTCACCGGCCTCGGCCCGATCGGAGGGACTGAAAACTTTCTAGGATGATGATTATATGATACCTCGAACCTTCGTTATTCTCGATGACTCCATGAAACAAAGTCAATAGTCAAAGAGCTAGAACAAGTCATATTGATCGAGCATCTACCCGATCGAAAAGTATACATGGACATGGATTTAACTCTCGAGCTTAGGAGAAAACTCATTCAATCTCTTTTAAATAACACAGACTCTTTTGCTTGGTCCTACTTAGATATGACAGGGATCTCACCGGAGAATCACTACACATCGACTGAGCTTGGACTTGAAATTTTGCCCTGTAAAATAAAAGAGAAGACCTCAATTGAAGGTAAAACATGAATTCATTAAGGACGAGGTAACAAAACCTCTCAATATAGGATCCATTCGGGAGGTAAAATATCCTGAATAGTTAGAAAACCTAATTGTAGTCCCTAAAAAGGAAAACAAACTTAGAATGTGCGTAGATAATAAGGATTTAAACAAGGCATGCCCTAAAGATTCCTTTACATTGCCAAATATCAATCACATGATAGATATCACGGCCGGCTATGAGATCTTTAGTTTTCTCAATGCCTACTCCGGATACAATCAAATACAGATGAACTCGAAAGATCAGGAAAAGACTTTGTTTAACACTAAGTACGACACCTATTACTATAATGTAATACGATTGGACTAAAAGGTTTTGGTGCTATTGATCTACTCCTAGTAAATCGAATGTTTAAAGAACAAATAGGTAAATCAATGGACGTTATTGTAACACCCCGTACATTCGGACTAGGTGTGGATATGTTAAATGGCTATTAGTCTGATATTTTACACATATAAAGTCTATTTTATACATATGAAGTTATAACCGGATGAGTATGGTATAAAATAGTTATTTTAGAATCAAGATGAAGAATGAGATGCATGAGATTCGATAAAATCTACGAAGTTTACAAAAAGTCAGTTTTGTAAAATGTTTAGTGAAATATATATAAGGTATTTGAGAAAACACAAAATACGAAAGTTGTAGGCCTTTGAAATACCATTTCAATGATATATTACAAAGCATGAAATGATCTTTGTGCAAAAGGTTATGTGCATTTTACAGAATAATATGTGATATGCGCGCCATGAGCGCGGCCGCGCTCCTGGGGCACTGTTATTGCCATTTTTCATGGTCAGGTGCACGATCAGGCCTACCAAGGGCATGGAGGAGCTCATGGGGGTCATTTAAAAGCCCTACTTCATCTCCCCTAAAACACAAAAACTTGCTCTAGAAAGGGAAACTCTCAAAAACCTAACTCCTTAAGGGTCCCTCCACCACCCAAGGCAAGTTCTAAGGGTGATTCTAAGTTAATTTCAATTTTTCAATATCTTATTAACATGGTTAAACCCTCCATATTATTAGATATTCTATTGGGACATTATTGTTGAAAGAAGGAACCCTAGAACTCGAATTCAAGAAGATTGAATGTCAAGAATGTAATATCTTTACCCTCTAATTGATTATTGCATTGGATTAATGATTGTAGACTACAAATTCATGAGATATGAGTTGATGGGTTTGATAGAAAAACATGAATAGTTATAGGTTTGGCTTATGGATTGCTGATTATTAATTATTGGTTAAGGGTGTTGTTAATCTTATGGGTGAAGAAGAATGATATTGATTATAAGAAAATTGAGATTTTAGAATTTATCTAGGATCAAGAAAAAGACTTGTGGGTGTAAAAATACCATTAATAATGACTATGAAGCTTTATGTCACCAAGTGTTTGAGAAAATTCTTAAGTGACGAGAAATAAGAATTATTGCTAATACGAAATCCCTTTCACTTGTATTGATATAGATTAATTTTGAAAGGGTTGGTGAATATTGTATTACACTCAAGAGCAGAAAATTAAGGTATGTGAGGCTAACTCTCTATGTTTGGGAATTTTAATCATTCTCCCTACACTATATTTCTTTTACGACGTTACCAATTCCCTCAGAAATATTGTTAAGCAAAGTTCCTTGAATAGTTGTAGAACTTCTATTCTCTAGCTTCATAACTCGTTCCCCACTTTCATTCTGAATGTTGTGAGCTCAGTGCGTATTCAATATAGACTTGGGTTTGATGCCCAAGAGTCTTCGTAAATATAAGTCAGTATGTTATAAACAATTAAAGTTTCAGTTTTCATAATCAGTTCAAGAATACATGTCTTAATCGAGTCCTATTCATTATTCCAGTATCATGCAACTCAGTGTGATTCAGTATTTCACTATCATTTATTGCAGTTTGACTCTTAGTTCCATAATGTTGAACACTTATATTTGGGTCTGAGGACGTAATTTATATGCTTTATGCATACTTGGGCCTGAGGCCATAGTTTATGCTTTATGCATGTTTGAGACTGAGGTCGTAGTTTACACTTTTTGTATTTTGGGGCTTGAGGACGTAGTTATGTATACATATACTTCGGCCTGAGGCCGTAGCTTGTGCACATATATAGTGGGCCTGAGGCCATAGCTTATTCAGATAAATAGGTTGTTAATCATTTAGAAGAGGAAGTATTCATATCCTTACTTCCTTTGTTCAATTCGATGATTAGTTATCATCTCAGTTACCAAATATCGGCCCAATTATGAGTTATCAATTATCAGTTATTAGTTATTATTTCAATTTCAATTTCAATAGTTATTATTTAAATTATCAATTATAAATTCTCAGTTATCATCTGGTTTCAGTTTCAACATTTATAATTCTTTCTTTCAGTTGCTTTACATACCAGCGCAATTCAAATGTATTGATGTCCCTTTTGCCCAGGGCCTACATCTTATGATGCAGGTAATAATTTACAAGTTAATGATTCAGAGCGCTAGGATATTCGTACCAGCTACTTGGTGATCCTAATTCTTTCGTGGCATTATTGTCACCTTACAGGCTTCAGTATTTTTAGACAATCAGTATTTTTATTACTTTATTAGAGGCTTGATAGACTAGAGTAAGAGTTAGACAGAGTCTCGGGCTTTCATATTAAGAAATGTTGGCTACATATATGTTTATGACTTGTTTTAGTATTTCTGCACCTCAATTTATATCATCCAGACTTTCAGTATATCAGCATGTGTTAGTTTAGATTTCGCATTCAGTATGTTATGATATCACATATTGATTCAGCCAGCAGTTGGTTCGCTCGGTCACATGTAGTTAGGCACCGAGTGTTGTGTTACGTCCATCACGGGTTCGGGGCGTGGCAAAGCTTGGTATCTAAGCACTAGGTTCAAGAGTCTTAGGGAGTACAAGAAGAAATGTCTAGTGGAGTTTCCTTTATATGTGTGTGTCGGTCACACATATAAACGGTTAACTACCAAGACATCCAGGATTGTCTCATTTCTTTCTACTCTAGATTATGCCATGAAGATTAGAGAAATAGTTAACCTTCTCTTCCTATCGAATTCCAAACGTATTGGGTGCCCAAATGACACGCAAGAGAAACCTAAGGTCCTACATAGGATAATTTACATTGTGGTATAATTATGGAGTATAGGTTGATAACAAATGAGACATAAGATGATGTTAAAAGTGGGATGCAATGGATAGTAGTACAAATTAGAGCATAACCTTACCAGAAAGTACAAAAGCAGTTCTAATGTCTTGTGGTTATCAATTTACCTTAGTTGCCAGTTATACAATCTTTCAGTTAGCAAGTTTATGGTTGTTCAGGATGCCAGTTATCAGTTATTCAGTTACCAGATCTCTAATTTCCAGTGTATCAAAATTCTGGTGACTGGTGAGCATAGATGTTAAAAGAAAATGTAATTAACAGTGATTATAGCAAAACCTTTGCATATTTTAGGTCTAATTAAGACCAAGACTCACCGAATGGCGGAGGAAGTGACTTATTAGATGATGATATACTTTGAGGGATAAGTTTTTACATGGTAGTGTGTTTGTATGTGTTCTAACTCCTAGAACAAATTCATTTAATTCTAGTAAATGGAGCCACAAGTTAGATGATGATAGTTTAGATATCACATCCTAACATTGGTCACTATAGTTTTGGACAGAAAAGAGTATAAGGGCAAAATACCTAGGAGTCAGAAACGATTGTTATTACAAAAAATGTGATCTCGTAAAACTCATGTATATGACTAAGAAGTCATGATGTACAAAATGAGAACCAAGAGCAGCCGATATTGAATTTCAGGGAATGATTTTAAGTTGTTTAGATCTATTTAATTAAGAACTAGAAGTACCACATTAGTAAGTTACTATAAGAAGCAGCTATTGATGTAAGATAAAATATATGGCAGTACCCCTGTAGGTTATGTGACTAAGTGATTACCTCAGATGTTTATAATAGGATATGATTTTGTATTATATAGAAAGTTTGGGGTTAGATATTCTAATTTTATTTAGGACACATGAACTTTCCCTAAGTGTGATCCATATACATGGTCCAAAAATATATATTAGCTAGCAGTGAGAGAGCAAGCTATAGAAGAATAACCTTTAGGAATTATCGAAATGTGGTTTCTCCAAGATTGACAGTGTGAATAGAGTTAAATTATTAAGATTGTTTATGATAGTTGTGAATACATTAGTTGTTCATTAAGTGAATAATTTAGTTTTTACCAAATAAGAAGTAAGCTGGAAGATGAGTCGTCATTGACATAGAGTAAAAAGAATTGCAGAAAATAAAGAAAGTGATTTGGATCCCAAAAAAGAGGGAAGGATCTGCAAGTATATGAACTTTGGTATAAGGGGTGATGTGAAAATCATCAGTAAATGCAGTTAGAGATTTGAAACCCAAATAGTTAGCATGTGATATGAAAAAGAAAACTATTTCGATAATGAGGAAAAATTGTATAACCACCACATGGATTATGTCTAGCATGTGTAAGAAACACAAAGTGAGTAGAATGATCACAAAGATTAGTTATTGATGATAAAGTGATCACAAAAAATCTATAAAATCATGCCTATTTATGTGTCACAAGGGTAGTGCCAATGCACGAGACTCTAGTCTTCGGAGTACTAGTCAAAGACTTAGGTCACATCAATGCTATAAGTTTTTTCAAGAAGTGATTAAGAAGAAAAAGTGTGAGAAATTATAACTCGTGATTGAGGTAGATAAGATAACTCTGGTGAAAGAAGTTCACCAGCCAAGATAGGAGTTCGACTTCGGAATTTGAAGATGACGGAGATGTTGTCTAGGACAAGACTTGTTCCCTATTAGTAGCCGAAGAGAAGGAGAAACAATTAGATGATCCCTACATGTTGCAGTTGAAGAGGAGATTCACAAGTATAAAACGATGGATTTTGAATAAGAGGGAGATTATGGTACTTTGAGGTACCAAGATAGATTGTGAGTTCCAGACATAGATGGACTTAAAAAGGGAAGATCACATTAGAAGCCTGTAATTCTTGGTATTCTTTCTATCCAGGTTCCCAAAATATGTATCATGACCAAGAATATATGTTGGTTGCACGACATGAAAAAGAGCATCGCAGACTTTGCGACCAATTGTCTAAATTGTCAGCAAGTGAAAGACGAGCAGTAGAAAGCCTAGTGTTTTATTAGAGAATACACATATTTTGAGTGGATATGGTAAAAATGAAATTTGTAACGAGATTATCTTGCTCATTTTAAAAGCATGATTTGATTAGATGCTCGTAAATTGACTTACGAAGCCAGCACATTTCTTGCCTCTAAAGACTATAGATTGAGCAGAATATTATACCAAGTTATACATTCAGGAAATCGTCTGATTGCATGGTACTCCGTGGTCTGTCATTTCAAACTGTGGTGCTAAGTTTACAATGAACTTTCAGAAGTTATTTCAAAAAGGATAAGGCACTAGTTTTTCATCCTAAGAAAGATGGCTAGGCAGAGCGCATTATTAAAACAATTAAGGATATGTCCTTGATGTTAAAAGTAATTAGGATGATCCCATACCCCTCATTGACCTTGCTAATAATAATGAGATGGCACGTGCGAGACTTTGTACGGGCAAATATGTAGCTCGCCAATTGGTTGGTCCAAAGTTGGTGAAGAGGAGTTGTTGGGGCCAAATTTGGTCTAGCTGATTATAGAGAAAGTTAAGTTAATTCAAGAGCGTTTAAAGATAGATCAGAGCCGCCAAAAGTCCTATTCAAGCATGTGGCATACCTAAAGTTTCAAGTTGATGATTGGGTATTCCTGAGAGTTTTGCTTATAAAAAGCATTATGAGATTTGGGAAGAAGGAGATGCATAGTCCCTGCTACATTGCGCCATATAGAATCGTGCGAAGGATCGATCAATTAGCTTATGAGTTGGAGTTTCCACCAGAATTAGCAATTGTACAACCAGTATTTCATGTGTCATGTTATAACATTTAGGTTTCCACTACTCAGATACTCCTGTCAGATCAATACACATATACTCATGTCAGTTCAGTACTCAGTTGTTCATGTCAGCTCAAGATTTAGCAACTCATGCCAGTCCAATACTCAAATGTTCATGCCAGCTTAGTACTCAAATATTTATGATAGCTCAATATTCATATACCGATGTTAGTTCAGTATTCACATATCTATGGTAGACCAATATTCGGTCAATGAAGTAGTCATTCAGTTCAGTATCTCAATAGAGTAATCATGTATATATTCAGTTTATTATGCAGGTGTTAATAAAATTTCATGTTTCCACCATGCCCATTTAAGATCCAGATTTAGCAGAAGTTACAGTCAGGACAATCATTCGGGACGAACGATCCCATGGGGAGATAATGTAACACCAAATACATTTGGACTAGATGTGGATATGTTAAATGTGTATTAATCTGATATTTTATACATATGAAGCTCTATCGGGATAAGTATGGGTGAAAAATAGTTTTGTTAGAATCAATATGGAGAATAAGGTGCACAAGATTCGATAAAATCTATGAAGTTTACAAAAAGGCAGTTTTGCAGAAAGTTTAGTGAAAAACGTGTAAGGTATTTGGGATAACACAAAACATGATAGTTGTAAGTATTTGAAATAGCTTTCCAAGGTGAGAATCAAGGTAAAGTGCATGGATATGTCTAACGAACGAGTAATCATAACAGAAATCTAACTTCCTTTCTTTTCACATGGAAACAACCAACAAGCCAATCTTATTTCTAACCGCATGGAAATATCGTGCCAATATCTATTAACCGCACAAAATACTCATCGTGCCAAATATTTTCCTAAGGCCCCAATCATCATCTCTTAATACAGATAAAGAAACTCAAGTAACATGACAATAACATGTATAGATGTGTGTTCATTATACCACGATCAAGTTAATTATGTAAGCAATCTCAAAACAGCGCGTTAAATTCTTTTAAGATGTCATATGTTCTAACATGATTTTTAAAACAAATAACTAAATTCTCCAGTCATATAATTAAGTGAAGCATAAGTTAAGGCATCACTAAGTTCAACAAGGCACAAAGAAGCATATAATCCTCCTCTAGAGCATAAAAATCCCGGCACATGCATATACGCCTGTCACCTCGTATATGCTTTGCCCCCAATGTAGCAAACATTATCATTTATTAAGAAATTTTCCTCAACAAAGCTAGCAAGACACTTACCTCATTCTGAAATAATACCACAATCTAATATTATCTTCATTAAAAATACTCTTTTAAAAAGATCAAAACCTAGTCAAATATCATCTAAGGAAGTCACACAATATAAAAAAAATATCCCATATCAATAAAGGTTCAACACTTACCAAAATCCAAAAAGTCAATTTGAGCCTGCACGATCTGTATATGAAAAAGATACCAAATCCAAAGAATCATAACTTCACAAATCCAAATATATAATTTGTTTCGAAATCCGACCTTAATTTGAGGTCAAAATCTTATTTTTACAAAATTTCTAAATTC